>UFQX01000130.1:1121293-1157570 GCA_900497675.1 Arapaima gigas | reverse complement strand
ATGTCCCCCCCCCCCCCCCCCCACCCTCATCTGGTGGTCGTGTAATGTCAGCTGAGCACTGTCCATCCTTCAGTTTGTTGACACATGGCTTTATTCATCTTTTCGCATTCTTGGCATGTTTATAAACAGCGGTGACTGTTGCGTCATCGGGCAAATTTCGTACTTTCAAAAAAGTGTTTGTTTTTAACCAATTTCGCCCCAAGGATTATCACCACATTACTCTCTGTCGACTGGAGGACTGCGGTGCTTTAGAGCCCATCCCAGAATTTTAGGGTACATGGCAGGGTCCACCCTGGAGAAGAATGCAGATCCATGGCAGGACAGTTTAAAGCACCTTCGTTCACCCAGAAGAACAAAATGTGCAATTCAGAGTGACAAATTCACCTGGAACACTTGTCATCAGAACGTCTGTAGGAAACCACGTGAAAACAGGGAGAAGAAGCAAACTCCACCCTGACAGCTGGATTTCCAAATATCGGTCGCATGTTTCTTGTTTACTTTCCATCAGCACAGAAGGTATTGATCAGACTGGGTTTGCCTGCTTCAGGAAATACTTGTTTTCCGGGACATTTTGTGGGAATGTTCTTACATGCTTACCTATGGTGTTCTGTGCAATGAGATGAGATGTTTGAAAAGACCAACCCATTTAAAGATTTAATAACATGCAGGACACAGTGAGACTGAAAACTACACAATAACACATTTCATTTATTTTCCAAATAAATTGCGTAATGCTTATATTGTTTTTAACATGCAAGACACACACTGGGACTGAAAACTACAAGGGGACACATTATTAAATTTCTTTTTCAAATACAGACTATAACATTTACTGAGCTCAACATGTATTTTAAAGCTAGCACAGCTAAAAGGGAACTTACTCTATCAGTTAAAGACAATGTCAGTTATGACATTAATAAAGAACTACTTAATGTTAGTCACAATTTGCCATAGCAAAAATAAAATGCATTTAAGATATTGCACAAAAATAGTTTCTTTTAAGATTATTGCAAAAATGATAGCTGTTGCTAAGATGAAAAATGCAGATATAAAACATAGTTTTCCAAGAAGTGGCTTTACTTCAACCATTTGCAATTTTTTTAGCTGCACATTCAGACATCTGAAACTGTAGATCCCTTCGAAAATTAGAGCCACATTGTTACATAACATTTTAATCACATTCAGTTTATCGAATCGCATTTATTTTACTTTTTCAGTTTCAGCAAGGTTTTCTGAAATTATTCTTTTGCAGGTTTGGTCACAAGTTGCCTGGTTATATGTGTGTGAGGGGGGTGTGCGTCACTTTGACTTAATACATCCATTCAAGCTGGTCTGTGGCCCACCAGAAAAAGAGGACTCCCACCACCGTCATCAGGCTTATCTTCAGACAGTCGTGCAGCACGCTGGGGCGCTTCAGCAGTTAGGAAAGGGGGTAGCAGAAATTAGGAGAATTATACTCTTTGCAGCACTTAGTGACTCAGCCATTAATTCAAGAAAACAAGAAACAGATCAATAAGAAAGACAGGACTATGTAAAAGTAAAATGCTACAAATAAATAAAAGTACTGTTACAACACCAAGGCATCTAGGGGTACAGCAGTATAAAATTAAACTGAACATACTGGTGTGGTTTCACAGTTCTTTTTAACCAGGGATAATCAACTGGCAATGAGAAGATAAAAAAGAAAGTAAGCGCTGTAACTTTTTTCTTATTTTATGGTAGCCAAGCCATTAAATAACTTTACTTGAAACAAAAAAGAGACAGTCAGTCTTTAGTCCCTAAAGGGGTCTTGTTACATTGCACAGCTTGAACTTTATTCCTCAGAAACACGAAAGCATAAATAGATAGCGCATAAAAATGTGAGATATATGAATTGGTTTGGCTTAAAGTAGATGGTAAGGTAATAAAATAAACTGAATACTGAAATTAGCTTATTCTGTCCCCGCTCCTTCCCCAAAATTTATTGCAATGTTCAGAGTTCCCACAGGAGCTACATAATTTATAATTCCATTACATTAGTAAATAGACCTTTAGTTTAGTCCTTGCATTTTAGTTGGGGATTAATAATGTCATGAATCATTCAGCAATTTATTTGTTTTTTTATTACTATCTCCTTGTCCAATTCAAGATTGCAGAGATTCAAGGCCTAATCCAGACACAGAAAGCAAGGTAGATCCTGGACAGGATTCTAAGTAAATGCAGATGTCATAAGTAAAATAATAAATGATTTGTCAAAGTTTTTGAACTAGTTAGAAGAAATTAGCATTTTGCGCAATCTAAGATGAATCTCAGTGCCCCTAATGGTAAATCATGCATTGGTTCAAATGTCCACATGCTGTATCCACTACCTAAGATGTCAATTTGTTTGAAATCACAATAACATAACAATTTTGCCTTATTTTATCTACATTTTTATGCAATAATGTTCAGTGTTCATTGTGAAATAATCTTTTGAGATACTGCAGCAGCATAATATGGTTGTCAAGATAGCTGGGCCCAGTTCCAAGATTGTTCTATATAAGGGCACAGGATCAAGAGTGAAAAAAAATACTGTCAATTGTAAATCAATTGTAAAAATGTATTTTTTTTTAAAAATCTACTAAAGTAGAAACAGTATATATGTAAGCGTGCAGCGAGAAGTACTGTTCTGTGTGCACAAACACAAAACATAATCTCACTGTTATCTCTTTAGCCCATTCATTGCTTAGGTCCCAGTCCCTTTAAATCTGCCTCCCCTCTGGTCCTCTAGTTCTCTTTTTCCCTTTCTTGCCTTCATGTTGAGTATCTCTAAATTCTTCAAACCTATTTAGGAAGTCCTTTAAAAGACACATTTGACTGAAAGAGTGAGGTAGGAGGAGCATCTTAGTGCATTGGTGGGTGTGCATATGTTCTGACCAGGTCCCAGTTGCCCTGTGGAGCATTGGGTTGGTTGGAGGAAAAGGAGGGGTGGGAAGGGGAAGGAAGTGCAGGGAGGAGATATGGAGTAAAATTCCATGTCAGGGACTGCAAAGACTGCAGTAGTAGCTGGTGGGGCAAAAGAGATAATATCCTGCCACAGAGCTAAAGCAGCCATAGGGGAAAACTAGTTTTATAAATAGTGAAAGATTCATTTTGCAACATAACTCCTTATACGTTTGAAAGATTTTATCCATGAAACGTTCACTGAACTCATCACGTTTTATTACATGTAGGACAATTTGAAATTGGAATGAAATCAGGCATTTGTTGACTGAGACCCCATGGACTGGCACAGGCAAAGATATCCCAAATATGTTGCTGTTATATTTTACCCTTGAAAAAATGTAATGTTTTCACAAAATATATTACGCATGAAAATATATTACATGTATTAACATAATACAAATATATTTTTTTTCTTCAGGAACGATGCTGGGCCTAGAGCTTTGGTTTGTTCATGTGCACAGTGCAGTGTAGTCCCTGTTAGTTTGTGTGAACATGTTTGTGTAGGTAAATGTGCCCATTCCTATTTACCTTCTCAGTTTGCCATTTCGCTCTGGACTGATTCACGTTGGCTTTAAAAGGCAAACCCCCCGAGAGTGAAGCCTGAATAAGCGGACAGGAATTTCTCACTTGTGTCTGATCCCTTCTCCATTAAAAGACAATCAGCAGTGTTCTGTGTTTCACCCATGTTACTTCTTCCACGCTGCACCCCCTGGAGATTTTTAAAATTAGCTCTGTTCTACAGAGAAATACACTTTACAAAAACTATTCTGGAAACTAGCTGGATGTCAAAATGTGTCTGAGAACTGCGGCTCTGGTCAAATCCAAACTGGAGGATTATCCTCAATTTACAACTGGGTTAGGGAGCAATGGCTAGGTCATAAGTCAAATCCATCATAACTCAGATTGTACTTGTGACAGAGTGATTATTCCTAAGCTTCAAATATTTGTTGATGTTTTTCACCGGTTTTTTATTTCCGGCCACAGTATAGAATATTATCCATATCAATATTAAACTATTCAGTACTGTATTCGTTAACAAATCTTCTTTTTAAAAACTACAGTGTTCATAACATTTTTAAAAACACTTTGGTATTCTGTGCAAAACAGCAGTGTGACGTAGTAAGCACATGTGGCACAATCTCTTGCGACTGCTCCGTCTGTAAGTCCGAGAGAGGTGTAAACGCAGGGTTTTCGGTGCGAGTTCAATTCTGCAAGGTGCCCAGTAAAGCGAACATATATGCCTTTAACCCACCGTGACCTTGTCTTTGTGTGATATAACACTCACAAGATCAACCAAGACTGTGTGTTACACAACATTTTAGTCACAGAAGGGTGGGAGAAAGGAGAGGAGAGGGGCCGTGCTAGACCGGGAGTTAGAAGGTGGTTCCCGGCTGTGTGTGAGCAGGGCTGGTATGTAGCACACAGTCCCGTACAGCGTTCACCTCATGCAGTCATTACGCCTATTTGTCATACATGCGTAGTGCACGGGAACACACGGGCAAGGCTTTAATGCGCTTTCCTAAAATTTCATCATCTACAGTATAAGCTATAAGTGCTTGCTCGTGTCATAGTTCTGTCTGTTTTTGTACAGTTGTCGGCAGATGCTATTATGCTATGAAATCTGCATATTGTACTTTACAAGAAGTTCATGTATACATATTTTAATAAGCTATAAGGTGCTAATTGTGAAAATCAGTAAAAAGAATGTTTTTGGCAATTTTCATCCGTTTCATTTTTTAAATTATTATTACTGTATTTTATGATTTATTATTGACCGCTGTAAGTGCGAATCTGTAATATGTCGAGTCCGTAGTAAGCAGAGGACAGCCTGTATTCACATCCAAGGAGGAAATAGATAAGTTCTGGGTTTGAGCATGGACACTTAAAAAATACATAAAGTGCAAACTGAAGAAAAAAGTGCTTATATACATAAAGCAAAATAAATATTGTGCTTTAAACTAAACATATTTAAAGAAGCTATTCACTCATTTTTGATGAACTGATATTGCACGATCTTAAAATATTCTATTAAACCCTATAGCTAAGCCTATAGCTTTGACCCCAGGCCTGGGTCAGTGTATTGTGTGGTCATCTGTGTCTAGTACAACACTCATGACTTTGTCTACACATAGCCACACAGATTGTTTTATCACTTTCAAAATTATTTGTCAATCAGACATGAACAGCTTGACTATAAAGCTGCACATGCCATCTTGTGGTGAAAGTTGCTTGTGAACAGGAGCATTTCAGTCATGGACATGTCTACATGTTCATAATGTTTTAGCTCCATCCACCACCCTTTAGCATGTGTTTAGTTATAGTCATGCATGTGTGCACCAGGAGCTGGAGGGGTGTGTTGAAGAGTAGTGGCAGGGGAGTAAGGGGGTTAGAATGCGAGAGATCAGTCACAGTCACTCATTGTTGCCTGTCTGTGACCCCTCGTCATTCCTCTCCCCATATATGGAGAAAACTGCTGTAGCCCTAGCCTCTGTTTTTCACTCTGATGTAACACAGTAAAAAAAGGAAGACAGAAAGATGGTGAGAGAGAAGAGAGATGGACTGGGAGAGGGAAAGGGAGAGGCAGCCTGGACTGTGAGAGAAAGACTGGATCTGATACTACATGAGAACAACACAAGTGGCTGAGTACTTCACGCTGTAACTAGGGGCTAATGATTGTTTTCTGGACATTTTCACATTGGATCTGCTGTTTAGAACTATTTTGCACTTTAAGATACAAGACCCAGAAGGCGCAAAGTTGGCAACAGTACTTGGAATACTGTGTCAAATCATTGTGTCAAATGTGTCAACATAAACCTATATAAAACAGTTAATAATTTACCGGAAGCTTGCATTTTTGTCATACACCAAATACCAAACATTTATTTAATTGTAAGAATCATTATGATTTTTTTATAAGGAGAAAAAGGTTACTAGCACACTTTAAATGAAATTTCCCAAATGCCTGCAGTAAGAAGCCTTGCAGAAATTGTTACCATGTAGTGGATATTAACTCTCTTAACCTAATTTTGGTTGCCAAGTAACAATGCATCTCTCTTGGCGCTGCTGGAATGAAATCATAAATTAGTACTCTACTTTGATTCATGTGTTCAGTTCCACTTCTTTGAGAGTTGAGTGTTTCAGTTTTGGCTGACCTTCATATGATTTACAAAGCAGTCGCTTTGGATTTTTTCATTTATCATGTTTCAAGAAACAAAACCTGTGTAATAGAAGGTGATGCCACATGCTGCATTATAACTGGAATGTTGCAAGATTAACCTGGAAAAACTGACACATCCGAGCAACATTCTTTGATGGGATAAATATAAATATTTCAAAACAGCCATTTTATTTCCGTGAAACCAAAAATACAAACTGAAGTTATTGAATGTGAAAAGTCCACTTTTTTGCTAGCTTTCCCTATCACGTTGAGGACATTTTTCAGTTTGGATAAAACAATGGCAAACGTTAAATAAAAGACAGATGACAAATACTGACTTTATTTTTGGGCTTATGCTTTGTATTTACACATCTTTCACACTCAATGTTTGCTTTGTTTTTTGTAAAGTGTGAGCCATTTAGGCATCTTTGGAAAAGTATGGCACTCCAGTTGTAGCCTTGTCTGTGGGTCGGGAATACGGCCCAGTATTTTTCAGTTTGGTTGTTTATAACATCATGTGACGTTTGTAGAAAGCAAGCTAGCCTTAAAAGGCTGTGTTTTTGGACGTAGCTAAAGGCCAAAGGAGCTTCTGTGAGTTCCAGGGAGGGCTGGGGGCATTTCAGAGAGATGGAGGGCTTATAAATCTTCTGCATAGCACTGTAACTTATAACTTTAGGGAGGGATGTAAAGTGGAGGGGCTGTACTCCTACAGATGCAAAGGTAGGGTGGAACATGGGTAGATGGTACTGAGCTATGGTGGGTTAAAGGAACAGGGTCTAGGGTATACATGCATTCCTTTTTAACCTCTCCTTGTACTTATTTAAGGCTCCTGGTCTTTACTTGCCTCAACTTACTTGTTGGATGACATCAGAAAGGCATTTTCATTTGCTATCACTTGGCAAAAAATGGGATTCTGTTCTGACTAAGTAAAATAAACTGAGGGCCATAGCTGAACCTCAGTAAATCCATCAGTCTTACCTAAAAACCTGTAAAATTACCACAGTGCGAATATGTTAACAATTTTTGAGGGTTTTACTGCGTGAAATGTTTCATTACATATTTAGATTTACACCCTTCACATTAGGTAGGGTGCTATATTTAACACTAGTCCAGTCTATTGTGCACACTGGTTCATAAGTGGTATTTATTTAAAACACATTTTCACTTTTAACTGATTTCTAAAAAATAATTTAGGCTTAATCTTCAAGTAATAACCCCAGGAATACTGGAAGACAAGTTAACACTTCTGTGATTTTCTAATAAGGTCTGGGAAAGTATTAATTTTTGACAAGTTATGGACTGCTGTTAGTTGGTGATACTGGTTCCCCTGGTATGTTAGTAGGGTGGGTGCAGATTTCTGGTTTGATGAGAACTTCTTACTGTGACGTTAGTATGGCGATTTCTAGAATCTTGGTGTATCTAAAATATCTTTGTGTGGCAAACGGTTTTACTAGTCTTGCTTAGGATACCAGCATTATATTATATCATGTCATTGGTCTGTTACTAATGTATAGTCTGTAGTTTTGACAATGTGTGCAACAGTATATTTGAAAGATGAATATATTATAAACTAGCTGAGCTACCTGGTGCTGCCTGGGCAGAAAGTGGTAAGGTAAATAGTAATAACCTATTATGCCAATGTGTATTACCCCTAAAGTGGTTCCAATACCCCTGTATCACACCTCCCTACAACCAGTTTGGACTGATCCTCCAGCACTCCCTCCCACCCCTCCGTTGTGTATTGTGTGCATGTGTGTGTGTGTGTTGTGTTTGACTATGCAAAAAACTCACTCAGGATGAGGAGTGACTGTGTGGGGCTGGGGCAGAAAATTCCTCAGCGCGTGCATGTGTGTGTGTGTGTGTGATGAGAAAATCCGCCTGCGTACTCTGTGTGTGACATTACTACATGCTGTGTGTCACGCTGCTACTCCCACCTCTCTGAGCCTTGTTAGAGAGCCAGAGCTTTAATTTTTCAAAACACTAAGTAACCTTTTTGGAGTTTAATGAACTTTACAACACAAAAACATAACTTAGTGTGAGAAGTACTTTGCCAGATTTCAAGTCTGTGGCTTGAAAAACAAAGCTGTGTATAAAGAACAAACAGATTCTGCTTTATAAAGATATACTTACAAGAACGAATTGCACAGGTATGTCAGTTTCTCAGGTTAAACTTTGCAACATTATGATTATAATCCAAACTGTTCTCAAGAGGAACAGTTGTCTTTTTTCAAGAACAAACTAAAAAAAACCCACAGGGCATTAGAAATGCAAGAATATGTCACCTTGTCTTTCCTGCAATGGGCCTTCAGCTCTGTGTTCAGTTTTAGTAGCTCCTTTTGGGTTGCTTGACTCTGCTGCAGTAGGAGGGCAAAGTCCTCTTTGTGTCTCTTGCCATCACTGTCCTCCTAAAATACAGACACAAATGCAAGCACAAACACTGTTACAATGCTCACCGCAGTGGGCTTTTTAAAAATCATAATTCTAACAGTCTAGTAACTCTCAGTCCCACCACTAGATCCAAAGACATCCTGGTTGTTGCTTTGCTGCTTTCCTCCACTTCCTCTGAGGAGGTGCTGACTCCATCCTCCAGGTCACTGCTGCAAATATGAGCATAGTCACCAGGATGACACATAACTTCCCAGAGTTGCATAAAGATTAATGACTAATCCCATGATGACTTTCATTCAGTACTTCACTCAGGGTTTCCAGGTGTCCATCATGTAACACCTCAAACTGAAGAAATCCTTCAACTACCTAGAACTACTTTTCAATTGCAACCAGTGATGCCAGTACAAGCACTGATGTCTACAGTCCCTACACAAAATCATGAACAAGTTGAAAATGAACATTAAGTTGATCATAAAGCTAATTAATTATCTTTAAAATGTTTGACAATATAATGTCATAACATCATTTTGCTGTTGACTGTATCATTTTGTTATAGGAAATTGTAGGATAAATACTTAGAATAATGTGTAATTATTACTCATCTCGGGGCAATTTTGAAATATTTTAGCATGTTTCTTTTCTGTTTGAGACATGTGCAAAAACAAACTTTCAAAGAAAACGGCACCATTATCTTCCGTGTTTAAGCATGTCACTTAAAATAGTCAAAAACAGATGTTTGGAAAAACAAACAGATGATGTAACACAGTGTTCGTAGCATAAGTGCTCTGACAGCAAGACTTCCCAAATGAAGGACTACAGTGCTTATTTCCCAGAACCAGAACCATTAATTTGGTTTTCCCCTTTTTCTGTAAAGCTGCAGGCGGGTGAGTTACTAAAACCACAAAGAAATTCAAAAACTGCCTTCATAACAGAGAAAGGATTTTGTAAAATCCTTCTATGAAGGATTTTTCCTATTTAGCCTCACACAAGCTTCAAAGAAACAAACTATCCCAACAAGCGCATTTATTCTCTACAGATTTATCCCTCTGCTTCAGTGTTTTCGGGACTTCTTTCATTTCTTGTGCTGTGGTTGTCAGTGACTGGTGCCCTGGTAGGTCTCCTACTTGCCTCTCTGTTGGAAGGTTGGGCTGAATGCAGAATCTCACAGTATGCTTTCTTTCTGGGTTCTTTAGGGCTGAAACACACAAGGAAAATGGTTAATCATCCACCACCCTTAACCAGCATTACCCTTTACCACTTGTCACGGTCAGGATCATGGTGGTCCGAAGCCTGTCTCAGACTCATTGTTTGCTAGGCTAAGAGACTACACCCTGGAGGGGATGTCAGTGTATCGCAGAGTACCCACATGCACATATATTGACACACACATGCACAAACTATGGGCAATTTATAGTGACCATTTAACTTGAAGCACAAAAGTTGGGAAATGAAAAGAAAATGTGTCAATATAGATATATTTATACATTTATATAACACATAAGGCTATTAAAAACCTTCAGCTTCCCTCTTCATTCGCTCTCATTAAACATCACCGTTCTGGCACAAATGACATACCTACACAATGTGACTTTATTAAGTAGTTGAAAAGTCAGGTCATTCTTCTTCAGTAAGCAAGTAAGTAAACACAAAATGTATGTTTCTTCTGTGTGTGTGTGTGTGCACGCATGAATACATCTTTGCACCTACATGTGTATGTTTTGCTGGGTTGCTGGGACACCCAGTAGCTTAAGAAAGGATGAGGGCATAAACACAAGCTACAAGAATCTCAAGAACCACCAAAAATGTAAACAGAGTCCCAGGAAGAGACAAAGCGAGGGAGAGAGAAAAAAGAAGGAGCAGAGAAGGGTGCATTTGATCAGACCTCCTTTCACATTTTCATCTTGGTCATTTTCTAATTATTTTGCTCATTGCATTTCTGATCGGTCCCTTTCCTTTTTTTAATGTATTTCCTTTCCTTTTCCTACATTCCCTGTCATATGAGGTCAGCACAGAATTCCAGGAACTGTTTCGAAATAGTTGAATGTAATTGCGATAACTCATGTCCACATTTGGAGTTTTTACTAACCTTCTACCCCACACAGGCTTATTCATTCCTTTCTTTTTTAAACAAATAATTGACAGAGACATCCAACTTCAAACTGTACTGTTTTGAAGTGGCAAAAATTTCCTAAAACAAGTCTACACTATTTGTCAGAATAAGCTGAATATATGCTTTGAGAATATCAGTGGCGTTCATGATGAGAAATAAGGAACACGCTATGATTTCAGACACCGCTTTTGTATCCCAGACAAATGTTCTGCATCGCAACCAATATTGTGCCTTGTAAGCACTCTGCCAACGTGACACCCTAACCTGCACACATGCTGTTCTTCTCATACAGTTCCAATTCACTAGTTATTTCCCGAACAATCTAAATATATTTCAAATTATTAATACAGAAAATGGCAAAAGACCTTCAGCAGACAGTATAATAGTTATGGGTGGATTAAATCCTTCTTCAATATGACAGCCGGCAAAGCTTAGCTGTAAGTCACTCTGGGATTTATGAACAACTATATTATACAACCTTATTTGTACTGATATTTTCTCGGTCTTATCACACATTATTACACCGTATGTATAATATTAGTTGGTGATCCTCTGCAACAGTTCATGTGTAAGTTGACGTGTCAGGCCACACCCCTGGCCACGCCCCGCCATCGATCGCGCGCCGGCTACTTCCTTCCGTTTTTTTTTTTGTTCCTTCAATAAACCCTCAAACGCGGCCACTGAGATTTAAATGAATAGGATTAATAATATAAAATTTAAACACATTGTAGATAATTTAAACAAACAAGGTTAACAACTTTTACTGGGTACTCATGGAAGGAAGCGAAGAGAGTCTTGTGAGGTTTGCTGTGTGTACGGAGGCGGCTGCGTCAGTTGTCTCCGTCAGGGTTCAAAGCAGCTGGGAGGGATGGAGGAGGGATGCAGGAGGGAAGGAGGGGCGGGAGAAGAAAATTCAAAATGGAACTTTGCCTTCACCTTAAATCTCATAACATTCAGTTGTGTGGTTGAAAGCAAAGCCCCTGCTCGTGTCACTATCGTGTACCATAATTTTTGAGGTCATTACGTTTGCCTGCACTAAAATGTATTATTTTTTTAAACTTCTCGTTTAGCACGATTGCGGGTTGCGCGAAATTCCTCCCTCCTTCTCCTCCTCTTCCACTGAGGACCGTCGGCCATCCAGCTGAAATATCCAGCCGAAATCACGGTAAATGAGTGATGCTGCGAGTGGGAGACTGGCGTGGAAAGGAGCAGAAATAGCTGATAAGACACTGGCGCAGACTCGCACGTTTCACTTTCACTTCGGATTAATCCGTAGCAGTATACAATAGAGTTTATTACAATAAATATAAATCATTTTTATTACAGTACACTGTACGGTATTTGTTGATTTGTTTAAATTATTTTGATTTTTATTCCCATTACGACTTTTTATTTCGCATAAGCATGGGATAAAAATAAGTTATAGTAAGAGTTTCCATTCTGATGCAGATATTAAGAAATCAGTCCATCTATCCATCTATCTATATATTTATTATCCTTAATGGCTTGTCCTGATGGTGTGGCAGTCCACAGCCTATCCTAGAATTAACTGGGCCTTAAACTAGGAGAGCATAGGTTGGATGAGATGTCAGTCCATTACAGGATGAAGAAATAGACCATGAAAAGTATAGATACGTGAGAATTTTCTGAAAGCCAGAAGTGTCTAGGTAGCCTTAGCAGTGAAAGAAATGTACCATTTACATGATTGCCTAAAAGGTTTAACTAAATTATCCTGACAGCATTACTTACCGGCATAGTCTGCAGCTCCAGCTCCTTGGTCATCATTGTAATATCGATTAAAAGCTTCAATTCTCTTGTTCTCCTCCTCCCAGTTCCTCACCTGTGCTTCCTCATCATCATCCTGAAATTCATGCTCTTGTGTTTCTACAGAACTGTGTGCTTCATGTTCAGAGTAAAGGTTTGCGGTGATTTCGTCCACCAGCTGTCCCACCTCGTGTATGTGTTGGCTAATTGTATTGTCATAATTGAAAGCACCTTCAGGATCCAACAGTGTTGTGGGATGAACTGCAGAGGTCAGCCCCTCTGGACTCATCTTTGCTTTCCAGGATATCTCCTGGAGGTAAGAAAATTTGGTTGTTCCTGCTGGATCTCCTGCTGTCAGCCAAGCTGTCTTCTCTGAGATGTTTGGAGATGTAGGGTCTGTACCATCGTTTGGCCAGATCATTGGATGATTTGACATTTCAAAAGGCTTTGATGGGCTGAAATGGCCCTCTGAACTTCTGTCACTGTCTGTGCCAGATAACGACCTGGTGGAGGTACTGGTAGTCCAAACTCCCAGACTCTCCAGCACAGGATGGCTGTCATTTCTTTCTTCAACTTCTTGTCCACCATCATTGTCTGCACACTTGAAATTGGATTCACCATCATTTTTTTGATCATACTCTGTTTCTTTATAATGTTGTATATCATTTTTACACTGAATTTTGTCATCACCTTCATCCAGTGTGTCACCAAACCTTTCATGTGTATCTTCTACTTCAGTAAAGCCTTCATTATGTCCAACTTCCTTCATATATTTTAATGATTCAGTGTGGTCTAATTCTTCATTATTTGGTTCATTCAAAGAATATGAATATGAAGTCATAATCTCCTCCAGCATACTTCTTTCACCTTCTGTATGTCTAGCCATGCCTTTCTCTTTCATATTCATATTTTCACCTTTTAACAATTCTTCCTCTGATGCTTGTTCTTCTGTTATCTCTCCCCAAACAATTTCATCACTCTCCTTAAGGATGTCCCTTCCACCTTCTTTTCTAAGCATTTGCTCCTTGCAGAAATCCCTATGCCTCTCTAGCAGTTCCCATTCACATGTCTCCCCCCCTGGGTGTCCACTACCATCCAGCTTTCTTGTTTTTTCAGCTTTGATGTGCCCTGTTTTCTTATTTCTGTCCTCTACATCTCCTTGTTGAAAACACTCTGAGGGGTACTCTGCATAGTCTTCCCCAGTCACTCCTTGGTCATCCTCAGAAAACTCCTTCAAGTCCCCGCTAGACTGCCCATGAAAGTCATCCTTCTCTAGGAGAGTGAGCACATTAGCAAGTTGCCTATTCCCACTGTTTCCATCAGCCTTGGCTTCTTTCTCTTCAACTATTTTTCCTTTTTTGCTTTCCATTTTGTTAGTTCTTCCTTCCATTTGCATCCTTGAATGAGGTGGTAGCAGATGATAAAGCATCTCTTTCATTGTATTGTTATCATCGATAGTATCTTCTTCATCCTTTAACAGAATCTGTCTTCCCTCATAATATGTCGCTTCCTCTTTTTCCTCTAAATGTTGACCCTGTAAACTGTCCACCTGAGACAGATAGCTAGGAAAGCTAAAATCATCCATTCCAATATTCTCATCTTCTTCACTTGAAGCTCTCTCCTTATTGCAAGTTCCTTGCACAACATCCTCATCATCTTCTGCTGAATCGCTGTCCTTATTGATGGTCTCTTGTACAACTTTTTCTGCTCTTTCCTCATCGCTGAGCTCTTGTTTTTCATCTTCATCTTCCTTGTTGCCTGTTTCATGTATAACATTGTTATCTAGAGGCCCTACATACTGAATCTGTCCTGAGCATTGGTTCTGGATGTCCTGAGGTATGTCCCACTCCCATTCCTTCTCTGATGCACTGTTACAGACTTCCACACATCCTTCCATTTGCTCTGGATCTCCTGCTTCCTTGAGCACTGGAAGCCAGCTGAAGTCAATGCTTTCAGTTCTTTCTTCATCGCACTCATCAGGATTCAGGTTATCAAAGTTTAGATCCCCCTCTTGATAGCACACTAAACCTGTAATTTGTAATAATAAACACATTTGAATAATTTAAAACAATAGTAATAATTTTACAGTAGTTTTATATTAAATGTGATTTACAACAAATGTTTAGTCTCACTTTTCTTAGCACTTTGCAGTGTTCCAGAGACACTGAAAATCATGTCAAATATGGATAAATTATCTATTCATTACTGTTAACCACTTAATCCTGAGGAAGGTCTGAACTCTATCCCACAATCACAGGGCACCAAGCTAAGAACCAAAAAAACTGATGCGACACCAGTCCATCACAAGGTGGTCACACATGCCCAAAGTCACAGATTATGGTAAATTTAGAGTGACCGATCAATTCAAAACTTATGTCTTTGAACTGTGGGAAGAAACCAGAGCAACCAGAGGAAAACCACACAAATTTAGCCAGAAACTTGGTTCTGAACAGCCCAGTCACTCTGTGTGCTACTCACTGAGCTCCTATGCCACAGTTTAACTAGATAATTTCAAGTTAAATATATAATATAGTCTGTTACTCATTACTTATTTTGAACTGAAAATTACCAGTAAAAAACAAGTCAAAAAAAGTATTCTGATGGACTGGCAGTCCTTGTGCCCAGTGACTCTGGACCGCCATGACCCTAACCTGGAAGTTTAAAGGTAAGGAAGTTCAGCTAAATGTGGTATTTATTGCAATGGTTATTTTGTCTTTTGTATATTCAGTGCATACAACAGCACATTGTAGTGAAGAAAATCTGCAGTGAAATATGCAAGGTTTTTAAATAAAAACCAATAAAATGAATTTTACAGTATTTGCGCATTTAGTTATGATGTCAGATATCAGCATAAAGTACTATAAAGCTACTCTATATGTGCAGTCTTACCCCATTGTCTCACCCGCACCCTTTACAGTTCTGATCAAAATTATTGCCACTCTTACATTTTCAGTATATCATGAACAGTATTTAAAGAAATATTTGTAAATGTTTAACTCCATTGTATTCTATTGACCAAAAAAAAAGATTCCCCGAATGCCTGATACGGTCATACACCACTGATTATATACAGTCATTATCAGTAACTTCTTTGTCCTGCTCAGGGTTGCAGTGATCCAGAGCCTAGAAACATACAGCGGGTAATTAACCACACCGTGCCAAGTGGAGCACCACAAACCACCAGCCAAACCCAGCGCTCCAAGCCAGCATCTGAGTTACTATGGAGTCTACTAGATGTGAGTTCTATCCTGAGTATCTCTTCGGAAGCTGCTCTTATGTGTTGTGTGTGCTGCAACGCACTGCTGAGTGGCACCTGCTGACAACGTGGATAACTGTTTTCCTTTGAAAAATCTAGCAAACATTGAGTTTGTTGGGAAAGTTCAGGACTTGGAAGAGCGTATAAAGAATTGAATCTCTATTAGACAGACGAAGAGTTGGTTGGAGTCAGTCTGTCCTGATGTAGGCGATGTGGTTTTGTCTGCTGAGCACAATAGCAATGATACTGATAATAATGTGCTTATTCTTGGGATTTCAGTGGTTCGGAATGTGACACTTTGGAAATGTCAATCACATTAAGATCCGTGTAAGTCCTCTGGCCAATAACAAGGTGTTAACTTTAATAATGCATGTTGGCACAAAAATATTCACTACCAGCAGTCTGACATGTTAAAGAGATACTTCATTTTTATGTTTAATAAAATCCTAACTAAGTGTTGGAAACTAATAGTGCCTGACCCTTTACCTAGACTGTTTATTGGGGGTATAATTTATAGTAACTACTCTCCTTTAATAGGTGGTTAGCGCCGTGGTGCCACTCTAACTGTATTTCTTTAGTTAACAAATGGGATGGTTTCTGGGAAAGGCCAGGATTTTTCAGGCACGATGGTGTACACCATAATTGGAGAGCTTCCTTTATGCTCTCTCAGAACTGGGCCTCTGAGGTGCAGGGTTGACTCAGCCTTCGGTCATCTCCTGTGTCATGTTATGTTCATAAGTCTATAATTCCTGCAGATACTTGTAGTCAGTTGCAATGTGATGGGGTTTCTTGTGCTTTGTCTTCGTACTATTATAATTACTATTATAAAACTACATCTTTTAACTAGGCCTTAGAGACCGAAGCGCTTGTGCCAGAAATCTAAAGTTTATTAAAACAACCATACTTGCTACCGTCACCGAGTACCAGTGTGAAAAGCTGTTTATTACATAGTCACTCCCTGTTTAATGAATTTGCTTTGGTAAATGATAAGATATTAAGCCACAAGTCTGATCTTTTCCGTCTTAATGAAACCAGGTTTAATAACCCTGATTTAAATCCGCTAAATCAAACCGCTGCGGACACATATAAGCATTTACATAAATCTCTTTAATGGTGCACTATAAATATTTTCCCAAAATCATAAAAACTTTACATTGTTTGAAGTTTTAGCTCTAGGTTTCAAGTCTAAATTTAACATTATTATATCTGTCAGTTTACTTTTTGTCTGTCATATCTGTTCTGTTTCTTAATCTTTTGTTCAGTGCTCTGTGTCACTCTGGAACGAAGCACTATAAAAAATAAATTGAATTTTTACAGGGGCAGTGTTAATCTGAAACACGTCTTCAGAGTGTGAAGGAACACTGGCACAAACACACGCAGAGAAAATGTACAAATTCCGCACAGACTGCGATAGATTTGAGCCACTGCCTGAACGTCCAGGTATTGTAAAGTGGAAGCGCTGCTCACTCAGCCACATGACACCCCAACTGCACACATACATCTCTGTTTTGAATTAAATTTATATTTCAGTTCTAACTAAAATGGATAATAAGGCTTGAAATAAACCACAGTGAATTTGGAAATACTGACAAATTGTTGCATGCATAAATGATGCTCTTTTCAGATCTCCATTTATAAACTGGCAAAACGTCAGTAAGTTTTCTGGAAGCAATTGTCTGGTGAATTTTCTGGTGGCTTTGCTGACGATCAAAAGAAAAAAACGTCAGATGTGTCAAAAATCGGATGGAATTTTTGGGAAATTACTGAAGCCATTTTGGTAAAAATGCCCAAATAGTTTGTTCGGGGTTTTTTTGCACAACAGCACCACCTCTGGCTATTAAATTTAACTGCATATTGAACGTGAAGTTCAAATCCAAAGCAGCCGTGATGTTCGGTTTCCCTCTTGTGAAACTGCTGCATATTACAACTGAGCCCCAGAAAACAAGACCTGCCATTAATGTTTATATGAGGAAGACCAGCACTTTGTGCTTCTTACCTAAAGATGTGTCGCTTGACAAGTCTGCATTATTTTGTTCCATTTTTACCTGTAGGAAATAAGAAAAATACTAATAAATTTTTTTTTTTCCAAATCAAACATTAAATTTAAAAACTGCTTTAACACACTATTATTGTTCTTTTAAAATTTCTGGTGCTATATTAAAATATATTTATAAATACACATAGTTCTGTTTTACATGAAGATACTTAAGATAAATGAAGATACCTAATTAAACATAAACATTTCACCAAATAAGTTTTCAATACCTGTGCCTGTTAGATGTTAAATTTTAAGTTATATTTGTAAAGCTGTGCATTTCCAGCATAACTAAACATAACTGTGATAACCAAAGATAGTATATATAAGCAGACAAATAAAATGCTACATCACCCTCCCCCTTATCTCCAGTCACAACTTCACTGTCAAAACAGAAGTGTGACACATTCTAATGTTTTGCACAATATTAAAACAACATCTATACTTTTAGCATTCATTTAGATAAAATACATAACAAAGACATAAAAGGAAGCCTTGGTCTTACCGCTGTTGTTCTTTAAGGTGATTTCCTGTCAAAATGGTGGGAAGGAAATGTAACCAAAAAATATGTGTTAAAACTACCAGTGAAGTTACTTATGAAGATAAAAAAGAAAAATATAAGCATTAAGCAATTTCCATTTCTGAATTTATAACTCAAAATGCATGCAAAATGTGTCTTTCATAGCAAAATTTTGCTTTGGTTCCGGTCCCTCTCGTTCTTGTGTGCGAGGTAGCTGAAGTAACGGAAAAGCGTGAGTACGTATTCTTTTTTTGTGTTCAGTAACAGCAGCATTAGGTCATAGAGACACAGAGACAAAACTCATAAAGTGAGAAGGGTAAATATAGACCACAGGAGTAGAATGACACTAATAAACAATAATAAAACTTTATCAATTTTTCATTTTTACTGAAAAACAATCATAATCTCAATCACAGTCTGTCACATTGGTGACTAAGCAACTCAAAGTAGGTCACGTGATCCTGTACTTTATGAGAAGAGTTGGAGAAAGAGAGAGCCCATGATACCAAGGGTTAAGCCAAAATAAAAGCAAACCCTGTAATAATGACCAAAGTCTGGAAAGCGGTGGCAGATGCCATGCAGTCAAACTCACAGATCTCTCCTTCCTGCAGACATCTCAGTTGGGCTGCAAAAAGTGAAACCTGGTTCATTTTCACTGTGGTGGGACTTACCCAGTAAGCGATAAGGTTTTTTAAGTCGGTACAACCCTCTCATTCTCGCCACTAATGTTTCTGTTACGGCTTCGTGTGACGTTTTCTGTTATAGACCTTTATCAAGTCACGCAACAATAAATGTACATCCTCTGAATTGTTTTTCATTTTTCAGACTTAAAGAAGTTTAAGCAATGCTTTTTGATTCTTTCCTTTTTACCAGTGATACATTTGCACAGTGCAAAGAAACCACAGTCAGACAGCTTCCTTCCTGTCTTTTCCATCACAAAGCTGAGCACTGCGCCCTCAAACACTCCACTCCAGGGCCACATATGTGCATGTTGCTTTCTCAGTTCAGCAGTGACTCTGTTCAACACACGTGAGCATTCAGTTCCTCACCGTGTAGAACGCAGGGTGACGCTCAACTCTCTGTTTATCCTCTGAGCTGGTGTATAAATGAATGTTTTGGTACTTTCTCGATTCTAACTCTCTCTGGAAGTAAGCATGTTTTGGGTTTTTCGATTAAGTATGTTTTGTTTGCATTGCCCAGTTGTTGCAGACATACTGTTAAAACAGGAACAATGCCAACTACTATTGTTTTATGCACGTTTTATGTCCACCATGACGATTGTTATGTGCTGTTTTACAGCTGGAGTTGCTTTTGCATACGTCTTATCTTGCCCTTGGGAGGGGCGGGGGGGGGTTAAGAAAAAATATTGCATAATTGAGCTACAGCAGGAGAAGCAGATGCATTTATTCATCGGGAAAGTGGCCGAGATGAAGTTTTTGTGCAGAGTGTTAGCGTATGGGTGTCAGGGGTTATGGCCGTTTTTTTTATCCAGTTTGAAAATTGGAGTGTTTTTTAATTATTCATCCATATGGCCAGTTTTAATATTTTAATGGTAAACATCAGGGGATTAAGATATTTTAAAAAATAACTTGCTCTCCTTTTTTAACATTTCTAACAGGCAGTTCTGCTCTGGGTCCAGTGTGATGTGCTCCAGCTGTCCAGGTTATGGAAAAAGAGAGGATCCTTTTGCAGTGCAGGTGATCGCTGCACCAGCTTACAGTTAAGTTTAGAGTAGGTTGCAAAATCTTACTTTTAACATATAGGGCAGTAAATGGCATTGGTCCTGTTTAGCTTAGTGAAATTTGTGATTGTGTTTCAGACCATTGCCTTTGATCTTTAGATGTGGGTTATCTTCAAGTGCCTCTTATTAACAAGAGTTCAGCAGGAGGATGTGCTTTTAGCTATGGAATAAACAGTTGTGTAGTCTTTCTTCTCTTAGCTGTAACTAATGACTTTCTTTTTCTGAATTGCCAGACTTCTGGGGGGGGGGTCAGCCACTGGTGTACTTTTCTCTTGCATGTTTTCAGCTCCCTCTGTCCTCATTACTTTCCCTCTTCTTACTATCAGCCTGTTGCACTTCTGATGCACATCCCAATATTCTCACTCTAAATCCTGGTCAGGTGGATCAGGGAGTCAAGGCCTCTGTTTCTTCTGCTTATGTTTTAAATGCACGTTACACTGGATGTACTGTTCGAGGGTTTTTGTCGACCTCCATTATGATGCTTTTTTAACTCTTTCTTCAAAATTGAACCTCTCAGAGTTCAGAAACCAGTTTAATATCCTTCTTGTGGTTGAAATCTTTTTGTTTCATGTTTAAAATTGCAGTAACATAACCCTAACACACTACATAAAAGATCACACTGGGAACTTCAGCCTAAAAGAAGATGTGGAGGATGACGCTGCACATGTTAAGGGTCCTATGCCTTCTAAGAATGTCTGGGTCTGGGAGGCAAACTGTGTGAGGTCCAGATCATCTTTTAAAAGGTCTCTGGTCTAAGTATCAGCCTCTCAAGGGTGTGACACCAGACAATCGAATAGCACGTGCTTTAACCACCCAGAGGCCGATTCCATCAGGTCACACTGCCTTGCCAGTGTGCAGTCTCTTCATTCCTTTCCTCACCTGGTTCCCTTTGATGGTCAGAGGTGGTTTGGTGGGAGCAAAGTGGTGTTGTGATCTTGCTAGCAAGCAGCTTGGGTGGAGGTCAACACCAATAGTATTACGGGGACCCTAACTCTAAGTGGGGAGATAAGCTCATACAAGTCTGTCCACAGATACTCCGTTGTCTCCACACCGTTCCGTGACTTCTTCAGGTTGTTATGCTGGAGCTTTTCCTCTACTTTCTCCATATAAGGGACTTCCCTTCCCGCAGAGCCCTTTCTAGTTCTTCCTGTGCATCCTTCAGTTTAGTTTTTTCCTCAGGTTTGAATGTCTCCATCATGTTCAGGAGGCCCTTCATATTTTTTGTGGCATATTGTTGGGAAGCAGTGCACTGTTTTTGTGGAGATGGGAGTGTGAACACAGAACTTGATGTAATCAGTTATACTTTGTTTGGGAGCCTCACCCTATAAATCATAAAACATCTTGTAGTACTTTTCCTCAAACTACAAATTGTCCTTTAGGATTTCTTCTGCTTCCTTTTGCTACTGTGATGCATTTTAGAATGTAGCATAATGCAAAAATGTTTTGCAATCAAAGGAAAGTCTCTGTTTCCAGTCTCTCCAAAGACTGGATTTCAGGGCGTTCTGGTTGTGTCACTCGGAATTGGCATCAGAATTGAATTTACTGCATTCCTCAAACGTGCCATCCCCAGTTATTACATTTATTTAGGATTTAGCCTCACAGCAAAGATTCTGTTTGCCCCCACATTTCCTTCTCATTAACAACAAAGCTAAATATGAAAATAACTTAGTACTGTCAGCTCTTCCACTACGTTAGCACCTTAGGAAATCACAGGTATGATGTGCAGGAGGGACACCAAACCTGATTTCCTGCCCCAAAATTGCAGTCCTTCCTGTCCCTGCAAGCAGCACCTATTTTCACCATCAAAACACTGCACTTTAAAACTGTTTTTATTCATTAAATGTCACCAGACACACGCTTCCCATACATTCCAGGTCCAAAGTGCCAGAAAAACCTTTCTAATTCACCTTTTCTATTCTTTTTATTCACAGCTAAACTAGTGCCTTTGAGAACTACATGTACAGTTTCCCTTCTCCTGGAGGTTTTTGTGACACAGTGGTTCATTTTTGCAGTGGTTCTTTTTCATTGTCACCCCAGCTGAGATGTAGACAGAGTTGCTGTTTGACAGACTTTCCCCTCAGTTGGTTTGCAGACACAAGGTTTCACAACACCCTCCAGACTGTCCCTGGGATGCTTAGCAACAAGTGGAAGGTTTTTTTAGAATAAAGGTAATGGATAAACACACCATGTTTCCACTCACAAATGTTCCTTGAGCTTCCTTGTTCACCTCCTCACTGAGCCTCCATCTATCGCAACCTTAAAGTTTAATGTTGTTGGTGTTAAGTTGCTGAGGCCACTGACTATGTACAGAGGTCCTGGGCAGCAACAGAATTGGTTAAAGCCTGTGCTGTTGTGGAGCACATTATTACAGGCTTGCAGAAGGCCAGGTCAGGTCATCTGTCAGGACATTGATGTGGTCTGTCTTCTCTGCCAGGCCCTGGGAGTGACCGCCGGCATTTTCGGTGGGTGGCAGGGTCCAGCCGGGACAAGCGTGCGCTGCTAAAAGGCCGAAGCCTGGAAAATCTTGGAAAACTTTGACTCAGCATCTCCTGGAGGTAGGAGTAGCAAAACAGTGAAACGGTGTTCCAGCCCCCCCTACTTTCTCAGGGTGCAGGGATGAGGAGGGGCTGCCAACAGTTCTACACACAGAAAACAAAAGCCATGATTACCATATCTGTGTGTTACCCTCAAGTCCCCAAGTGGGACTGGAAGACGAGTTGACACAGGAGACCAGCAAAAGCCCTGAACCTCTCAAAGTTCCAAAACACATGCGCACCACATAGTGACTACCCCACCAGCATACAGCACCCTGTAAGCACTGCAGAAACGCTGCTCACCACAGCCATTAGGCTGATTTTCCATATCATCCAGATCCTGCACCATCTCCAGAATGTTACAGTGTCGAGCATGGATGGATGAGCCCCCCGCTTCCTGTATGTGAAGATGCTGGAGCTCAGCACACTGGTGAAGCCAGCATCTCTAACACAAGACACCCTGGAGAAGCTGAACAGCAACGCACTCAACTGGCTCCATACAGCACTACTGATCCTGGAGAAACACTACCAAAATCCTCTCCAGGTCCACAAACATGAATTCACTGACATTGCAAGCAAATGGATAAGAAGGAGGTTTGGAAGGAGACTACATCACAGCACACTGAAATATGCAGAAGACCTTGTCAGAACGCTTTTCCACAGAACGGTGGAAGTACAAGCGGAAATGCCTTAGTGGCCCCCAGACCCAGGTAGAGCACCCCTGCCCCCACACTGACAACCCCTGAAGGACCACACAAACCCCACAGAGAACAAGGGAAGAGGAGGAATGCTACAACAACGAGTGGCTGAGTTTAAACCCACGGGCTGAAACAACCACCGATAACAGATCTGCAGAAATCCTACCCCAGAGACAAGCAAGAGGAAGACCATACTTAAGCAACGCAGCAACCCTGCTCCAGGAAGACATTTCAACACTCCTTGAAACACCCCCACCCGACAGACACCACAGTCAAAAATAACCCTCTCTTACACCTCCTCTCCAGGCCCAGACCCCATCCCCTCCACAACCCCAACCCTACCCCCCAGGGGTTTATCTCCAATAGTTCTGCCTTTGACCCCATCCTTATTACCTACATCCCTGAAACTGACCCCCCCCCAGCCAATGCCCCTTCCCTGTATGCTACTAACTGTGCACCCTGAGTCAGGAAATAACAGGACTGGAGTCTGACACCCAGAAAGAAACATCTCATTGTGGGGGACACAAACCTGGGCAGGATCCCACCATCAGGGTTTGACATCAAAATTGACAGCTACCCAGGAGCCAGTTTCTTCCATGCTGCAGCCCTCCTACTAAAAACCAAGAGGAACTAGGAAGTCCAGAAAGTCACCCTATGCTTTGGCTTGTACAACAGAGACCAAAATCCATGGAAAACAGCCATAAAACACCTCCAGACCATGCTTAGAAACACAAAAGCAGCCTTCCCAGCAGCAGAAATTTTTCTACCCATAATCAACTGCTCTGCATTTCTGGACCAGACCTGCAGAAATAACCTGAAGGAGATAAACAGCTGTATTAGGGGGAACACAAATCACATCCCAGCCCTCCCAGGGGAGGACTTTGAGGCAGGAGACAGGGTCCTTTGGACTGCAAACACAGCAGAATCTATGCTGACCTGGTGGGTACAGAAACTGACAATCCCCACAAACCCTAGCACTGGACAAAGGGAGGGATACACTAATACCGTGATCCTGTCCATGTGGTTTACTCCCACAGAAGGGGAGACAGACAAAAGGGGCTCACATTTATCCCCACTCTGGGACCCCACAGAAAACAGAAAGACAGACTCAGGGCACAAGTACAGGATTACCACAGGAAGCTGAAGCTTTTTTTGAAGGTAGTGAAATAGTGGAGCAGTGGATTCATTCTCCTATCTACATAGGAACCCAGAGGCAACCAGGGCCCAACAGCGATCCAAGAAACAATCCAACAGGACCGGGACATACTACACAACCTGAACCCCAGGATACATAGAGACCACAACAACCTCACAGAGGGAGAAGCCAAAGCCCTTAAATTGAGGAAAGAAAAACACATTGTGATCAAAGAAGCAGGCAAGGGCTTTATAGACAGATCCCAATGCATCCTGGAGGCAAACAGACAACTGCAGCGTCAGGAACGTTACAGGAAGCTGGATACACCCACTTATCCAGAGACAGCTGCAGAAATCCAGCAGGTGGTGCAATCCGGAAAGAAAGAAATAACCACCGAGAGGATTTTTTTTATCTGCTTCCAAAAATACACAAATACACGTCCCTTATGAGACCCCAGCAGGCCGGCCTATAGTGTCAGACTGTAATAGCGAATCATACAGAATCGCTGAAAATATGGATTACTTCTTTTAACCCTCTCTCGACCAAACATAACAGCTATGGACCCTTATGACTTTGTGGACAAAACTAAATCCGCCACAGCTGTCCTTTTCGCCACAGATACTGACAGTCTATATACGGTTCTGTAGACGGAGGCAGGACTCCAAGCAGTCCGGAAATGAACCCAGACAATAGCAGATCAGACGCAGACGTACTGAACCTGCTGGAATCAGCCTGACTAAAAATGACTTCCAGTTCGATGGTGACGCCTGCAGATAAAGGGAACAGCAATGGGAAAGAAATTTGCACCATCACATGGAAACATATACATGACAGACTGGGGAGGAAACAGTTTTGGAGAAATGTGACCAAACACCTGCACACTACCTTAGATATTTACACGATATCTGGGGCACATCGACACAGCATGGAGGATTTTAAAAGGTTTGTCGACACACTCGACAAACACCATAGATCAGTCTCCACCAAATACTCCACGAACGAATTGCGTGTTGATTTCTTGGACACCACAACGTACAAGGGTCCAAGATTTCAAGAAACAAATAAACTTTTGCTCTGCTTTGTAAAAACAGCTTCCACCCCAAACACACCTTTAAAGGCCTAATAAAATCTCAACTTCTGAGCTTCCACAGGATCTGCACAGAGCAACAGGACTTTGGAGAAGCCACCAAAGTCTCTGGAACAGAACCAATTGCTGCCAAATTTGGGCATTTTTTGAGTTCTTTAACCAACATCAGCCCACTGAGTTTCAACTCTCCAGATGAAGTGGCTGAGTTATTCATGTTCAAATGTTTGCATTTGACCACTATTTTCTCCTCTACCTGAGCACCTAGGTGCCTAAAATTTTGACACTTTACATGTGCACTTAGGCTGCACAACATATTAGTTTTGTTTCTTTGCTCCTGAATTTGCCCAGGTTATTAGCCTTTACGTTTGTCTTTTTTCTGGTTTAATGTTTCGTCTTCTTGGGGTGGTGGGGCAACAAAATTTAGGTCACTTGTTTGTCTGGGCCCACTCTGGTGATGTTCTGATCCATGTTGTTTAGCGTTGCTGTTTTAGATGCAAAATCAAAAATGCACTTTACATACTTGAGTCTAGAAGCTACTTCCAAACTTTGTGGCAGAGCCCTGGCCAAGTGTCAAACACCTTGACTCTCAACTTTACACCTTTTTGCTTGCCCGAGATTGTTACGACCCTGGCCCAAGTCTAGGGGATAAGGTTTTGGGTCAATAACCTAAGTTGCAATAAAGGTTTGGGTGTACGATGTTGACGCACAGCAAACCAGCCAGGCTGGACACACCAAACAGTATGGAACGCAGCAGACAACAGGACGACACCAAACTAAGTGCTATCAAGGAAAGGAGCCTGGACGGCGCCAAAGAAATGAACAAAACAAAACAACAGACCTTCCCTAGGTTAGTGATGTTCATCTAGTTATGTATATGATCCACTCAAAAAGAAAAACCTGGCTACACTAAGCTTACCTACCAAAATCAACAGTACAGGGTTGGCACCCACCCTCTTACCTAGTGTGTCTAACAGTACTTCACCGGCGTGTGGAAAGTGTACGTGCGCACACCTTCTTATCTGCTACGTCTCCTTATACATGCACTGAGTATTCATAGGGTAGGGACAGGACATGTTTAAGACTTGACTCAAGGCAAATACTCATACAAAGGGGTTGTTTTGAGCATACAGAAACAAAGGAAGCTGAAATCAAACTTTGAAGTTTCTCCCAAAATGTCCCCCTTATGAGCCAGGCCCCTCCTACTCCAGCACTGAATGGTTCCCTTGGTTCACACTGGAGCTCCAGTTGTCCAGTACTGTGAACCTGACCGAAAACTCAAGTGAGTTTCTATCTTGAAGTACTGATAGCAGTACACTAGTCACATACCTCCATCGGCAGAAGATTTGAATAGCAGAAAAACCCATCTATACCCTGTCAGAGAAATTTTCAGGAACGACTCAAAGACCATTTCATGGTTGCTGGTCTCTCCCAGGTTTTAGCTTGTCAATTTTGTCTTTCACACCCTTAGTTGAAGCTCCATGTTGCTGGTTACCTGGTAGCATGTTCCTGATTTTCCAGTCAGGACACTGACCTCTCATGCATCAACTGCTCTGCTGATGAGATGCAACCTCCATCAAAGGGTAACTGCTGTGGTCATGTTCACTCTTGGTCTCCATGGCCCAGTGAAGGAGTAACATGCAAGATGCATCTTCATTTCAGGTACGGTATAGTGACACCTTTGAAGAGATGTACACAAATGGAACAAAATACTCAGACTGAAGCAAAGCTCCAGTTTGAAATGACTGACTACTGGTTTCATGCACTGGACAACTTCTCAGAAGTAAGTGAACATGGTCTCTGCTATTCAAATCTCTTGTTTGTTGAGGTTGTATGTGAAGTTATCTTGGATACTGAGGGCAATACTCAACTGAACTTTCTCATCTTTCAGGTATTGTATCCATTTAATCTTGAATGACTGAAGATGTGAGTGTTCATCTTGCTTTGGAAATATTCAGGTATCAGACGTGCAGTACAAAGATATGTATATATGTTTTTAATTCCATTAAAGAACTTTTCCAATTTGCTGGTGTCTACTGGCTACACTGTGTAGAAAGGGAACGCCCCCCTTTGACAAGACTTCAACTGCCTTATTGTTGTGTTCAAAACTGCATGTACATGATCTTCACATTGGGATGAACACCTCAACTGCTCTGCTGTGCACCTGGGGCTTGGGAGCCATTCACCTCCACCTCCACCTTTCTCACCGAAGTGGCACAGCACAACCCACGATGACCACAGTGTCTGACACCTCAAATCTCAAACCCAAAATGTCCATGTCAATCAACTACATTGAGTCTTAAATTTTCTTCTCACAACCTGCTTATGACAAGTTGTGCATGAAACCAGTGGTCTTATATTTGTGATGATGCATAAACTTGCATGGAAGATAACCACTTATAGTGTACTTGAAAGTACAAGAGGTGCAAACTGTAGGTAGGATCAGTAATTCAGCAACAGCTTATAAAATCTATTGGACTTTAAAACCAGAAAGTTGTAACTGCAGGACTGATCAGTATGAGGATCTTCAGGTGTCAGGTGATGAATGATACAAAACACTGACAGCTCAAGTCAGGAACTGAGATCATCCATCTTCTCAGACACTTACGTCCCCTAAACCTCATGACCAATCAGTTTGAGCTGCCTTGTCAGCATGGAGTGTTAACCTTCCACATACAGGGAAACAATGTCAGAGTTATTGTGCACCAAGATTATATCCACATGCATCAAAAGTGGATCTTCAGTTGATTCACACCATGTACTCTGTAGACTGGGGTTTTTCAGCAGAAGGTCCAACAAGCATAGAACTTCCGTTCATCTCAAAAAAAATGTTTAAATATAATAATTTGAAGATGCTGACAATTAGAAAGTTCAGTTGTAACATCAAGTTCCAGAGGTGCACTGTACCTCAAAGTCAAACCAGCTCAAGAACAGCACTGCAGATAAATACCTTTATATTTTCTAAGCCATTATCTTGGTGGGGTAACAATTTCTATTCAGTTTGTGGACCTCATGCGCACATTAGGCACAAGGTAGAAGTGTCCTTGACTGAGGCCACAGTCAGTAGGTCATCTTGTGCCTGTTTGCCAAAGATTCTAAAAGAAACAGCTTCTGCAGCTCATATTCCTTAGTCACCGTGTTTTCCAACTAAACATTTATTCGCAAATACCTCAGAAACTGATTTGTTCCTTTTTTACCTTTAAAGGTGCATATAAAACACTTTGCACTTCAACTGCGCAGTAAAAGCTTGTTTGCGTAATTTCGCAGGTGCAGTTTTCTGCAGTACCGCTCTGGGAGCAAACAGCAGGTGAGCAGGGTGTGAAGGTGAGAAGATGGTCCTCATCAAAAAATGGAAAAACGACTATGTGTGTATTTATGTGGTGCTATTCCGAGACAGGGAGCAGAACTGCACATCCATGATGGTCCTGCAGGTGGTCCTGCTTGCACTGTGACTGTCTCACTGCTGGCAGGTATAGGCCTGGTGACAGTAGTTCCAGCCTAGTGGCAGTGGAGCCGTAGAGTGATCTCCTACTGGGGCCCCTCTGCCAGGTCACTGGCATGGACCACCTTCCTTAGGGGGAACAATCACGACCTGTCAAGGGACTTCTGGTCTCAAAGCCTCTTTACAGTAAATGGAAGCAGAAGAAACTAGTTTTAGCTTTAGATACACTTTTCAAAGGGTCTTAACAGTAGACCTATCTGTTGATGTGAGTGTTGAAGTCCTCGCTCACTGTACCAGGAGGCGCCCTTTCCATCGCTGTGGCGTTAGAAAAGTCTTTTGTGTAAATATACGTTCAAGAGGAGGGCTTTGTTATTATCACTGTTGGTTTTCAAGGTATTCATCGAGAACATTTAGAATCTGACTTCGTACAGAAAAGACTTTGGAAATAACATTCCAGTTTCTCCACTCTCACCAAACGCCCGATGCACTTTTGGCTTCAACCGACTTCATAATATTTTCCACTAACATGCTGCAATCTGCAGCATCTGACACCAGTGGGTACAGGAGACCACTGGAGAAGCCACACTAAGAGTGTTGCCCTTTGAATGGCCCAGAGATTCTTGGAGCAACGTTGTCCACCTGCTCTGTTGTTGACGCTTCGAACCCGACCCCAGCGCTGTGTATGCAGGGTCGACAACAAACTAACTATACATTTGAGTTCTCACCGCATTTCTGTGGGGTTTCTCACAAAAGACGTCTCTGAGCTGATCTGATCTGCCAAAAGACTTCATGACTTTTAACACGTAAAACTACCAAAGGACTGCTGCTGCGGTTGAGATGGGAGCAGTTCGGCTGGTCTTTCCTCCCGTCCCTCCTGTCACCCACATGTTTAAAGTGACTGATGTTACCCAGGTGCTGAGTGGGACTCAAACCTGCTCTGTTGCTGGAGATCCCAGTGATCTGTGGAGACCAGGTGATCCCATCTGACTTGTCCACTCGAAAAATCCATGTTCCCATACTGTTCTTGCACATATACACACTTGTGAATGAGAGTTGACTTTAAACACGTTTACATAACGAAAGTAAATAGTAAAAACATCTTTTTGCATTTCACAATGATGAAACTCTACTCAGGATTAAGCAGCGGACAAAAACAAACGGGTGGACAGACACGTGTTGAGCAGTACAGTGCTGTCTTTACCACCAGCAAGTGTTAAGGCATAAAAATAAATGTGATTTCACTCCCTTATGTAACATTTGTGTGTCTTGGCAATAATTTATCTCTTAGGGCTGCGTAACGGTACGCAACAGTGTGGCGACTAATAATCGGATCGGAGGAGCGTTTTGCACCGCAACACAGTTCACTGAGATATCAAAACTGTCTGGGAAGGAGCACGTGGAGCCAGAAGGCTGAGAGAACAATGACTGAGAGTTGATGGAGTCATGGAGGCAGTGTGGGGTTCAACTGAGGACAGGCCAGCACTGGGGAGTGGCAGGACCAAGTATTTCCACTGAGGAGAAATGCGCCCTGATTCGAGGTGTGTATTGTCCTCCGGTGAGCACCTGACCGATGATAAACAAGGTGCCGCTCCCCATAGAGACACGCTGTTGGTTCACTTGGAATTTCGACCTCTAGGTACACGGCAGTGAAGCCCCCATGGGTCGGTGGAAGACCCTGACAAATATTTTCACTTGCTGAATGTTTTTTGGCTTCGTGCTGCTCATTCGGGCAATAAAATAATTGTTGAGATTTTACCTTAATAGTTAATACCATGGCAAACTGCTGCTTGCTTGTAAGTATTATCCTGTTCTGTTATTATTACACCTTTTCTGTCATACAAATTAGCCAACTTCACCTTTGATCTCATCACATCGGTTTACTTTTCACCGTACATTTTTTTAACTCCCAAGGTGAAGTGCTTGTTGTGTAGCAAGGAACTTGGCTACAGTAACAACACTTCCTCCGTGCTGAGGAGGACAGTGCAGGACCCAGCCAAGGTCAGGCTGTTATAAACCATCCTTTCAATCGTAAGAAATCATGCATGAGATGATGATTCATTACTTCTGTGAAGAAGAACATAGATTGTAATGGCCTACATAGTGAGCTGCGCTTGGCATGTTACTCTCTCTTAGCAACTAGGAAACAAGTGCTGGATGAAGCCTTGTGAATATGGTGGTGAAGGACACACAGCCGTTCACCCTTGTGGAGGATGTGGGGTTTGTAAAGTTTGTTGAAAAACTGGGCCCCACCTGTGTTTTGCCTGCAAGGAAGGTGTATATATGTGCATATAGGACACTTAGTGGAGGACACGTTTCCAGGCTTGTTTGAACACTAAACAATATTTCTACTCTTCAGGATTTGAAGGCAATGGCTGAGGGCAAATGCAAAAAGGAAAAGGCAAAAGCACAGGTACAGAAAGCAGCTGCTGTTAGCTTCAGTGCAGATATATTATTATTTATTTGTCAAATGACTGCCTGCATGCTATTACCATTTTCATTTTTGATTTTGGTGCAACCGCGGTGAGTTATGTTGCAAGTTATGAATATGGTTAAAAGCTAAGTAGTGGGTAAGGTTAGTACTGCTGCAAGTGGTTGGCAGGAGGCTGGAGGAAACAGGAACTAACATCCTAAGGTAACGCTAAAATCTTTGAATTGATGTTTTGGCAATATTTTTTCTATTTTTGAAAACAGAATACTGTGCGCAGACACTGTTACAGCTGGGGTTTTTTTGCAACAATAAAAAAAATTGCTGAAATTAGGCTTTTTGCCCACCTAAGCCCAAAAAGTTGCAACAACTGGCCACCAGGTGTCACCAGAGAGGTTATTGAAAAATCAGGAAAAGGCCACAGAAGGAAGTTTACCCTTTCTTGTCATTCAGAGATGGGGTGATATGGGGGGGGGAGTATTTTAAAGTTTTTTTTTGCAACAAAATTCAGTTTTGGGCACATTTCGAATTATTCTGTGTTTGTGTAAAAGCAGTGCAGTTACTCCAAATGTCAAGCAGACGAAGATCATCACTTATACTGTGTTCGGGAACCTTGCCATATAAATCGTAAAACATCTTGCGGTACGTTTCCTACCATAAGCAAAAATTTTCCTCTTGGGCTCTTATTTTCCTCATTATAATAAAGAACTTTACAAGCCTTTGTATTCAAATGACCAAATGTACCAAAAAACCTTTTTAATTCACCTTTTCTATTCTTTTACATCCACAGCTGAGTGACTGCCTTGGAAAACTACAGGTGCAGTTCCCTGGTGGGATTCTATACCTCCCACCTGGCAAGCATGATTTTGGTTATTATATCAACTTTTATGTTCCCACTCCAAACTCCACAAAAACAGTTCACTGCTTCCCAACAAGAAACTATGGACCACAAAAAACACGAAGGGCCTCCTGAACATGATGGAGACATTCAAACCTGGGGAACAACTAAACTGAAGGATGCACAGCAGGAAAGAAAAGGGCTCTGCAGGAGGAGAAGTCCCTTATATGGAGAAAGCAGAGGAAAAACTCTAGCATAGCAACCTGAAGAAGTCATGGAAAGGTGTGGAGAAGATCATGGGCTACAAAGAGTCTGCAAAGAAGACAATGGAATATGTGTGGACCAACTGTATGAGCGTATCTCCCCACTTAGGGTTAGGGTCTCCCTAACACTATTGGTGTCAATCTTTACCCTGCCTGCTTTCTAGCAAGGTCACAACACCACTTTGCTCCCACCCAACCACCTCTGACCATTACAGGGAATCAGGTGAAGAAAGGAATGAAGCGACTGCACACTGGCAAGGCAGAGTGACCTGATGGAATCGGCCTCTGGGTGAATCGTCTTCTTGCAGGTTTTTGCCAAGCAATTTGAAAAGTTAGAATCATAAATAAGGTTGACAGTGAGAATTGAAAAATACTTACAATAAACCCCACATTCAAAACAAAAGTTTTGCCTTAATATGATTTTATTGTGCATCAGCATGAAGATTTCAACTTCCAGAATGATATTCAACTGATTTAAAACTTCGAATGTAAATCTGCTTTAATCTGATCTTACTGCGCATCAGCATCAAGATTTCTACCTCCAGAATAAAATTCAAGGGATTTCAAACCTTTGGGAGTTTTAATTTTGCTAAAATAGCTCAGGAAAATCATGATGGAGGTTTACATTGATACCTGAAAACTGCAAACGATTTTTCCAAAAATGAAAAGACGAGTAAACCTTAAAGCAATCTTACTGTGCATCAGAGGGAAGAATTAAACCTCCAGAATAACTTTCAACTGGCTTAAAACCTTCAAGAGTTTCAGTTTTGTAAAACAAGCTAAAAAATACAATTACAGTGAATGCTTAGTTATACATCAAAATTACATCCAATATATCCCACACTGAAAAGAGAAGACCGCTTTGAATAGGTCTTACTGTGGTGACAGCCTAGGCTGTCCCGACACTCACTCACCACAACTTCACAAGTCATGCGAGCTCATACCACCACCAATATTCAGTCGGTGTGTACAATTTCAGTTAATGTTTCTCTAATAACATTTGTTTGTTTGGGGTACTGCAATAGTTTACATTTGTTTTTCCATTACATCATAATAATAACAATAATACATAAAACACTGAATTGTTCCTGCTTTCTTTACTGTTCATTAGTACTTCTTCAATCCTGCAAAACAGAGAACATGTTTTGAATTCACTTTATTGTACTTCAACTATCCCTCCCCCCTTTTCTTTTTGAAATGTATGACTCGTGCGTCACAGTTCAATATGTTTTTGCCGGCCCTGTTTTAATACTCTTCAGTGAGGAATACAGACCTTGAGTCACCCAGAAAGCACTCCCACCTTCACAATAGCGCTTGTGATATGTGCCAAACTACAGACACGAGGCCTTCAACTTTGTGAATCCGCCTAACACTGAGGCTGTCAAGCCCGGCCACAGCAGCGCTCCCGCAAAACACCAGAGGAGCCAAAGACAATCCAACACCGACCACTACTACCCAGTCCTGCTATGATCCGAAGTGTCGGCAGAGATGGCGTCGCCTCCATCCGTCGTTCAGCCAACACAGCATCCTCTCGGTGCACTGCCTGCTCCACCGGCACTCACACGAGGGGCTGCGAGCACAGCTTGGTACCACTGAAAGACTGAAAGAACGCAGAGGCGCAAATAACAATGAACAAGCGTAGTGAACATTTACTCTAAATGCGGTCAGCCAAAGAGAAAGGAGTTTGGACGCAGTATGTTTGGCAGGGAGATCTTCTGTGCTGCATCTTTCTCTATGACTCTTGAGCAGTGGCTGGCAGAAATGAAGGGAAGAATACAAGACCCGATCGGCACTTCAAACCGTTACTTCTCTGTACATAGATGGCACACTGTGGAGTGGCAAAGTTAGACCTTTGCACTATTTTGCAAATTTCTGATTCTTATGCTGCTGCCAGCACTGGTTCCCCTCACCTTTTGTTTTCCCTCTCCTCAGTTACCAGCAGGTCTATTTATTCATTTTTCAAGCCTACTCTGTATCAGACTTCTGTTTCTTACTCTTCTGTTCACTGCTGGGGGTTACTGCACCCTGGGGAATTTTTTGCACTATATTGCACCTCATCGCCGTTTTCGCATTTGTCGAAGAAAGGGTGCGATTCTAGTATGTTTTCCCGAGCATCTGGGGAATCGCACGGCCTCCCGTCTCCCCCTGCCTTCTGCCACCAGACCATCGGTCACGATCGGTCACCATCGGTCACGTCGATGCCCCTCAGACGAGCTCTCCACGCGCAAACGGACCATTCAGGGATTGAGCGCGAACTCACGTCAACCGGAAATTATTCGCTGGCCGTCATTCGTGTGTGCATAATATGTATTTTTTTAAATTATATAAGTAAGACAAATATGAACTTATGTCATATTTATTAGTAAATAACTAAAATTAAACACAAGATAAAATTGAATAATAGCATTTGCAAAGGTTGAAATGACGCAGCGGAAGTAGGGGTGGTCCTCTTTCCGCCATTAGGTGAGTGCGTGTGCGGATGGTCGCGGTCTTTGCTCTCCGTCCAAAAGACCCAGATTTAATGATTTTGTGGAGTATTTAGCGGTTTTGATATTTTATATTTGTCTTCTGTTGTAGGCTGTAGCCATGGGTCGCCGTCCTGCCCGATGGTGAGTGCTTTTTGCTTAGTACAGGGATGTTTTACCGGCTGACGGTGAAAATGGCAGCTCGTGTTTCTGGGCACCATGTGGCCTTACTGCGCTTCCCCGAATCTTCGTGTCGGCTGTAACCCGCCGTGGTTGAGAATCACGCTGCTGTTTCCTTTAGAAGATTAAAAATAGCCCGATAAAAAAATCAGATAATTGTTTCCCCGTTTTTCTTTCGCCGACGTTTTCCTTAAACGATTGAATCGTAGTTAAAATTCAGGAATATTGGTTTTTATTTATGCTTATATTTACTTGTATTTTTTAACTGCATAAAATAAGTATAATATTACAATAAATTTTTAACAATATAACACATTATGTTTCACTAAAAGGATACAAGTAATATAAATGAGAAACACTATAGTGATGCCTGTCTTTAAATGGTCGTTCCAGTGTCAAATAAGAAATTAATGCTCGACATCTTACAACAACCTTTTTTTCCCTTTACAGCTACCGGTATTGCAAGAACAAGCCATACCCCAAGTCACGTTTCTGTAGGGGTGTGCCTGGTCAGTACCCCAGCTTATACAGCACCATACGATCCTCTAACCTGTGTGACAACAGGCTGTTTGATTCCTGTCTTGCAGCTTCTTAACACCAGGCTAGTTGTTGTACAGCTCTGGTGCGCAAAGGCTGCATACAGAAATCCTCTCTGGTGGTGTATGTTACCAGCTTTAAAAAGTGCTGGGTCACGCCAAGGGACCTTTGAGACATTCATTTTTTGTTATGAAGATCTTGAAATGAACTCAAGTAAATATACAAGTACATAATCTGCACACATGCATACAGGACATCTGTGAAGCAAGTTGTTACTGAAGAATTTGTGTGACTTTGTTCCCTGGAACCAACCCAGTGTAGAAAAGTGCCGAGTTGCTGGATGTCATTTTCCTTTATTAAAATCTATGTTATGTCTTATGAATTAGATCCCAAGATCAGGATCTTTGACCTGGGGAGGAAGAAGGCAAAAGTAGATGAGTTTCCCCTGTGTGGTCATATGGTATCTGATGAGTATGAACAACTTTCATCTGAAGGTAAGTTAATTTTTTGTTACTGGCAGAAGTTGGATTTGAGAAGTTTCCCCCATATTTTATGAATCCCTTGCATGTTAACTTTTTCCAAAAAAAGGGTTCAGGAGTTTAATATTTTCTCCTTACATTTATTAAATTAGATGAGTGTTTGAATTAGAACATCACCAAACAACACTGAAATCTTTGTGCGTAGCATCGAATTTCTTGATTTCTTGAGCGTTGTTTTGTCCCCCCCCCCCCCCCCCCCCCC
>UFQX01000130.1:1022303-1121254 GCA_900497675.1 Arapaima gigas | reverse complement strand
TTGTTTTTTCCCCCCCCCCCCCCCCCAAGCTTTGGAAGCTGCTCGCATCTGTGCCAACAAGTACATGGTAAAGACCTGTGGAAAAGATGGGTTCCACATCCGTGTGCGCCTGCATCCCTTCCATGTCATCCGCATCAACAAGATGTTGTCCTGTGCTGGTGCCGATAGGTAAGACGTACACACTAAAACAGTCCTTTCTCTGCAGCTTAAGCCGACCAGACTGGGTGTTGTACAGTTCTGGTGTGCAACAACTGCAAAAAGCAATCCTTTCAGGTTGTGTATGTTACCAGCTGAAAGTGCTGGTCACACCAAGACACCTTGGGGACAGACTTTGCCAACATCTCACTGTTGGGTTTGTCATTAGCAAAGTCAACTAGATCAGTGGTTCCTAACTGTTTGTTTTACCCGAGGAACCTTTATACGTGTAATGCATATGTCTGCCTTCTGACCACATTTGCATGCCAATCCTTTTAAGGCAGATTTCAGCAAAGGGACCATGTGACAGGAGAACTTGCAGAACAAGGGATGCGTTAACCAGACATGCAGTTATTCACTGCATACTTCATTTTTTGAAATGCCCCCCCAAATCAAACTTTCCAAGCAATCCTAATGGGGGTTAGGAAACCATGGACAGTGAAAGTCATGTTGTGGATTTACGCCCATTTATACTGCTGGGTCTCCGCTGATGTTCCTTTTTTTTTTTGAAGTGAAGGACAGGTCGTGTCTGGTGTGCACCTCCCTGAAATAAATGCTGCTTGACAAGTCTGTTTAGGTGTGAGCTAGTTTAATTTACCTTCTGGTTTTGAAGTGAGACTGACATTCTAGATTAGGATGGCAATTTGTTGCCTACTTGCCTTTATTTTTCAATTGCTTCCCCTCTAGGCTCCAGACAGGAATGCGCGGAGCATTTGGAAAGCCCCAAGGCACTGTTGCCCGTGTCCACATCGGCCAGGTGATCATGTCTGTGCGCACCAAGACCCAGAACAAGGAGCATGTTATTGAGGCCCTCCGCAGAGCTAAGTTCAAGTTCCCTGGCCGTCAAAAGGTACAGCTCGCACTCGGCTAGGAAGCCATGTACTGTTTCTGCAGGAGTTTCAGATTAGAGATATTTTGACTTAATGCTGCACTTTGCTAGTCCATCTGAAAGCAGCTACATATGTACTCATTTTTATATTGTAACTGTCTTCTTTCCCCTATTACTTGTACATGTCTAAGTATTGGGTTGTTAAAATGTAATGTCCTTTGTTCTCAGATCCACATTTCCAAGAAGTATGGTTTCACAAAGTTCAATGCCTGCGACTTTGATGAAATGATGCAGGAGAAACGCCTGATCCCAGATGGCTGTGGTGTGAAGTACATCCCCAATCGGGGACCCCTGGACCGCTGGAAGGCTCTTCATTCTGAGTGATTGCCTTGTTACCATGGGGGCAGCTGCACATTTAAGACATGCTAGGCAATAAAGAAATCAAACCACGAAAATGTGCATCTCATGTATTGTTCAAAAACTGAAAATGCATTTACATAATTTGTTACATTTACATTGGTATACAATTCATGTATACAACAGATTCATAGAGAAATTATATACTGCCACTAAAACTTTGTTCATTAGAAGTGGCTGATGAGCTCATTTTTGAAGGGGGAAAAATACTGCAACCGGAGTAACAATCAGCAGAACAGACTTGCATTGATGACTTGTGCTACTTTCTTTGTAAATGAAATGAAAAGGTCTGAGAATCAATACTATATAGTAGTTGTTCCTGAAAAGGCAAAAGTGTGCATTGGTTAAATCATTTCTCATGGAGAATATAATACAGTCCAGGACAACCTAACAAGCTCCAACCCCAAAGCTCATTAGAATGCCAAAAGAATTATATAAGGAAGACCACCTTTTGTAACTTGTCATGGTAGCACTTAACAGGATTCACCACTGAAATGTAATTGGGGAGAACCTTACAACCAAGTGTACATAGAGCGTCGATCAGAGATAACTAACATATTCGTCTATGTAGAAGAGCACTAACTGCGGTATTCACCGCTCACGAGTGGAGTAATCACAAGCTGGGTTGTCCATCGCAGTGTGAAAACCTGAACTCCCAAGAAGCATATAGTTTACTTTAAGAGGAACAAAATCACACCCAGCATGACAATAACAGCCCAGTTTCCTTTGTTCAAGTGGTGTAGTGGTTACAGACATAGTTCTTCATTTGGAAAAATTCAATAGTACACCCTTGAGAAATATACCTTGTCAATAACAGTGTGGATGGAGATGCCTAAATGGGTAAAGTGTAAAAGGACGAGTCTCTCAACCGGTGTCTGGTCAATGAATAAAACTGGTAAACGTGGTCAGAGAGATAACCAGGAACCACTGAATGCATGTTTGTTCCTGACCTGAGAACTGCAGTGTCTTCAGTGTTACTTCCACAGGATAGTGGTCACTCACCTGCAATGCCTGAAACAGGAGAGGCCAGATCTTCAAATCATACAGGTATAGACAGCATGCGCATACCACGCAGCTTCAAACTGATATTTTCAGCTATCCATTCAAAGGAATGATTAATAACAAGTCATTAAACCCAGGGGTCCTTTAAACAAAGTTAAATAATAGAGAAAAGTTGAAGCAATCCACACAAAATGGTCATTGAGAGACAGACAGACATTGAATGAAGGAAACATTTTTACCTGGTCAAGTGACAGGTAGAAATTTTGAGCAAAATTGAAGGGAGTGGCAGAATAAGGAACGATGGCTCCCAGGAAATGTTCTCCATGCACCACAATACTAAACAAACGATAAGATGAAAGTGAAAATGAGCTTCCACCAAAAAAGTTCAATGCACTGCAGTATTATAATCCTCATAACTCTTGTAGATTTTACTAAGCGTCTTTTTACTTCCCACAGTGCAGCCCGTGCTGTTCTTGTATATCAAATTTGGATTCGGTCTCTGGGTGTTCCCATTCCTTACCGGTCATACGCACAGTTGGTGGTATTCCTGACCGTGGTGTCCATTTTGTCATCAATCAGCCAAAAGAATCCAGGCTCTGATATAAGCCTAATCTTCATTCTGTTCTTCTTTGCCACATATCCACATGCAGCATTAAAGTCACCAAGGAACATCACATCCTACAAGAAACAAATTGGCTGCATAAAAGAATTACATTTTCGGGTTTTTTTACGCAACACTCAGCTCATCTTTATATTCAGCTTTGCTCATTACCCTGTTTTTATCTGTACATTTCTAAGTAACAGGGAACTAAAATAAATATGTATGTTATATCTCAGCATTGCATATTTACAAGCCCAAGACTTTAATCACATTAAATATAAGGGAAAAAACAGTCTGTAAATACTTCAAACACAAAATAACTCTTATGCAGCTCCAAGTAAAGCATTATAGCCATAACATGAAAGAAATGATATTAATATTAGAACAGCCACACAGACCAAGGCAACAGTCTTTCCCCCTTTTTTTGATTCCATGTAGTGACACACGGATAATTTTACCTCAATCCCCCATTTTTTTTTAACAGCTTGGAAGACATCATACAGCTCATCAATCTCTTTGGTGGCATTGGAGGGGGTGGTGTGCTGAGGAATTAGGACAAACTCTCCTATCACTGCACACAGAGACAAGTGGTCAGAAGAACTGAGCACAGACTTATCCAGCCAAAAGCTAGTCTTCAACAATGTCCCTTGGACCCTTGTGAACGTCTACCTGTGCGGGGTGCTAGTAGATGGAGCACAAATGGCTCCCTAGCAAATGCATCCTCATCACCCTTTTGCATGTCAGGGTATTGGTACTGATCCTTCACAGTTACTGAGCCTTTTCTGGAGAGAAAGAGTTGAACTTTAAAGGGACTGATGTGACGTCACCCACTGCATGTACAAATATATGTCCATTAATGGATGGATGGATGGATGGATGGATTGAGAGGGAGGGAGGGCGGGTGAAAAAAAAAAAGACTAATTCACCTGTAAACAAAGACGTATTGCTCCTGGTAAGTATAGGTTCTGCCAAGACGCTTACTGGCCACATAGTCATACTGATGCACTTTATCATATCTTGAAGAAAGAGCAGAGGGATTAAGTAGAATTATCTGAAAAGAGGTACTGTAAAGTCACTCATACTAATGTTTACTATGTATGTGGTCTATGATAACTATTTTCAGAACCATTTTACTGTAATTAAGCATTATTAAAAAGTCCTCAGTATAATTAGAACACAAAATTATCTTACATTTTTCTTGAAGATTATTTTATTTTCCATCACATTTTACCACTGATCCTTTGTCGCCACACTACAGCTACACTGTGCCACCCAGCCAAGACTCCACACCTGTTGAGCAGTGACAGTAGGGCAGGGATTGCTTTGCCTTGATTGTCTCTAACCTCCTGAAGTAGACAGACATCGTAGCGAGACAGAACCTGAGGACAACAAAGGCAGAACAGCAAAGAACATCAGTGGCTGAAGTCCAAAGGCTCAAATCCTGTGTTTTCAGAATTTTTTTCTCCTTAAAAGACAAAGAGTAAAAATGAACTTCAGAGAAAAAGACTATCTATTTTTCAGCGCGCCACATGCAAACCACGGATGGGCATCTCACCCGGACCAAGATGTTCATGACTATCTCATTGCCTGACTTGGAGTCACCAAAATTCTGGATGTTGAAGGCACAGATTTTGAAAGCAGCGCTCAATACGACTCCAGAAAGAACCACAAAAAGGAGCAGCAGGGTCCAGTGAAGCCTCATGGTGAGTCTGAAGACATAAAGAGACAGAATCCATAATCCTGTGTCAGCTCCGGCAATATTAGGAACAATAGGAGAAAAAAAAAAACAGGTTTAAAGGTTAAAACAGGAGACCAAGGAATCATACAACTGGTCACAATGTATAACCTCATCTACGAGTTTATAGGTTTCCATAGTACAGCATTAACTGTCCAGCAAAGAAGGAAGCAAAGCAGAGCTGTGAACTTTTTTCTTCTACACACTGCAAAAACTTTCGGCCAAGTTTACTCTTTTTGCTATGAAAGAGCAGAACATTTAAAGAAAGCACACAAACCTGACAGGGAAAGAAAACGTCCCAAACCGCCGTCTGACTTCACCGCTCACAGCATTTGGTGGGTCAGGTTTCACTCCTCCCTTCTGTCCGTTTCCTGCCTGCCGGTTTTGTTCGTTTCCTGTTTTTAAAATGTGGACAAGGAGCGATCCTTTCTGTTCTCTTTTTTTATTTTTCCATTACTTTGAAAGGATTATAACGCGCAAGAACGCGGGGATTAATAAGGGTCTGGTTTTCATGCACAGAAACAACAGAAGCTGAAGCCAGAAGCTGGATCTTCATCAGTCTGGATCAGTTTATCTCTTTAGCCAAACTCCGTACAACCCTTCTAGCAACTTCTCGGTCTCTCTCTCTACTTTTCTTGCACATGCCTTGTTCACATTTTTTAATCTATTTAATTCAACAAATAAAGAGCCAATTTTGCATCAAACGTGCAGAAATATGCAATGTTTATATTTTCCACCTGTACAAGTTTTGTTTTCATACGGAAACAGGCAAATTTGACCAAAGTTGCCATAGCTTCTGCCTACAGCTATATACAGTGGTCCCGGCAGAACTGAAAATGTTAAAGGGAAAATTCCAGAAAACAAACAATTCATCCGTTTTAAATTTGCGCGCCGCTCTCAGTCGCGTGAAGTCTCGTGCTGTCTATTCAGAGCAATGGAAAGGCTCACCGTGCACAGCATTTAACATGGAGGTGTACAGGTGACCGGGAAATATGACTCTCAAGTCGTTATTTAGATGTTTGCTATTTTTGTCCTATTTTACCTTCTTGTGAACTTAGTTACTTTTCTCTGATAAATTCTGGGTCACTGCAGATGTTTTGGAAGAATCCCGATTGGCTGCATATACACTGAGCCAACTGGTTTTTAAAGCCCTCTCCATTTTTCTACTGCACTGTAAAGTCTGTTTGCCACAGAAGTGACTCTGGGGTCTCGCAGGCACTACAGACACTATATATTTGATAAAAAATCTCTGCTGGTGCAAGTATGTAGTCTAGTCCTGCAATTTGCACCTTCTGCTGGTTTGAAAGCCAAACCATTTTCTTATTATTGCTCGAGTACAATGAACCACTAGATGGCAAAAATACACAATCTTAGTCTCATTCTTATTTTATTTTTAAACTTCCCATTTTCCCTAAGCAGCCTTAAGGTCCACTGTAAATAACTTGTAGAAACTTTTTCATAGCAAAGCCTATATGTTAATAAAGCTGTTGTGTTTGGCAGTTTCTAAATACTCTAAACATCTACGTTTCTTTCAAAGGAACCAATAAAACGAGTCCATTAAAGATGTTATCACTTCCAAGAAAAGCCATCATAAAATATTTTGTGCCCCCTTCATTCTTAGGATGAACTTCAAAAAAATGTTAATAAAAACCAACATGTTACAAAATTACATACAGTGAAAGGGTGAGTAGGAAGGCTGATGAAAAGGTGCAAAAAATCTGGGATATGGAAAGGATGAACCAAGATGTCTTGAGGGTCAAATGTGGCTTAAGTTAAATCAAGCTGGATCTCAGCCTTGCAGATAGAAGACAAAGAGAGATACAAAGAATCATCTGATCCCACTAAGAACCTTTCAGTTCTTCTCTCGTGCTGTTCAGAAAGTGAAAAGCTTGCTGGTTCTCATTCTTGGCACCAAGTAAAACCTTTGAAATGTCCTGCTGAATACAACAAGGGTTTTGACCCTCACCTCTTCCCAAGCCAATTCTCCCACAATCCATTGGCATATTTGTATATTTATTCAATACTCTCTATTATGATTATCTATTACCTGATAAATTAATACATCACTTGCACAAGTAGCTAACTGAGAATTTCTGAGCTGAAAAATGGGTGTGTTTTAATAATCGTGTTTGTATCCAAAGCTCTTCATTTGTGCATGAAAATATGTTAACGTGGAAACTGTCTCTGCAGCACTTAAAAGAAACTGTAGTGTCTTCACATTTGGGTTGAAGGAGAAACTTTAAATGTCAGACACGTATTTACAACGTTAAATTCTTACCAGTTCCCAGACTGTATCCCACAGGCCAGAGAATTCTCTGAAATTCTACCACTTTTTAAACATTTGTTGCTACTAACATGTTAAAATAACCAGCAAAGTTGATATACATAAATGAATAAAAATCACAAAATAACTTAAAAAATAATTTACACAAGCTTGTACAAACAGACTGAATACAAGGCCAGAGCTTTTCACCTTAAGCTGAGTTGCCCAGCAGTTACTGTAATATTCTGTAAACTGATAGCCAAGGAAATTCACAGAAAGCAGCTGGCATTAAGGAGCCAGTGCTACTGGTTTAAGGTAAAAGTGACTTGACTGCCCTTAAGTAAAAAAAAAAAAAAAAAGTTAAACTATTAAATTCAAAGAAAATGATGAGGGTAAGAGAAACAAAATGTAGGCGCAGAAATGGCTTTCTTGCTTTGCAAATTGTTCATTTTTGTTAGAAACCATAATGTAAATGGAACTTCCTCACAAATCTCGGTAAGTACAAGTAACTTATGTTATGTTAACTTATGTTATAACTTATGTTAACTACGACTCACCTCTGCCAATGGGACACTCCAAAGTTACGATGGAAAGACGAAAAATACACCTGCCACCCATTTTGACATCTATAACCTGTATATGTGTTTGTTTGCTCATCATGCAAGGCTTTGTTTTCCAACACACAGATACACTTCTCACCCTGAGTGGATTTTAACCTGGTCAAGTTCATTTCACTTAAACAGGTTACTTACCATTATGTCTCTGACAAAGTTTGGAAGGCGCGCGTGGTGACGTCACACGCGATACGTATGTCATTACGCAGTGTACGCCAAAGAAATTTTTATATTTAATATTTGAGACGTTATAGCAGAAAATTATTTCTAGTTTGCCTTTCAGTGTTACTATTTAATATCCCGTCCAGGACTGCAGTGGTTTGGGTTTTTTTTTTTGACATCTTAAACATGGTTTTAACGTCATCCCCATTAATAAAAGCCCAAACTAACAACAAAGAGGTAATTTGTCTTTATTTATATTTAATATAAATAAAATAAAATATAAATAAATACAAATATATTTATATTTATATATATGAATGTTCTGTATGTTTTTAATTGAAGACACGTTAGTACTAGTAGGCTTGTTTTCTACAGCGCCTGTGTAACATGGTGTGTTGTATCTGGGGTTTTTACTGAACTGAAATGGAAGTTGAACTTGTGGGACGATGTAGGAGCATCGTAAACGAACAGGTTGTGCGCCGAAAAACTCAAACTCGATCTGTTACCGGCTAAATGACGCCGACGCTGTAATGTAAATTATACTCAGCTATTTACAATTTAACCCATTATTGCAACCATTCGTCCAAGAAAGACAGTCAGTCATGCAGCGGTATTAAAGTAAAACAGTAAGGAGCCGTTATCAAGAAGGGTCGACAAAACAGGAAGATGCAAGTCGAATTATTTGTAAAGGAACTGTGTGTACATATTTATTAAGGGCAAACTGATAAATCGCTTTTTCTTGTACGTTATCTGTGACCCGCTGTTTTGAAAACACCCTAAAGGCGGTTTGTCGCTAAAGCAGTAACAGACCTCCTGCCGCCATGACAACCGATCTCGCGAGAGCCGCGTGCCCGCCTACTTGTACAACGCGACGCTGCAGTTCCCCAACGGAACGCTAGGTGTTACTGTAAGCCGTCCGATTTCACTGCTGTAACTCGGCAATAGAGCGCTGTTTACGTGTTACACAAAACCGCGTTATTCCGCTTGAATTACTGACATCTGCGATTATGCCGCATTGCAAACTAAATCTAAAGAACAGGCACAGATTTAGCTCTCAAACCAGTGGAAAAAAACTGAACTGCCAATAATTAAAATAAATGCAAGTAAATGTTATACCTCAATAGTGCAAGTTTCAGCCTGGAGTCCAGTGCACAAATGCCGACTATGCATAAATAGACTATACATTTAATTTAATTTTTATTAAATTTCAGTTAACCAAAAGGAATGTTCCCAAACATTTCAAGATATCACTTCAATTTTTGTCCAAACTTGAATTTAAATATATATTTACATCCAACAATACAAAGTAGAACATTTTCACAAATTACATTTTCCTGGTATGTACACAAAATATTACTAGATTCTCAACCAATTTTAATCACTCCATTTCGCCACTTATTATATCTTGTATACATTCCCAGCGAGGGAACTACAGGGAAGCTATGGCAACAAAGCAGTTATATGAAACTTGTTTCATACCTGAGACTTTAAATATGACTCCAGCGTAAAACCCAAAATATGGCTATTGTATTTATGCACCGAGATATGAATCTCCCAAGGCAAGTTAGGAAGAGGCAGTGTGAAGGCACAGTTCCACTAAAGTGCAGGACCCCATGGCTTTTACATCAGTTAACTCCTTACCACAGGTTTACTGCAAGAACTGAAGGCAAGTGAACATGTCAGTTGATCCCCCATCAGATCACTCATGAGTTAAGGTGGACATTCACAATGCATGAATTAGAAAACAGACTAAGGTTTATGGTGAACCCGAGTTCCTTGAAATCTAAAAATTTAAAGTTTTAAAGAAATGACTTCAGAATCCTGTACCATTACCATAACAAACTATTTGCACTGCAGTTGTTTATGTGGGGAAGGAGACAGTTCTTGTATAAATTACTACTGTTTTTGAACACCAGGAAAGCAGGAAAATACATAAAATAATCCAAGAATGAGGTTCAGGGACATGGATGAAAAGGCAACGAGGTGAAAGGAAAGTGGGTTTTCCACTGATTGTACATGTTGAGAGGCCAGGACAGCAACAGCAGAGAAATGGGCTTGACTGATGGGGCTCCTGTCACTCGTTCTGGGGAACTGAAATGCTGGGGCCCTTTGGGTCGTCAAAGCGGTCCACGGTGCGCACGTGCATGATCATGTGCAGGCCGTAGGTAAGGATCAGTAGCATCATAAGTGAGATCAACAGACCCATCCAGATGCCTGGTGTGAAGAAGCTGGCGCAGTCACTGGCATAGGAGAACTGCCCGTTGGTCACACTGAATCCCTGGATCTGTGACAGGGAGAATTATTGCTTGTAGTGGGACAAGGCACAGTTGACACTGAGGTTGATTTATCAGCTCATCTGCTAACATACAGTTTGCTCACTTTCTGACTTCCCCTGTTACATATGTCACACCAACTAGTTTCAGATCTCTATACAGAAATGTACTATCAGACAAGGTTAGTGTTCATGACTCCACAATATGAAAGATACTGGGTTTTTAAAAAAAGAGGATTCATGGGATAGTAGGAACATGGAAGCCATGGTTATTCCAAGAACAACATCAATGTTTCTCACATTTAAGGGGTAAATTTAAAAAAAAAAAAAAAACCTGGATGAACCCCCAGCCTTTTGGGACAATGTTCTATGGAGAGACAAGTAAAAAGTGGTCCTTTTGGGATGATAGGTCCCACTGTGTCTGGTGTAAAGCGATGCAGATTTACACAGTAAGAAAATCTTACTCAGTGAAACACAGTGGTGGTGTGATGCTGTGGTGATGCTTTGCTGCCTCAAGATCTGGAAAACTTGCCATTAATGAAGGAACTATGAATTCTGTACTGTAGCAGAAAGTTCTAAAGGGGAATATTCAGGCATCTGTCTGTGAGCTGAAGATAAAGTGTAATTGGGATATGAAGCAAGACTATGACCCAAAATGTGTTTATGCAAAGCAAGTCTACATCTGAGCAGCCGAGAAGAACAAGTTTTGAGTGGATTAGTCAAAGTCCTGACTTGAACCCAACAGAGAAGCAATAAAGATGCTACGGCAGAACCCAAAAAAGCAGTTTCTGCTTCAAAACCTACCAATGCGTCTCAATTAAAGCAGTTTTGCAAACAAGAGTTGGGCTAAAATTCCTCATCAGTGATGTGAAAGACTAATAAAGTTATAGGAAGTGTTTGGTTGCAATTATTGCTGCTAAAGGTGGTACAACAAGTTTAAGGGCTCAATTACTTTTTCATGTTGGTGACATAGATGTTGCACAACTTTGTTCTTTAAATTAAAGTAGTAATTTAAACATTGTGTTATGTATTTATTCAGGTTCCCTTTGTCTCATATTATAGTTTGTCTAAAGATCTGAAATCATTCACTGTGAAATATGGAATAACAGAAAAACAGGAAGTCAGCAAATAAAAGTATCTAGTATTTTACAAAAAAAACTAACTAGGTTAGTGTAGTATCTACACATCTGCAATACCGAGCAATATAATTCTTTGGAGCGTGGAAAGAAAGTGGAGGACCTGGCACAAACCCACATGAATACAGAATGAGCTCCACACAGAACAAGCCAGGATCAAACCCACAGCCCAAGACCTTTGAGGGATCAGCACTTCCTGTTACTCCACAAGGTTTAGAAATCACATTTAAAGAGCTCAAGTAAAAAAATAACTTGGGTTTTCACCACAGCACTCATGTGCCACAGAGGATCTAAAGCTCGGTATCCCATACCTGGAAGTCACGGAAGGAGAGTATCCACTTGTTGTCATTGGAGTTGAGCAGGAGGTTGTTGGACATGCTGACAGACTCACAGCGGTAAGAGTACTCTCCAGGGGCATAGATGTTACGGGTGTCATTGAAAGTGGCATTCTGGTTGTCATATTGCAGCAAAATCTGGTCCAAAATGAACCATTTTCGTGCCGACATTGTGTAATACAGGAGTCTCATCACAAACCTGCAAGTAGAAGAGCTTTAGAGGACACATTCTGTAACTGCTGCAAGTGACAACGTGACCACCTGGTTAATAAGTATCTGACAAGAGTGACAAGAGCCTCAGTGAAGGCCACTGATGGGCAAAGCACTGACTGAAATCTGTACAACTTACTTTCTGCAGTGTGATAGTGTTTTACAGGAGGGATGGTAGGACTCACGTTACACTGAAGGACTTGAAGCCCAAGACATTTTCATAGTTGATCGAGAGTCTGAGAGGGAAAAAAAGATTTAATGTTTAGGTTCAAATGCATACATTTAACAATACAGCAACGTGCACTGCTTCACGCTCATTTTCACATTATGTTCCTATTTTTACAGCTTCATTAGTTAATAAGCCTTTTGATATTTTTGCTAATATAAAGGCCTGCTGAGACAAATGAATCTACTAATTTTGTATCATTTAAAAAATAAATTTAAAAAATCAATTTTATATACATTTACTTCTGTAACACTGTGCCTTCAGAGCTAAACAAATCACACCAAAATGAGAAACTGAGCAGTTCAGATATGTTCTCACCGTGAATCTGTACCAGAACAAGACGATCCATTCAACTGAGGGACCTGGGCAAAGGTCTGAGAAGTCAGATCTTGAAGTTCCCAACTGGTCTTAAAAAGGCTGACTGTGAAGTTGTTTGCCCAGAACAGGATGCAGGTATTATTAGATGTGTTACTGAACTGCACTGGAGTATAAACTTCAGTCTGCAGCAGAGAACGACCCACCAGCTGGACGTCTGGAGACTGCTCTCGTATCACCTGTGGACCACAAGGCACAGAGATGCACGCATGATGCAATAAACTGCACAGAAACAAGCATGCTGAAGAAATAAACATGCATAACAGACAGAGTAGTCCAAGTAAGGAAGACACTAACAATGTGCACAAACTCATTCAACAAGTGTTTGCCTTCGAAAGACAACAAGCCACATATGTGCAAGTGGAGAAGTATCACAATGCGGTTTTACCAGAGAGGGTCTCTGAGCTGTGTATATAGCAGTGTAAGGGATGGCCTGCTCCTTCATAATGTTCAGGACATCACCTATCACTTGATCTGCAGTATAGGAGACAGCAATCATTAGACCACCTACCCATTCAATTCAGCTGTGAGCAGGAACACTACTTTCCATCTATGCCAGACCATGAAATTGAGCACAGCAGTGGAAGAAGCATTCATTCACCCAGCGTGCTAGACTGACTGATAGTTTTTTTTAAATGTTAACTTTGTGTTCTGCTCATAGCAGAACATACCAGTCGATTTCATTCATTAACTTCCGTGCCGCCTTTTACTGGAGTAATAAGTAATACCATTATTATGTAGCTTGACACCAAAACACCAACTTAGAAAAACTAAACTGAAAAAACTGTTTAGATGTTATCCTTTCTGTGGCTGCTGAATACCCTGGGTTATTTTTTTTACCCAGTTTACTTGAACCTCCATCTGAAAATAATAACATTTACAGACTGACAACTGTAATGTTGAAATGCTCATTAAGATTGGCATGGCCTTTCTCCAAGAAGACTCTCTCACCAGCTCTTCTTAGATCCTTTTTAGAAGATCTCAGGTCAGTCCTACAATAAGAATGAAAGTTTTAAGAATCAAGAACAAGACAACAGCTACATTGTAAAAATTCTTTTTCATTTGCATGGCAATGAGTAGGGGGCCCATTTGGTTGTATTATTTAGTATTCTTTCATGTAAAGACAACCATCTGCATTTCCAAATGTTTTGTGCAGATGTGTATTTTGTCAAATGTTTGACTCAAAACTGGATCAGCTTTGGTCCTCGAGTATAAAGGAGGAAGAATAAACCGTCAATTCCAGGAAAGCACCTTCACAGAGATATTGTGTTCATATTGACTTGCTTTGCAAAACCGCCCCACCTTGTGGACAAACCTGGTTTTACACAATAGAGAAACTCACCACATCACAAAAATTCTTAAGCACAACGTTCAAGCAGTTAAAACAACCAAGTAACCAAAAACGCAACGTATGCAAAATACGTGGCAATGTGCATCTCCTCCTTCCTTACCCAGAGCTGCAAGAAAGCTGGATGACCAACAGGGCAGGTTCTGAGGCATTGAGGTGGAGATCAGCAAGGCTTTTGGGATCCACATAAAGTGGGTTTGTGAGCAACTGCTCACGAAGGAGCTGCAGAATGGAACTTGAACCCAGCTGTGACACTGAGGGTAGCAGCAGCTGGGAAGTGGAAGCCTGCAAGGCAGACTGGGGAAGAGAGAAGGTACGAAGAGGTTAAGCATACCGACCTGCCTAGATTCTTCTTTCAGTCTCAAAGGGAAGACAGAAGATGTTCAAGCTCACCTTAAGGTTGGGAAAGGCGCCATCTTCTTCGTTTCCATACAACCCTCCGAAAACTGTAAAGTCATCTATGCTCAACTAGAGATGACATGAAAATGGATAAGGGGAACTTCAGAAAACTTGCAAGAACTCAGCTACAACTTCGAATAACTTAATATATAAAATAACAAAAGCCTCTGACATAACATCTCTGTACAGACAATTACACTGTTAAAAACTACAAAATCCACAATCTGTACTGAAAGACAGGTTAAATATCCCAGTGCTGAGTCTAAATTAAAACATTTATATTCAACTATTTTCACACAAAATATTTTTGTAACATTAGTGGTGTTTACATTCGTAGCTGCACAGCACACTTCTTACCATCATAGCACAGTATGATTGTTAGCCGCGATAATACCGGTAGCTCTGAGCCTTCTGCATTAATCTTAAGGAACATGATCATTTTGAAGGAAAAACAGAACAAAAAATTAAGGAAAATCAGGGGAATAAGGAAAAAAAATAAATAAATAAAAAAATCAAAATAAAAATATTGTTTCATGTCGAGAAAGCACATCCCTCAGAAGTTCACATTGCAGGTGCAGTCTGCTGCACTTTAACTGCTGATTTATAACTAGTCACACATGATATGTTCAGATGCTGGAGGGCTTGTGCCTTGTGAATAAAGGAGGTAAAAATAAAATGCGTGTGTCGACAGACGGGGCTCATAGTCACACGAGGGTGGGAAATCCAAGTCATGAGGATGGCTACACAAATTCCTCTTTTTAATTAAAACTTGCCAAGAGGAAGACAGTAACCCCCTGGTCTTAAACCAGACAAAGAAGAACATAATTAGAATTAGAAGTGAAATAAAATATCAGTGAGGTATATCTACAGTGTTACAGTGAGTTAGAGTGCAGATGATGTCACTGACCTTCTCCTGCTGGAACAGCAGGATGGTGTGGGGGCCTGAGCTGAGGGCCGACCACAGGTAGCTGGACAGCTGGGAAGCAGACACAATGTGACCTGCTGCTGGTGAAGCCTCTGGAAATGGAGTCCTGTGGACCCAAAGCCAGGATGAAAGTTAGTGACAGAGACACAACTTGTATTCCTGTACAGTGAAAAGAGACACTTTCCACAGGGAATCTGAGCACAGAGCTCAGCTCCAGAAGGATAAAGGGGGGGGGATCTTTGGTTTTAGTTATTGTTCTTTATTTAACTGACACTTCTGCCCAAGGTGACACACAGAGGTAGGCTCATACACCAAGCCATTGAGCCATTTACCCCAGTGGGGTATTTTTTACTGGAATAACTCAGGGGAAGTCACTGCTGTGCTACCCACTGCACCTGCATAAACATTCAGGCAGAGCTGAAGGGCAAGGTGGACACCTGCAGAAAACACTGGAATTAGTACTTCTCCTCCCACAAACATTTAAAAGGGTCAGTTTTTATCACTTTCGGGAAGCTGTACTACGAGGGGTAGACAGTGTCAAACAATTCATTACCCATTTACACAGACAGTTTATACTGCATCAACTGAAGGCAGGTGCGGCAATGGGATTCGAACCAAGGACCCTCAGATTCTGAACGATTCTATCTATTCACACACTCGTTGCGGCCTCGTATCAAAAAAGGATATTCGGCCTTGTCAGCAATATAGTACGTGTCCCATTCTCTTGACCTCAAGAAACAAAGAAACACATGAAGCAAACAGGCGAAACTGAGAAGCAGGAAGCGTCCGAAGTTACACAAGTCAAAACACCGCGGACTGAGAAAATAGTGGAAACATATAGTTACCCCGCGCTTGACCACATTATCAGTGGCACCTGGTGGCCGTAGACGCCCGTGGAGAATACGTTCAGCAAAACGGAAAAAACGACTGTCACACTCTCGAAACGAAGGATCAAATTCTCCGCCATCTTCAAACTATACAGCCGGTAACGGCAGCCTGAGTGTCATGTGAGGCAGGGACTTCCGCAAAGCGATTTAAAGGGGAGGAGCCACTTCGTCATGACGCTGTGGGCGGGGACACGTAGTCAAATTGCTCAATGTAAATACGCAGTTAGCGTAAAGTACTCCGAGACAGCAGCCTGCAAAAAGTTATATATAAGCCAATTGGTAAACATTAGCCAGTTAAAACCACCTCTTAAAAAGTGAAGAATTCAATAAGACAAGCTTTTTTGATACTTGCCCCGAAACTTGACCTTGAGTAAGTTTGACGCTTTGAGCACTGCTGAATTGTGTATTTATTTCAAGTGGTTCGTGTGTTTTTGTTCTGCTGTTCCTGGTGTTGCTGATCCTTTCACAACATGTGGAACGCAGCACCTTTCTGGGCTGAAGCGGTCAACAAGCAGCACCGAATAGAAGTTTAAACACAGTTTATTTTTCTTCTAAGTCATTGTAAATTAGTTTTGAAATAATTCAGTTGTTAAAACGTGAGAGTCCAGTATTTTTCTTTATTATAGCTAGAGGGCCCTCCAGTATTATTGTCACGTACTGTGAAAAATATATACGACATACAGTACTGTGCAAAAGTCTTAGGTGTGCAACTTGAATGTCTGTTGAGAAGTACAGGTAGATTCTTATCCACCATCAGGGAGGTTTCTGATCGGTTCCAATTCATTCTGCAGCCTGAGAAGGACCTCAAACACCCAATCTCAGTCATACACAACTATCTTCAGCAAAAAGGAGGAATCCTGCAACAGATGGTATGGTCCCCACAGAGCCCTGACATGCCCTCTCAACATGATCAAGTCAGTCTGGGAGAACATGCAGAGACAGTCAAAGTCTGCAGAAGAACTGTGGCCGGTTCCTCAAAATGTTTGGAAGAACCTACCAACCTCCACCTTAAACTACATGCAAGTTTGCATAAGAGAATTGATGCTGTTTTAAAGGCAAAGGGTGGTCCCACCAAATATTGATCTGATTGAGGTTTTTTGTCTACTGCACTTTTTAGAAGGTTTATTGATTAATAAGTATTCATGGCATTATTTTTGGAACCATCCTCGCTTTATAGCATTTTTCCCACAGGTGCCTAAGACTTTTGCACAGTACTGTATGTCTGATAGTGTCAGTTTTATTGCTTATTAAATGTTTTCCATGTACACCAGTATGCAAAATTTATTTTAGAAAAATCTCCCCAGGTCTGTCAGCGCCCTTGGGTCTTCACTCCTTCTAAAGCTCTGCTTTTGCCTGAACCGGATTCCAATTAAAATGTTAAGTTAGCAAACTCCCGCTATTTACAACTATGATTTGGTAATACTGTAGTAGATGCTTTTTGTTGGCAAGGCTTCCAAATAGTTGTTTGTCATGAAGGTGGCATCCAGCTGTAGTTTTGGAATCTTGGTGGCCCCACAATTCAGCCAAATGCTGTATTTTTTCAGCTGTGACTCTTGGAGATCTTTTGCCTCTTGAACATCCTCTCCACTGTGCATGAGGATGAGAGTCACTGGTCCTCTTCCAACATTGCTCATCACTATTGTTAACTTCTTAAATACTGTCCTAATAACTAATAATAATAGTAATAATAATATTGTCCTAATGACTTGTATTTTCAGGTCTGAAGTTACTTTTTACAGCCATTGCCTGATTTGTGAAGGTCAACAATTTTTTATCTAATCTAATTTCCATATTTTTCATCATGTAATGGATGAGTAAAGAGTTTTACCCCATATCACCTCATATTAATACCCCAGTGAAACAAGAAGTCATGGCTCCCCACTTAGGAGTCCTACAAATTTGGGTATGCCTAACAAAGTTATGAATAGGAATATACTTGAATTATTTTAATGCAGCACGCGAGGTGTCTTTAAAAATAAAAATTAAGATTTGCTTTGTATAACTGTCCCTTAATTGAAAGTTAGGTTTCTGTTGTACTTTGATTGTAAAATGAAGCTGATAAGAAAAAACTTTTTATAGCCCTTTATCCTAACTTTGACCAAGATCACCAATAATTATGGGGGGCACTGTAATGTATATCCAAGATTTTTACAGAATGTAACTGCCAGAGGTCTGTACTGTTACGCTTTTATTTGATTACAAGCATAGTTACCTGGCTCTGATGGGAGGTGAAAAAGTGGAAAGGTCAGTTTCATTTTGTGCACCGGTTGTAAAAGTATTAAAATATGCATCACCAAATTTAATTTGCTTAACATCATTAATGTGCGCAGTGCCATATGTGTGTCATGGATAATTTCTTACCCCTCCCTGTCACAAGTTTGAGTCTTTCCTTCAGCATCCATCACTCTTCTCTGTCACTAGTTTGTATCCTTCCCTCCACAAATTAGCTGGGACCTGCCTAGAACGTCACTAATATGTGTGTGTTGGCTTCATTCATCCCTTTAACATCTCCCCTCCATCACCTCTCCCCTGGTGTGTGTGTGTGTGAAGTGACCTGTTTGTCTTCACCCTGACAATCTGGATGATAGCTGCCTGGAGGCACATGTCACTAATGCTTATTATGCCTTATGTGTGTGTGCTTGACTATGCAGAAACCTCACTTAGGATGAGAAGTACCCGTGTACCAAATTTTAAGTCTGCAGCTTTAAAAACAAAGGTGCCTATAAAGACCAGACAGACAGACTGAGCTTTGGAGTAGATATACAGATGTTTGACCTATTACAGGTATGGCTTCATATGACAAAATATCAATCAGAAATGAACACACATTTTATTAGTAATACAAAACTCAACATTTTATTCATTTGCATAAAGTCCATTTTGAAAAAAAAAAAAATCAAGGTTTTAATTACAGTTAAGCAAAAAATTTAGATCATTATAAATTACATAACAGGTTACAGAAAACATGCCTAGAGGTATAATTTTAGTAAATACAGGGTCAAAAGATTTAGGCAACAGTTTATGCACAACATAATAGTATCTAGGCTCAAACTGGTACTAATAAAAAAAGAAAGGCACCCCGATTCCTTTCATGTCCCACTGAATGAATGTAAGACTAAAAAATCCATTCCGTTACGATCAGCTGCCAGACAATTAACCCGGCTGAATATCACATCCACTGGTACAACCTCCCGTTTCTCTAGGCTTCAGTCAGCAGCTTTACTGGATACCTTGCATTTGATATTGAATGTCCAGCTGTCACACAGCACATTTTAGGGGTTTTTTACCCTTAAGAATGTGTTTTAAATGTTCATAGTTCATACAGTATTGCCAACTTTATAAAATTTTTAAAATACATTATTTTTCAATAAGTTTTTTCACAGTATATTTACAGAAAAAATGGTAAAACTAATTGTAAAAATTCATGAGTGATACGAAAAGTATGATTAACAAAAACAACTTTCCCACCATTTTTTCAGTCAATAATCTCTAATGAATGAATGATAAAAGTACTTTGGTTTATAATTAGTTACCCTAAAACAGAACAACTCCAAAGAAGGGATACACAAATCTTCTTGGCTGTTTAAAACTTAATTATAAAAAGCTGATTTTTGATATTTCCTTTCCAAAAAATGTTTTTTTAAATCCACATTAAGGATTTTAAATAATACATCCGACTGATGAAAAGCAGCGATGTTATGTGCAAGGACTGCACTCTGTGGGAACACAGAATGGAAAACCAAAACACGACCTTCAAAGCAATGTATTTAAATGCACATTTTTGCTAATACTTCACATATTTGCATTACTTCATAAATGTAGTTTAAAATGTTTTGATTTCTTTTCTGATAGTTTGTGATACAACAATTCTCTCTCTCAGTAGGGCTAGTTAACATATAAACAGAACAAATAAAGGGGGGAAAAATACTGAAAACGCCTGTTTGTCACTAAAAAACCTTTGCGAACTGAGGCAGTCCATATATGTATACAGTCTGTAACCAATGCTACCCCATCTCAATTCCAAGCAGCAGAGGACAGGATAAAGCAGAACCATGTTCATCATCTGTTCATCAAGAAGTGGATCTTGGACTGTGACAAGTTGCCAGACACTGTGGACCTGTTCACCCAGTGATGAGCATTACAGTCCTTTCCTATGAATGAGGCAGCTCTGTGTCATTTTCCTTTCATCCTTTCAGATATCTATGTGAATCCTGAAGTTGGGCACCTGTACTTCTGGCTCCTTTGTGCGTTCATTTCCCTGCCAGCTCCAAACACTCCTGAGATATTCCAGGTGTGGTTATCACCCACTGTTCTGAATCCGGTGATGAAGGGCCTCTGCTTGGGCTTTCAGGCTGCGGAACTCCACCTGAATAAAGTCTGTCAGGACTTTCCTCATTTCCATCTGGAGACAGACAAAGAAATGTCCCCAAGATGAAGACAAGCAATTTAGGTCAATTACATGTATATCCCCCCCCCCCCCCCCCCNTCCCCAAAATAAAAAAAAGCAATTTAGGTCAATTAAATTTTATCCCCCCCCCCCCCCCATCTCTTTTTTTTCACATTAAGAACATACTTTACATCCTCTGACCACTACCCATATATATGCAGTGATATAGTAAGGTAGGCATTAAAACGATTAGATATGTAACCAAAAGGTTGAACTTTTCAAAGTCCCAGGAAACTACTCTTGTACCCCAAAGAAAGGTAAAGAAAATACTGAACAAGTATTTATTCAGTTCAAACTCAGCTTTTTTGATTGTTTTTAGTGTTTCCTCAATGCAATAAGTACTTGAAATATCAAAATTATCATTTTCAGTGCTCATCACAAGGTAATTTGTTTTAAAAGGAACCTGTGCAGTATAGTAGTTCAAACATTGAAAATTTTTAATAACTCAGTCAACTTCATAAATTCACTGAATCAGAAAACATTCAATGTTCAGCAATGGATGTCAAACAGCAGTTGCATTTATGGTGAAATCTTACCTGATTTTTGTTTTCAGATTTCAATTTCTCAACTAGATGTTTGACAGTAAATGGCTTCCCAACCAAGACAGTAATTTTCTAGGGAAATAAAAAGAAAAGGAATTCAAAATTGTTCACCTTTATAGGTTTCTGAATTACAGTGTGCAATATTAATACTTTAACATGAAAGAAAAAAGATCCACTTCACCTGTCCAGTCCGAGGAATATATGGAGGTTTGTTTGGAAGGACATCATTCATTCCTACAGAAGATTTAATGCACGATATTATTAGACAGGAATGCTAAAAACCTTAATTTTACACGGCAACTTTCTTTGGGCACTAATGTTGAAGGCTTGAGTAGAACCAATGATACCTTAGTGAACACATTAAACATGCAACAAATGTTCACAGTCAGAGTTCTCACAGGAAGCCTTACTACATGAAAGCAATCACAATATTACAAAGAGATCAGGCTGACTTACCTACGTGCCAAAGAGGCAGAATGATGGGGTTGAGAGAACACTCTGCTATCAACCGTCCCACACCTGTAATGAAATGGTCAACAGTATTAAATATAATCTTTACGCTCATGGATTTAACAAGATTATAGTGGGAGGATATGCAATTACAGTCATAAAAATACTGTTCAAAATTTCAAAATAATAAAAAAAACCAACATAAATAATCCTTATTCATACGAGAGTTTATGGGGTTGTGTGTCTGCACGCGCATATAAGAGTCTTATTTGTACATGACTTATGTTGAACATGGGGTGGCATGGGTTCCTGTCTCACAGCTTTTGGGTTGTGGCTTGGACATGGGTAAAAAAGACAGGTGAAGCTATGTGGAGTCTGCATGACCTCCATATTTGTATGAGTTTTCTTTGGATGCTTGGGTTTCTTTCCACAAGACCTGTATCAAGTGAAGCGATGCCTTAAAATGGTGCTTATTGTATGTGTGAGTCAATGAGCATATAGTGAACTGTTGACTTGTTCAGGATGTACCCTGTCTGGCACTCTGTGCTTCCCAGGTTAGGGCTGCAGTGGTTTTTAGCCTATCTAGGACAAGCAATGTCTGAAAACATCCTGGATGGATATTATTTATAACTAAACAGTCATGTACGTGAAATGATATTCTGCCATGGTTAACTTTCATTTGACGGGAGAAACACAGTACACAAGTGTAGTATCAAGGCAGTTTTTCCTACATGCTTACTCCTACACTCCAACTACCATCATAGTCAGGATACTGAATTTCTGTGGAATAAATTAAAAGTAACCAGAGCTTAACTGTAATGCACCTTGGATGGAAATTAAATCTTACTTACCCCACTTTAACCTGACGAACTCCTTTGTCATGTTGACTTTTCCTATATAAGAGATTTGTCCGGTAGTCCGATAATCATATTAAATAATAATATTTTTTGTACAACCATCTTAAGCTACACATTTTATATAAGAACGGAATATACTTGTGTGCATGCATCATTTTAACAAAGAAAGCATATCCTGTATATCTCACATCATATGTATTTGCATGCATTCTAAAAAGCAGCAGGTGTGGTGTCTTACCCTCAGGGAATATGTGCACCCACTCTCCTGCATTGAGCTTCTCCAGGATGAAGTCCATGCCTTTCTGGTACACCCCATCACCTGGTGCAATGACACGACATGTTTGTTCATTAATCACATGACTCATGAGCCGGAAAAAAGCTACTGCAACACAATGAGTGTTACATGCACAGTTTAAGTGATTTGAATGATTAAATTCCTGCACTAGCAAATTACGTTGCACTTCAGAAAAAGTTGTTCACATATCACACTCGGTAATGAATCAAACTTTGCTTAATTTTCTTCTGGATATGTAAATACAGCAATGTATAAATATATGGTGAAAAAATAAAGCACATTTTGATTACTACATTATTTCCATTACATTATAGCTTTTTAAACTAAACTTGTAACTTTTCAAATTAAAATTATTGAAGCATGATTATTTCTTTGTAGTTTTTTTTTTTTTACTGTAAAACGATTTTTATTTTCACATATAGAATTTGACTTCATTTTACAACGGAAAAAAGCATGTCAAAGGATGTGAAAAGGGTGTGGCATTACCTCGACATACAGGCACACACTTCCCAAGGCTAAAAAAACGTGAGTGAAACTCTCTAGTGAAGCATATATCAGAGGCAGCTGGAGTCCTGGGCATGAAATGATCACAATTACAACTCCCTCAAAAATACACAAAAAAAGTCAAATGAGGCCTTATTCTACTGTCTAACAGGTCAAGAATCATACAGGATTGCATTACAGGATCAATGTCCAAAGCAGAACTACCCTGGTTTTGACTGCAGATGCATTGTGATAAATAAATGGTTCACTGGAGTCCTTTTATTACTCCTAATTTTATGACTGCTCCAGGTTATCATTTTTAGGATTGGAAATGTTCAGGAACACATTTTTACTTCTTTGTTTTCCTTTATTCTAGGCACACTTTTTCAAAGTTTAATTCAGGAAAATGATTAACTGCTAATATGTTGATGCTCACCACAAGCACAGTCACTCACCATCTCATTCTGTTAAAGTTCCATAAGTGGCGGAGCTTCAAAATTCCTGCAGAAATACAGAAATGAGAATAAGTTAAGGTAAAGACCATAAGTGTTTCAACAGTGTTGAAATATTTGCAGTGAAGGTCTGGTTGTATATTGTAAATCATCCTGAATAAAAATATAAGCTGAATAAAGGTTAATGATAATGATGATGATGATAATAATAATAATAATAATAATAATAATAATAATGTTTTGTTTACCAAGGCAGTTATACTAATAAGAATAAAAGTGAATCCCAGATCATAATACCCCAGATGTGTGGATCGTCCATGCAGGACTCATGATTGGAGACAGTGATAAGGGGTGTGTCACGGGGCCGTTCCTCAATCAACTCCAGCAGGACCTCCTGGTTGTGTATCGTCAAACAGTTTAAGTACTCTACATGAAATTAGAAATAGATGGGAGAATAAAATGGAAGAAATATGGTAGCAAAGACAACTAGCCATCCAAAAAGCTTAAGAGAATGAAAACTTCTGAAGTTTTAAGAATGAAATTTTTCTGTACATGTGCTCTCTCATACTGTTTTGACAATGCAGTTGATGGAAAAAAATAAGTACCGGTACTTAGTTGGCAATTACCCCTTAACTGCATGTTGGTGTTCATGTCAGTCAGTATTAGCCAGTTAAGTATTACATTTTGAGTTTCTGCGACAAATAAAAGATGCTAGGAGATTTTTATGATATTCACAATTTATATTTCTTTAATATACTGGACTCAAACTTCAAATGAACATTAGAAAAGCCAAATTTCAGCATAACTTAGCGCACACTGAGCAATCGAATGTAGCTATGAAAGCCATTATGAACAAACACCATGTACTACAGCAGTATTTTGCTGGGAAAGCAGCTTAGCCAGAGAATCTGATTGTGCAGGAATATAAAAGAGCAGCAGGAGCTTTTAAGAGTAGTGCTGGTCCCTGTGCTCAAAAGAGCAAAATGTACATACTGCTGAGTACTGGGCCACTGCAAGTACTGCTTTCAGTTTTGTGAATACTGAAAGACTCACTTGTCCAGAAGTAGCTGTAGGATCCCACCATGCCCATTACCAGGGACCCTGAGAGCCTCCAGCCCAAGCGGGGGCGCTGTGGGAGTGGCCATCTCACCTCCAAGGGCATCGTGAGCACACAGTCCTATACATACAGGCTGTATAATATCATTTAAGCTTAAAATTGCCAGAAAATCAACGTTTCCTTACAGAAGTCAGTCAGCTCACAATAACAGAACTGTGTCAACTAGCAAAAGCATTTCCAAAATAAAGTACTTGCACAGAAGCTGCATTTGAGGCACAAGAACAGTTTTAAAGTGTCAAATATCTTGACCTGTCAAAATAGGCTACAGAATAAGATATTAACTATGAATCATTATGTGCTCTTTATCTCGCGCAAACGATGCAGTTTTGCAAACTACATGAATGAAAAGTTTGCGTTGAACCCCTTAAGAAAGACAGTGAAAGAAATATGCAGTATATTTGTGTGCAAAGATCCCAAATATCACCTCTAACTTTGACTAACATGCAGAAAAACGCTACATTCTGGCTCTGAATTTAAACATATCGGGGATAATTTAATGGCCTGTTTAAAAAAAAAAAAAAAAAATTAGACATTAAAAGTTAGTTTTAACATATATACAACAACCCAAACTGAACAGCACACTGAAATAAAAGTTACACCTATAACTGTAAACCCGCTTTGTTCTAACCGATTATCTTACTTTAAATATATACTGTAAATATTTTATTTATTGTGACATATTCGTAATTATGACTATTACTGATAATAAAAAAAATATTAATAAGCTAAAAATGAGAAGTTACAACCACCTTCTGTTAGCTTGCTCGGCTCTGTCAAACGTTTGTTCTGTCTCCGGAAGGAAGTTAATTCTCGTTGCAATGGCTGCTGGGAACTGTAGTCCACAATTTATTAATCCGTTTTCATGTGCTGTAGTTGCCCCTTTCTCCTGCTGAGAAATTAGTACTTACGTTATGGCATTCGGTTACCTGGTTTACACGCACATAGTTATTTATTATTAGGCTCGCTGCACACAACGTAAAATATGCCAAAAACACAGACATTCATTGGTATAAGTCATGTTTTGATGAGTTGGATAGCAGTACAATTAACAACATGTAAAAGTATACAGTATATACAGAAATGCTGGATGACATATTCAAAAAATCAAAACACAAACTAATTAGAAGCAGGACTTATTTTGCGTTGTGAACAGTTTCAGTTCTCCTTTAACCCTTCCGTTATTTTGACCCCAAGCAGCCTTCAAAATTCACTTACTTACTTGCTAATTTTAATTTGCATTTCAAACCCTCAGTACCTTTTCGATAGTAACAGACGCTCAATTTCCTGTAGTGTTTTGTAAAATCATCAAATTGACCCCAGGTGTGTAAAGTGGTTGATGGTTAAACGCTTGTCCTAAAGTGATATCCCACACTAGTTTGGCAGTGCTTATTATACATACGATCTATGTGTACATTGGTGCCTCGTTTTCAGTTAAAGATGCAAACATTTCTGTTTATTTTGTTATATTCTGTTAAAAACTTCCATATTGCAGTGCGTAAATGACACCCATCAACTCGTGCCGCCATCAGTTGGCAAGAAAAGGCACTCAGAAAAGAAACACAATGAAGATCGTTGGTGTTCGCAGCCGGTGTCTGGAAGTGATCAGCATCAGGACAAATATGACAACTGTTGCACATGTTTACAAAAGTAATCAGTCAAAAATCTGCATTCGTTTGAAGTTTGATGTACTTCTAAGTTAAGGAAAAATGTTAAAATGAAGATTCACAAAGTGTGGCTGTTTCCAAGCTATTAGCAGAAGCTTACCCATAAATAAATCGAGGGATACTTGCTTTAGTGAGTTTATATTGATTGTGAAAATGATGAAGTTGAAAGCAGCCAGTAGCTGAGAACACTAAACACGTTTATGTGACGTCACTATTTTAAGCATTAAGCACTTTTTTCAGTCATTTTAAACGTATTTTACTTTCAATGTACATATTTTAATTTTGCCTTTAGTTAACAATATTAAAAATGTTACGCTGATAGTGTCACACTGTGATATGTATCTTGTTTCAGGTTTACCTGCAAACATTGCATCACTGAATTGGATAAGTCGGTCTGAATAATGGATGGATAGAAGGGTTAGAGAGTATTTTTATGTACTAGTATTATGTATAGCTTTACCTGTGATTTTCGCAGAACATACCTTGTTGAAAAGGGGGTACGCATATTACTTTCATTGCCAAATGATAAACATGACTTTTGAGCTACAAACAAATGATGTACCAAATAGCTCTCTGGACCCAACTTCTTGTCAGCTGAGGGCCTAGTGTAGTGCTTGCCTGAACCATTCTTCAAAGCTTAGTATTAGACTAGAATTCCACATTTAATGTTCACTTTATTACGTAGCAAAAACAATAAACATAAATACCAAGTAATGAACATTAGAAGGAGCTCGGTAAAATTGATACATTTATTAAAAGTAAACATGCAATAAATATCATCACACATTGACTGCATTTCAGTGAATGTCCTATGCATGTATACTATTTCCAAAGATGCTTAAAACACAGATGTAATTCAGTTAGTATAAGAAAAAATATTGTAAACTGTGATAAATTATTTTGTTGTGTGTTAAAAAATTGAAAATATTATAGAACCAATATAAAATATTTATTTCTCACAATTCTCCCTCCCATATATGTATGCTTTCTGTGTTCTGGACTGTACTGTTCCTTGAAGACAGCATGTAGTTAAAGAATATTATTGGTTTAAGAAACACAATAAAAATGCAAATGCATTTAAATGTCACATTAAAAGTGTTTTCAATTTTGAGAAGGCATTCATACCCATTATGCCCTTATTTTTCCTGGGTAAACTTGGCAAAGAGAAGGTCTACAATGGATGTTCACCAGCATCACCAGTCTGGCGCTAACCAGTTCAGAAATTTCAGTGCCACTTCAAAACCAAGAAAACAGGCCTGGGGAAAATCAACCAGCACAAACACATTCAGTCAGTAGTTAATTTGGAACTGAAAACCACAGTACTATCACAGTATGTCTTTATTCTTTGAGTTTATCCATGATGGAGCATGCTCTTATACCCTTTAAAAAAAATATATAACCACTATTGCTTCAATAAACACGTTTAAATTTGTAACATTGCAAGTGGCTTTGAATAAGAGGTTTGACAAAGTGCCAGAATGATGATAATGGTGCTGTTTACAGTTTGCAACGTAAAGAAGGTGCATTTCAGAAAAACAAGGCTCACCGCATTGGCAGGGAATGCTCGCAGCATGACAGCATTGAAACCCTTGTAGAGCACACGTATGCCTTCTTCTCTGATCAGCTCTCGGAGAACATCCATCAGACCCCTGTACCGACCCTCAGCAGCTGGCACACATAAAAAGACCAACATATACTTCTGTTGCCTAGTAAGTTAACAGATAACGCATCAATGAACAAGTACATTTGCAAAAACTATAACTCTTTTAGACACATTTGACATAGCATCAAAGTAATAATGTAAAACATTGCAATAAGTAGTAAAAAACACTAAAAAGAGTACAATTATTTACTCGATGTCTGTAAGCATAGCTTAAGTTTTAATGAAAACAGATGTGCAAATAGTACTGTGACTAAATAAATAGGTGTAATAAGTCACACTTCAATAGTATATTTTAGGATATATACTATGTTGCCAGTACTATATCATAAACTCTTATCTGTTAATGTAGAAGCTGGATGCCAAAGGTGGAATCTTAATGCCCATTTAAGTTTATTGTCAAAACTATGATTTTGGGGAAAACAGTATACTGCCAGAAGTTAGCTTTCATTTCTTTACATGGGGCAATTTAACTGGGACAATATAAGCTAAAAATACTGATCAAAAGGAAGAAATACATCACTGTTCATTTTTGAATGTTTATAGTCAGATATGTCCAGGGTGAGAGAAAAGAACTGACAATGAGTTTTCAGGCGCGGGGTTACCAATTCTCCATACCTGCCTGGAAGTTAGACTTGAGTACGTCTGGAGGAAGGGCAATCACCCAGTTAAAAATTCCTGCTGTACCACCTGCCAAAAGGATTCTTGGTGTGCTGAGTTGATTCACGCTGATAAAAGTTTGTCAATTATTAAAATGTATGATGAGAAAAAGAAAGAGAGGAGACATTATTGCACATTTTCCATTGCTATAATTTAATATGTCTCTAATCAGGAATAGAAGGTATGACTCTTACCTTTGACCTTCAGGAGTCAGAAGGTTTTTCACATACTCATATGTCAGGAAGTACACACCACTAGACGGCACATCTAAAAAGTAGTAAAGCTTTACTTTCTTTAGTCATGTAGACATGTTATAAACATTTCTGTTTTATATTTTGACATTTTGAGTGCACCTACAATTTTCTAACAAAGTTTAAACAGAGGAGGATGGCAGTTACTAAAGGACAATGATACTTTCTGTCTTGTTTATATTTTGGCTTTTTAAAATTTTATTCCTTTGTTCTGGCCATTGCCTAACTTTTTTCATTGCTGTCTCACTAATTATAGTACACACTATTCAGCATGGAAACAAAGACTAAAAATGTGGGGTTTAAATTTAAAAAATTTTTATATTAACATATCTTTATCTGGCAAGCAACATTCTCACACTGTCAGCTCAGCACACTAAACCTGATTAATTATTCTTGCAAATCCTAGTTTTCATAAAACAACAAAAAATTTGTATAAAATTTTTTCAATTGCCAAAATGAAATGCAGAAGCAGAGACTCTGGGTGGTGATGCACAATATGCATATTTACAGAAACTTAAAAAAATGCACACATAGGTACTGATCGTGTGCAGTGCTGTCTGTCACCTCTGAGAAGTGTGAGAACTGTTCCTTTGTAGACACTGCGAATACCCTGTTCCTTATAAAGCCTGACAGCGCAGTCTATGGGCCCGGAGTACTTCAGCTGTCCTGCCGTGGACTGAACCTGTTGCACACACATAAACATATCAAAGCCTGCACTTTCCCTCATGTGCCCACCTATACAATGATTTCTATCTGTTGTGATGCAAAAGGCACCTCCAGGTAAATTTGAGAGTAACTTAATAGCAGCTATTAGTTGGCAGTAAAATGCACTTGGAACAGACAGAAAAATGATGCGAGATCACCTTTGTTGAACTCACTTCCACAGTGTTTACACATCATGTCTATTGTTACTTAGTGTTTGAATATCTAGATAAGGCTATCTTGCATATGTTTGTGAAATGGATTGGTTAACAATCTGTAATCGGTGGCGTTGGTTTTTATTTTATCTAGTTATATACAAGATATTTAGAAAACCTTACTTGTATATATATTGAGGGATATCTGTTTTTAAGCTGTAAAGATAATAAAATTGGAAGTGACACGAGCCTGACAAATGTTAGATATATTATAGGGGGCTGTGATGAAGATGTATTTTTTTTATTTTCAGTAACTTCAGTCAAGTTTTATTTTCAGTGTAATTTGAAGTTAATAAAGAAATGACACAAACGTACTGTTATTACGCTCATCATGTCTTGTGTACCTTGCTCTTATACCGTATATAGCAGATCACCACAATCACACACTGGGAAAGTGATTACTGATAGTTGCATGGATGGATGGAGAGAAGTGAGTGTATTTTTTAGTTATTATAGCTTTGTCTGATATTTTTATAGAATCTAACACATAACTAAATAGATTGACATCTGTATTATTCAGTTTATGTCATGTTGATTGTAACATGGTATAAGTGACTTTGGAGTTTTGAACAAATCGAGTTACATACAGCCCATATGTTCATATGTTGGAGGCCCAGCATACAGCAGAAATGCAGTAATTGAAACCCAGCCCACAGTCTCTTGCCTGCAGTAAGCACTTGATCCTTTCCCCCGGAGCCACAATTACTGTGGTAAAGACCCCTGCCAGCATCCCAGCCAGGTAAATTTGAAAGTAACTTAATGGCAAAACAAAGGCAAAGGAAGAAAAATGGCGGTGGACAGTTAGTTACCGAATGCGCTATCAATCACATTCATCAAACATAACACATCTGCTCACATCCAAGCTCATGCAGAAATCTTCGCCAGTTAAAACAGTCTCTCTATTAATCATACTTGTCATAAACAGGCACATGCACAGGTGTGTCTGTGCAGCACTCTGCTCTCTTTGCCCTGCATCACTAACATAGTTTCAGGTGACAATGTGCTCAGTCCTACTAACCTGAGAGGAATGTGTAGGTCTGGCTGCTGCAACTGTTTCCCCAAGCCGTAGCCAAAGAAGCCGATGGCCATCATGGGGGCCACACCTGCCAGCGGTGCAGCCATGCCTTTGTACAGTCCAAGAACTCCCTAAGGGACACAGATGAGAGGCAAATGAGCCTCCTCTCAACCACATCACACCACATGACACAGGCTAATTCCACCACCATTGTGATGCCTGAAATCACAATGAAAAAAATGAGCAGTAATCCCCCCACCTCTTTCAACACTGTCTTCCGAAAACAGTCATATGTGCCACTGTAAAGAACATACTGACTGCAAGTCCCTCTAGGCTGAGTTTGAAGACGGACCTGTGGAAAGAACATATGGTAAACAAGTCATCACTCCCCACTGGGTTCCAAAGTTTCAAACATTTAAGCTACTAGTTTTCAAAGATGCAAACTTTTTTTGCTTATTATTTGTTTTTATTTTTTCACTTGTCACCTGTTTTTGCTGTGGAATGAATGTGGTCTGTGTTTCAGCACCTTGGCATTAACTGAGGAAGTGGAGCAGCTTGTATCCTGGTGCAAGGACAGCAATCTATCTGTCTGTCACTGTCAGTAAGACTAAGGAGATGATTGCTCACTTCAGAAGGACTTGAGCTGCTTACATTCCTTTGTGTATTGGTGGTTCAGCAGTAGAGCTGGTGCACAGCTTCAAGTTCCTGTAAGGTCACATCACCAAGGACCTCTCCTGGACCCACAACACAACCCATCTGGTAAAAAAGGCACTTCTTGTGGAGACCGAAAAGAGCTGGATTGCTAGCTCCCGATTATCCTGACCTCCTGCACCTTGGTCTGGTGTGGGCGCTGCACTGCCTCTGACCAGAAGGCTCTGCAGTAGTGAAGACTGTCCAGTCCATCACCATGACCTCACTACCCACCATCCAGACCACATACAACAAGCAGTGAGTCAGGAAACCTCACAGCATCACCACAGGCCCCTCCCACCTTCTGCACCGTTTTCACTGCTGGCGTCTAGGAGATGCCATCGCAGCCTGAGAGCCAAAACCATCAGGCTCAGGAACAGCTCTCTCATCTCCAGCCAGCACCACCACCACTGACCACCTCCTCTGCCCATAACTACTGCCATCCACTATTGTGTGCATCACTGTTTTTTTATGTTTATGAATATGTGTGTACACATACATGTGCGTATGTATACGTGTGTATATGTATGTATACCAATCTTTTTGTACTTATTATTTATCTATACTACCGCACTATCACATGTATACAGATTTCCACCTTTAATTTATCAATATTAAATTATCTTTTTATTATCATTCTCTAAAATTTTTTGTTCTCAACTTTCTTCACTCTTCTTCTGTTGTCTGTGGACCCAAGTATCTTCATTTTGTGCTCCCTGTGCATAAGGGTGTTCAGCAATGAACGATTCTTGACTCTAGATTCTTGAGTTGGTAATACACAGCCAAACCGGGCAGTAGGATTTCAGTTCACTTCCACTCTATTCATCACCCTTGTCTGATATTCCTGTGAGACAGTGATCAATAACAATATGACAAATGCTGCACGTTCATTGGGACAAATCATTCGGCAATCGGCATTCGATTCAGTTTGTTGAGACAATCTTTTAAAATTAATTTTAACTGCAAAGTAGCTCAAAATGTCAACAATGTATTTTCATTTATAATAGTTATAGCCGAGACTTTTGCAAAACCTGGCCAGTGAATAAATTGAAGTATGTCTATTATTCCTCATATTTTTTTAGAACTACTGAATCTCTTCCAGGATTCAGTCTTAAAATTCTCATTCAGATCCATTTTCTCTACATTACCTCCTTCACCGGGTCACTGCTGGAATATCTGTCCTATGATGTTGGGCTGCATCAAACAAACAAGCTGTGCTTCAATAATCCTGCGTATGTATCTAAGCTCTGTCTGTTGTGTGAGGCTTTATTGTTTACTCAGTTGTATGTTGCTTTAGAGAAAAGTTTCTGCCAAAATGTGCAAATATAAATGTTTCTAGTCTTGTCAATATAAGAACTAATTGCGTTAGCCCACTAGTGCAGCCGATGTGAACTTTTGCAGGATCTTACAAGATCACTGATCCAGCCTTTCCACAGTTATGTGACCATCACCATACAACTAGCAATAATCTACTTCACACACAAACATTGTCAAAGTCCTGCACTTCAGATAGCTACCAGCATGTAACCTTTAACGGCTGGAGATAACAATGCTGTCCTGCAGGCAGATAAGACTTTTTTTGATTGATAAAGACGTATGAGGGGTGGATAAGAGTCGGGCAGTTGGATCTAAATTTGTTCTGCATAAACTGATATGGACTCCTCTCAAAAGTGACTTTTGGATCTTTTAACTTCAATAAAGGCTTATATATTGTGCACAACGTTATGCTCTTTATGATTATTTCCCCTCAAGCTCCAAGTCTGCCCTTTAACCCCATGTTGTCAGCCTTGAAACCGACCGCAGCGAGAGCGGAGAGCAAAGCTGGCAAAGCGTCCTGCCCGCATGAGCCGCCGATCGGTCCTTCTGTCTGCGCTCATCTCCACATCTACAGGTTCCCGCTGCTCCTGTGTCCCACAGAGTGGACTTTAAACACAGACTATGTTGCACACGGTTGCCGGCCTACACCGCTCCTCGGCCCCTCTTTCCTCAAGCTGTTCCGCATTTCCTTCACAACTTCTCGCCGGGTTGTTGCTTCTCCTCTAAAATCCTTTCAGTCACAGGCTGCCAGAGGACCGTCACAACCAGCACAACCACAGCTGTTAATGTCTTATTTTGTACGGTCAGGTAGACACAAACACGTTTTAACCCTTGCCGATTTTTAACAGTTAGCGACCCAACTCTTTTTTGTCTGAGAGGCGAACTTAGTAGCAGTTTAGTGGCAGTATTGAGAATGGTTATTTTCTATTGAAACATACATGGAACCTGTAGTGAAGAATCACCTGGACAGCATTTTACCTGAAGTGGTCCAAGCAGAAGAGCAAAAGAGATGACAGTGTTTCTTCCATGACATGAACAAACTTAGTAATGTACTGTATGGCGCCACTGTCAGAAACGGCAATGTGTATTATTCTCTAGTTTACATTAACTACAAGGGCAACAAAAATCAATACTTCGTTAACGTGTTGCTTTCCTTTAAAAGTTATGTTAAAGATCACCTTAATCGTATCTAGTGGATGTCCTGCCAGCAGAAGACACGCTCCGCCGACCCCACCGGCAATGAAGTTCTTGAGCGGGGAGACGGGCTTCCTAAGCTCCGCTTCGTCCATCCGGAGGGTTCCTGCGGCGGGGGGGGAGCGCACGCGGCACTGCTGCCTCTCCATCTCCGGTAACACCCCCAAATCCGGCCAACTCTCTTCCTAGTTCGCCCACACCTCCATTTTACCGTCCAACAATTTCATTTTGACTAAAAATGTTGTAATTTGTAAAATAGCGTCCTCTAACGGTCATCTTTTATGACCGCATATACGGCATACAGTATTAACTGCTGAAGAAAGAAAATGTGATTTAAATAATGTAGATCGGAAAAGTTTATTTACTGGTAGATGCTGACCTCGTGTGTGAAATAACAGGAGGAAGGAAATTGTTCAAATAAAGTTCAAAGTATCAAATAAAAGTCAGTTTTATTCTCTTGTCACTGAAACTAAGAGTATATGTTTATTATATGTATATAACCATCTGAAGAGGCTAATATTAATAATGAACGTGCAAATAAAGTAGTTGATAATTATAACTTCTGGACTGTCCGCTGTTCTGAAAATAGAACCTGCACCATAATAATAGAGTCTGTACAAAATACAAAAATATAAAAAAGTTTTCACATCCATTTAACCCGTCAGCTTACGTACGCTGTTGCGCTTATAATTGTAATGTGTTCTGTGTCACAACTAGCTAAAGAATACAAAAGACTAGGCCAGTTATTCAAAGAAAATAAATGTTTGCTAGAAGCATATTCTCTTTAAAGGCTGAACAAAAACATGCCGACTGTCCACAGGCACGCACATCGGAAGGACCGCTGTCGTGGTCGCATCGATTTCTTCACCGCTTGAAAAGAGGTGACTGGCGGATGAATACCTTTTCTACTGCACCAAGGTCACTAGCTGCACGTTTTAAATCAAAGTGTAAATGTGTTATTAGGAACAGCCTATGGTGGATAAAGAACAGAAACTGTTAAATGTTTTAAACGTATTAAAAACACTATTTATTAAAAGGGGAACTTAGCATCGCTGATTCACGGTTGGCTTACGACATAGTTCCCTCTATGAGAAGCAGGAAGATGGAGAAGGCGAGACGGGGAATAGAAAGGGAACTGCACTATTTACCGACGCGGACGGTTCTGGATTGGGAGGAGCCGTTCCAGAGACAGGGCCATCTTTGGTCGCTCTCTGTGGGAGGTGAACGTATCCCACTTATCATTTTGCTATGATAAATTGACAGCCGCCCTGACACATTCCATATATCAGAAAGAAGCATCAGTCTAAATTGGTCTGACCGTCTGATTATCCGTCTCCGAGATTTCCTTGTGCATTTTCGTCGAAGACTGTATACAACAGAAGAGGAGAGGATACGACATGGATGAGGAATATGATGTTATCGTTCTGGGCACTGGACTTACAGTGAGTAAAGGATATTCTTTTTGTTTCGGAAATTCTTCGACTTCTATTTTTTCATTTGTATTCTACGTTAGTTTACAGGTGAAGGAAGTAATGAAATCCCAGTAATCCCCCCGAGGGATTATTTCTTTCAATTATTCGTAAACATCAGTTGCATTGCATCACATACATCTTCAAAACAAGTAACTATAATGCTATTTAATAATGAGTAATCCAGTCAGTTGTGTCCTCTAACACACAATGGTCTTATCTGGGGCCCTCGTTTTTTGGTCCATGATGAAAGATTGTATATCGTACGAAGTTTTATTGTTTAACTGTGCTGCCTGCAGCGGGATCAGACGAGGAGTAGCGGGCGGTGTGTTTTTATGCAGTGTTTGTCAAGTCTACCTGAACGCAGATCAACACAATGCATGTCGCACCACAGGCCCAAGGACAGGAAAAACCCCATTTTAATAATTTATGTCGATTCCTGTTTTCTCCTAGGAGTGTGTTGCTCCGCCTAGTCCAGCGAATTAACACACCCTACACACCCTGCGTGTGTCCAGCAACTGATGCTCAATTCATACGTGTTTACAATATATATATATATATATATATATATATATAGTCGTAAAGTTACATGCTGTGTGATTAATGATGTATTCGTAAACGCGTTATTAATTTATTTATTAACTCAAATGTAAAAAACAAACAAACAGATAATGCAACTAGATGGCTCCATAATGTGATGATTCTGCATTATATGGCTGGGCTTCAGAAGATTATTGTCTGTGCACGAAGTGAGGTAATGCCTCTCTTAGTAAAAGCGCAGCTGCTTCAGTGCTGAAGAAAACTTTCACGATTACGGACCATTGGCTTCACATCTGGGTTTGTTCTGCAGTTTGACCCGCAGAAGCGTACAGAACCGATCGACTCAGCCTCTGCACTCTCTTTTCCTCTGTCTCCCTGTCTTTTCGTTCTCTTCCCCCTCACTCGTGTGCCCGTTTTCAGTTTCTCCTTTTTCTCTCTGCCTCTTTGAATGTTACATAACATTAGAAAAATTAAAACACTGATGTGGCGCCCAGTTGACGTCACATACAATCAATCCATTGTATATAAGCACCGCAACTCTGCGCTTACGAAGATGGAACACAACAGTAATTGAGAATATGATGTTCGTATTATTCATATTTATGCGGTCTACGTGTTGTCGCTAACAGCCTTTTTTCCGTTTGTTTGGTAAAACTGGGTTCTGTGAATACTGAGCAAATGACACGTTTCAGAACCGTGGCTCGTTCTCCTGCGTCCTGTGCTCCGCGTAGTCACATCTGTGGCTCGCGAGCTTGGGCGCGGTTTTGGAGGACCGGGGATATCCCGGCATGCCTCGCGATGTTTCAGTGGCCAGCCGCAGTACTCTTAAAAAGAGGGATTGTTAGGAGAAAGAAATGACTCTTTTGACCCGACTGCAGCTTTATCTGAGCACTGAAGCGTCTTGTTCAAAGATAAATGGTATTTATTTAACAGACGAATTCTTGAAATGCCCCCTTTGACCGCGACTCGGGTCATTATGATGCTGCTGTTCCTTTCGGCAGTGCTGAAAAGATGGCGGTACCACCGTCTTTCCGCCCGGCCGAGACTGGGCTGGTTCAGTGTTAACGGCTTACAGTGCAGCGAATATTTTATCTTATCCCCTTTCCCTGTCTACAGTTTCAATTCGTTCACAGATCTCTCTTTTTCGTATATATGTTAGTTTACAACTTGTCAGGAATTTTGGCTGTACCAAAAACAATGTTCCAGAATCTAGAGTCACACACGAATATTGTGAAGCAGAAAATGGACAGGACATGTTCTTACCCAGTGTTTTACTTATGTGTTAAACTTTATGGATGCTTGTGTAGTCTTGAGAAATTGATAAAAATACTATGTGGTTCTTTTTGTTGTTTAGTGATGAATTTATTTATATTGTTTATATTTGCAGGTGAAGAAGGAGCAATTTAGCTTAAAAGTCACGCTCAGTCATATAGCAGAATATTCAAGCATATTTTTCTATAATGTGAGAGCAGATTCCTTCGCATTTTCAGACATGAAAACTTTTATTGTTTAGTCAATGGTTTTTTAACCCCTACACAAGCTGGCAGCTCTTTTGACAGCATTTATTTTTTTTATTTCACCATGTGCTTGCATCAGTTGTAATCCTTAGGTTATGGATGTCACCAAACTTGTTCCACTTTCCTGAGGGCAGTATTAATTGTGACATCTTTTAGATTTCTGCAGGTTCTTAAATCTAGTTTACTTTGTTGGGTATAATTTTCAGTCATAGACATCTGGGTTTCTTTCCTTTTGTCTAAAAGCACTAAATGCATTTCATTATTTTGCTAGGAATGCATCTTGTCAGGCATCATGTCCGTGAATGGGAAGAAGGTTTTGCACATGGATCGGAATCCATACTACGGAGGGGAGAGCTCCTCCATCACCCCACTGGAAGAGGTGAGGAGACGTTCCCTTAAAAGGAGTAGATGTATATGCCCAGTAGTTCAGATTATTACCACTCAACACTATAACAATTAACAATGAGTTGGAACCAATTATTAGACAAAAAATTTAAGAAAAACGTTGCTTCTCTTATGTGCCTTTTTACAATTTTTAAAAGTGTTTTAGGAGTTTCATCTTACTGTAGAGACATTGTAAGATGTGCAGTGCAAAGGTGAGGATTATTCATAATAACATGTATTATAATATTGGCAAAAATCGATTAAATATTTTAAATATATTGGTTAAATAATTCCTAGCTTTCTTTAAATTAAGTTGATTTGTTTTTTCCTGGTAGCTCTACAAGAGATTTGGCCTCCCAGATAGCCCTCCCGAATCTATGGGCCGGGGCCGGGACTGGAATGTTGACCTCATTCCAAAATTTCTCATGGCCAATGGTTTGTCATTATAAATATCTGTCTTCTGTGTATGTGTTTGCCCATTTGCCTTTGTTTGTGTTTGAGTGTGACAGTAATAATATACCTTGTTACAGTTTCCAACACAGTGTTTTTTAAACCACTCTTTGATGCACAGGTCAGCTGGTGAAGATGCTGCTATACACAGAAGTGACTCGGTATTTGGACTTCAAGGTTGTAGAAGGAAGCTTTGTGTACAAAGGCGGGAAGATCTACAAGGTGCCTTCAACTGAGACCGAGGCCTTGGCTTCCAGTAAGACAACAGTTATCCAGAGCTTACATAAAAGGTTCAGGTGTGGCACAATTTGTGCATGTTTTCAGAACAACTGGGCACTAATATTTGAGTAAGAAATCTTTTCCATAATAAAACTAATTTAAGCTTCTGTTCCAACTACTGTTCAGCAACTTAAAACAGCTAGGGAATCTACATATGCTATTGTCAGGAAGGACCAGGCTTGAGAGCCAATGCTACTCTTAGATGTACTTATGATAAAACTGTTGGTCAAACAACACTGAAGTGCTTTCATATCTTGTTAATTTCTTCTATATATTGAGTTTAAGAGTAAGAAAACTGTATATCTTTTAAGCATAATGGGATGATTTGTTGCTAAGGAGGCCTGCAGATAAAACTGTTAATTGTTCTTTATCTTTATCTTTTTTGGCAGGAATGGTCCTATCAATAGATCTTTAGTTATAAATGATGTTAAAGATAACTTAAGACAGGTAGCAACAACACAGAACAGTGAAATTAAGAAGTGGCTTTTAAATACTTTTTATGTTATTTTAGGTAATTTATTCAGCAGGCTTCACTCAAATAGTGAAGGCACTTTAATGAAAATTTAGACTTACAAGAAAATGTAATTTGTACTGTAAATTTTGCATCACAAGCTACCAACTCATCCTTAAAAAATATGCCTTCTATTCAAAATACAGCACCACACAGAAGTCCAGCAGCCTCCTCCACCAGAGTGAGGTTTCTGCTGGGGACGTCATTTGTCTTTATTTTTAATATAAATGGGCCATAAAGCAAAAAATGTGTTCAGGTGCTATAAGCCGGAAAGGCAAATAAAGCTTAAGTGAAGAAACAAAGAGTTCTCTTGAAAAAGATTATTATCTCTTTTCTATATAATGCATTTAAAACCAGCTGCTCAAAGTACTTTTCAGGAGCAACAATATATAGATTAATAGAACATAGCAATTTACAATAAATATAAGCATTTAAAAATTGATTAAAAAAATAAGACTGAAGGAATAAAATGTAAAAACACAGAACTTATAAACAATAAAAGAACAACAGAATCCATTCATGGTTGACAAACACTAGTGCACTGAATTCCAGAAACACAGGGTGCAAGGCAGGATTCAGTCACACCTACCACATGTGGTAGAGATTTTTTTCCTGTGAAGAATGTCCTCTGATTGTCTGGCTTTGCATCATGCATTTTCTTTCTTCTGACCATTGTCATAATATATGTACCTTTACAGACCTGATGGGGATGTTTGAGAAAAGAAGGTTCCGGAAGTTCTTAGTGTTTGTGGCAAACTTTGATGAGAATGACTCCAAAACATTTGAGGGTGTTGACCCCAAAGTCACCACAATGAGAGATGTCTACAAGAAATTTGATCTTGGGCAGGATGTCATCGACTTCACAGGTCATGCCCTGGCATTGTACAGAACAGATGAGTAAGTGCAAGAAGAGTAATTTCTCTCAAAGCAGCTACAGTAAAATGCCACCTAGTACATTAGTACTGAAGACAGGTCACTAAAATTGAAGTTTGGATTAAGCTTCTAGTTGTTACTGATGTCGAAGTTGAGATGCAAATGTCTGAGCCATGAAATCCAGGTCTATGTAAAAATGTCCTTTAAAAATATTTGAGTCTTCAACAGAATCACAGTTAGATTTTGATTTCTCTTGAAATGAATAAAATTAAAGTATGGAAATAAAAAAATATACGTTAGAAAATTTTTATAGAATCAGTGGCATTCAGGGTACTGAGTGAAGTACTATGATAAAACACTGTCAAAAAGTGAAAATTTCAGTCTTTTTCACAAAAGTGAAAGTCTTAACTGAAATGATCCTTTGAATTTGCTAGGTCCTTGTATCCATTCAAAAATTATAAAATCCTAAAAATATGGAAAAGTGTAATTGCAATCAGAAATTTGATTTAGAGACTGTAGTTATCTACTTTATGACACGCCATAATTCAGGTCTGTACTAGAATGAGTCCAACTCTTTTAAGTCAAAGTCAGGTTAGGTTTCGTGAAAAAACATGACTTAAATCAGACATCAGTTCAGGTCCTTGAATCAACACATACTGCAGTGCTGGGCACTGGACTGCGGCTTCATGGGTTCATATTTATTTGAGTTCCTCATTTTATTTCAGTTACCTGGACCAACCCTGTCTGGAGACCATCAATCGCATAAAGCTGTACAGCGAGTCCCTTGCTCGCTATGGGAAGAGTCCCTACCTGTACCCTCTGTATGGGCTGGGGGAGCTGCCTCAGGGTTTTGCTAGGTTTGCATACTTTACTACTCCCATACCAGTAACAACATCCTCAGTGATAATTCTTCTAGTGCTAACTTCTGTGTACTATGAGGTTTACAGTTTGTTGTTTATCTGATAAGGAATTACAACCTGTCATTATGTTTGTACTTCAGAGAACCATGTTGTAATTGTTTCAGTTATTTTGCCTTTGTTTATAAAACTACAAAACATTGGCTTAGAAATAGCCTGAATAAAGAATATATTTTTAAAGAAATTTAAAAAGTTGTTCCACTTGGAATGCCCACAGAGAGATTTAGAGCATTTACAACATTTGCACTGTATGAGAAGGTATCCATGTCTCTTGTGCAACCTCAGGTTAAGTGCAATTTATGGTGGGACGTACATGCTGAACAAACCAGTGGAGGAGATTGTGATGGAAAATGGACGCGTGGTGGGGGTGAAGTCTGAAGGAGAGGTACATATAGTCCTCAACTATACATTCTCTTAATATAGCAACATGTCTGAAATCTAGCTGAAAAAAAGAAAAATCTGTCAAATAATAGAGATTTAAATATACATTTATAAATATATCTTATGTGTACTGATTCATTATAGTGCACTGGTTGTAGTCTGTGTGTGTGTGTGTGTGTGTGTGTGTGTGTGTGCATGCACACATGCACACATCCTTTACCTATGAATGTATATTGCTGCTCCCCCCCCAGTGTCAGTTACCCTGCATTCCCCACTCTGTCCAGGTGGCAAGATGCAAACAGCTCATCTGTGATCCCAGCTACGTTCCTGACCGGGTACGCAAGACAGGCCAAGTCATCCGTGTGATCTGCATACTCAGCCACCCAATCAAGAACACCAATGATGCCAACTCCTGTCAGATTATAATCCCCCAGAACCAGGTCAACCGCAAGTCAGGTGAGCAGGGGGGCTTGGGGTTACTGCATGCCTCTGTGTAAAAGAATGTATTTGGATATGCTTTGCAAACTATAAACGCTGAAAAAACCTATTTGCAAATATACTGATCTGCACTCTGCAATGATTAGATAAGCTGCTGTAGTCATCTTCGATGTGGTCTTAACCAATCTTCATAAAGTCATTCATTGGTTCAACATCAAATTAAAAGTTATAAATGCACCAGCAATACCATATAAATCTTACAATGCAAAAAGAAATATGTTTATTTCAGTTATTTTTTAAAGCACTCTATAAAAGATGTTGATCTTCTGTGGCATGTATAAATGTGTGTGGTCTTCTTCTCCCATAGACATCTATGTGTGCATGATCTCTTATGCGCACAACGTAGCAGCCCAAGGGAAGTACATAGCCATTGTCAGCACTACTGTAGAAACCAGTGACCCTGAGGCTGAGATTGAACCTGCACTGGAGCTACTGGAACCTATTGACCAGAAGTCAGTCTGCATTTCAGTTTCTTTCCCAGTCAATAACATGACCAGTTCTTTTCTGGTACAGTGTAAAATTGTATTATTTTTCCAGACTGTCTGTTAAGCTATTACTCTGAACTTCACGTTTCCTGTAGCAAACATTTCGAATGACATAAAAGGAGTGGCAAAATATAAAATTTGTGAAGTGCACCATAAGTGGACCTTAACAATGCTGACATTCTGTTCATTCTAATTGTCTGGCAATTTACTGATCCATATTAAAGTGAAAAAAGGCACTAGTCCAAAAAAACTGTCCATAATGCCTTATTTTCTTCAACTTCAAAAGGAACTGCGAAACAGAACATAACCCACAAGTCTGCTTATAGCCAGACTGTAAGCAGGTCCTATGAAAGTCTGTGACTCAATCAATTCCTGACCTGTGGTTTGCTCCCTATTTTTTTGTGCCTGCAGGTTTGTGGCCATCAGTGATTTATATGAGCCCACAGATGATGGCACTGAAAGCCAGGTCAGTGTGACTCATCCTCCTGTCTTGACAGGCAGTGTGCCTCATGCACAAGTAGGAAATTGATGAGTTGAGAGCTGGAATGAGACATTCATTATTTGTTTCTCACTCTCTGATAATATCTATGATTTTCCTGCAGGTATTTGCCTCGAGGGCATATGACGCCACCACCCACTTTGAGACCACCTGCAACGATATCAAGGACATCTACAAGCGCATGACAGGCAGCGACTTTGATTTTGAGAATATGAAGCGCAAACAGAATGATGTGTTTGGGGAGGATGAGCAGTGAGGCAGTGGGCAGGCTGTATGTATAAGGTTGGCTTGGGTGGCTAAGGGTTAAAGGGGGTGTAAGGTTTTGGAGGAGAAGAACAAATTTCTTGGGCACGTGCTGAAACCCTCGCAGTTCTGCGCATCTCTTTTTCCCCACCTGCTTCTTGTCACTGAATGTTCACATACCCACAGACAGCACGTGCTCCTCCTCTTCTTTCTGTTGCAGTCTACATAACCGTTAGGCTGGGTTGACACCTCATAACGTTTCCTCATTCCATTTTTGATCGCATTCTGAGAAGAATTCCTTCTGTGAGCTACATATGCAGATGTCCAGGTGTGTCTTGTCCTAAGTTTCCAAGGCACTAGTATGTACAGAGGTTTAATATTTTTTCTTTGCTTTTCTTTGCTGTTGGCTAGTGGCTCAGTGCTTTGGTCATTGTCATTACAGCTTTGCATTGTGGTGTTAAAAAGCTATCTGTATGCACACGCACACAAAATCATGCACAACACAACTCAGTGACTACATTCTAATGCATATATGGACTATTTGTTGGAGAAATTAGGGCAATTGGGAAATTGTGCAATTTAATTAAAAAAAAACTGGACTAAAAGAAACTTCTACATACTTAATAGTCTGTAATGTTAAAAGTGACAACCAAGGTTTTTTTAGCCTGACCGCTGACGCTTTGCCCACAGATTTGCTGCTTTTCATTATACTGAACGTGTGTCTTTTATACAGTGAGTACTGGAAGAGCAGCACGGCAGTCTATAGGGAGCAACACTGAGGAATGACAGGTATTCTTATCCATTCCGTTAGGTAACCTGCCTCCGTTCTCAAGAAGGCATCTCTGTTATTCCAGTCAGCCCCGCTTTTTCTGTCTGTTTGTCTCTGTATCTTTATCCTTCCTTGTGTCTCTCTGAGCTTTCCATTTAATAAACTGGAAATGATTTGGGGAAAAACCCAGATAACTTTACTGAAATCCTTACCAAAAAACTGGTGAATTAACCCATCATCCTTTGGTTTTATTCTGTCCCTTAAGTGGCACGAAGTTTTCTTTGCTGCACAGCACCAGTGTTGTGTTCTTTGGCATCAGTATGGGAGAGACGGGCAGTGGGCTGCAATCTTAGACTACATTTTCTGCATTTCATGTTTCCATTCATATGATTTAGGATTGTATGAATGCATTTGCTTCTCTGAAACTGCTGCTTGAAGGGAAAAAAGCTACAGATTTTCCTGTGGTTTTGAAGCTCCATAAAGTCATAAAGAGGGGGTGGGATGGAAGGAGGTTTGTGAGAGTTCTGTCATGAGGGAAGAATAAAACAGATTATGCCTTAAAAAGGTGAGTCTGTTCATAGGAAAAAAGATTTGTACCATTAATAAAGAACAGTAACTGGTAGAAAGTATGAAGTATAATTTCTCATGATTTAAGGATTTTCTGATTGAAGCTACTGGTTGAACTTTCTTTATGAAACATGCTGGACTAAAGCTTTATTAATGTACACAAAACACCATTTTCTATTATTTTTTTCTGTTGACTGCACTTCCAGCAGACTAGTCCCTTTTCAAGTAAGTTTTAATGTTGCTACAGAGATGGCAAGATGTATTTCAGACAGTGAGGGAGACGGTGATGTGATTTTATTAGGCATTTTTCCACAGGAATACTATTTTGCATAGCAGTTTGAATAATGATCCAGATAGTTGGATTTAGATCATTTTTCATATGTGGCCCCAAGTTTGTTTCAGAACTTTTGACCAAAGTTGATGGCAAAGTTAAAGGTTTTCCATTTTAGTGGCTAAATTTGAAGATGGGTTAAAACTCTTGGCTTGCATGTATTCTGTTTAAGAAAACACCAGGTGCACAGCATTCACCATAGCATTTATGTACCTCAGCTGAAAATGGACAAGGTTTGAGGAAAAGTGAAACCATGACTTGTTGGCTCCGATATCTCCCCTTAGCACACTACCTGTCTGTGTAAGGAATCCTGAACTGAACATGGAACTGTGCAATATTCAGAATAGGGTTTGTTGGTGCCTGTGTTTTTCTGTTATTTTTAATTCAGTATAGTTTGCTTATCACCACTAGTCCATTCTGAAGTCAAGCCCCTTGCCTCTTCTCATCTGCTTGGGCTGTTTTGCCAGAACTACAGGGTCTAACACGATTCACATCCTTACAGCATGTCCTTATTGATCTTTCACACATTCCTTTTTTGTTTCTTCTTGCCTACAACATACTAGTATGACTGCAGCCTGTATATGTGAGCTTGCATAGGTCTGGCCTTGAGCTACACCAGTCATGCCGTGCATAGCTCCCCATATCCCATCTGGGAAATCATAAACGGACAGTGGTCCTCCTTCTTCTCCTCTGACAACCCGCTTTATCAGTTGCCACCCTTTTGAGCTTTTTATGTCTGAAATTAATTTATTTTTGCTTCATTGTGATTTTGATGAAGGTCAGAAGAAAAAGAGTTATGTTAAATGAGCAGTCAATTCAAAGGAATTTCACTTAAGTACTGAAAATCAAAACAAAGATGGGATTTTTGTTGTTAACGGCTGTGTCGAGAGGGATTTTAAAATAATGAACATGCTACTCACTAGTGAAGCCTTTAAATGGTTATGAACGTTAGGTGTGTTTGCAAATACAGCATGGATGTATTGAATGGGGAATCTAAAGTTGAATGTCTTTTGAAACAGAAGATTGCAAAATGATCCTGTCTCAATATTTATTTCTCTTCCATACAGTGGCACTATTGTCTACAATGAGATCTTCTGCAACCATACTACATTGGACAGACTTTTACATACAGTAGCTCACAGTGACAGGAACAGTGATAAGTAAGAGTCCACAGTGCAACAGCATTCACAACTTATTTTTAATGTTCAAAACCTTGATGTTATTCACTGCCTGGACATTGTATTATCACAGGAAGAGCTAACTCCAAGCCTCACGTGTTGGTGCGTTGCTGCCAATACCGAAAGGCATTAAAACTTCACGCCTTAAAAAGTGAGGCAGCCAGTTCCTTGCTCAAGTTCAGAAACCAAGCAGATACTTGTCGAATAAAAACCTAAAACCAGTTGGCAACAAATTAATACACCGCCCAGAGTTGCCCATCCCTCAATGAAGACTTCACAAGTGTTGGAGTTCAGTGGAGCAGTCAGCAGCTCGAGGGCATCTGCGCCGTGCAGTTAAAACCTTGACTCTGAACTATTCCGGGTTTTACCAGGTTTCATCATGTCCATGTTTTCCAGTTCTTATTTGTCCTTAGTTATGTATTTCTCGTAAAATAATTTCACGTTCTGTTCATTGTAGTTCTGCCTGGATTTTTTTCAACATGATTGTTATTATGATGACAAAAACTCAACTGCAAGGTATCTCTTTAAATTGTCCTAACTCACTCGCTTCTTCACATTGACAAGTAGATATCGTTTGGTCTTCATTACGAACACTAATTTTGTGAATAGTACCTAAGTTCATGTAAAAAACAATGAAATAAATTCAAAATATGAAACGGTTATTAAAAACTAATGGAACATAAATTAGAAAAGTACAAAATAAAACTCCACGAGTTGGTGTAGTGCTAGGGCCTCAGAGCCTTTAATTCATTAAACTAAATTGCTTAAAGTTCCCTCTTAATACAGGCTGTGTACATATTTGTATCGCTAGTTGTAATAAATACATCCATTACAATCTGACGTTGATGTACAACAAAGTTTGACGTCATTAAGTGACATAAGTTTGACAGCAACATCAAAGTACGTTCTCGAAGTAGTGAATAGATATTTTAAACGATTTCCAACTCCTAAAAGAACCTAAAGGAACCAATAATATCAAACCGTATCAATTACTGAATTTAAAATATATATCGACTATCATATGTTGGTTTATGTCGTGTTTTGGATATTTGGATGGGTTGTGCTGTCAACACATCCACCATGTGAGGTCCACAGTGCTCACGCGCCCCGCTTCGCCGTCCGCGTGACTCCGGCTTCACGCCCAGTGCGCTCATCGTTGCCAGGTGCGGTTCATTCAGTGCTTTTCATAGAAATACCCGCTTTTACTGCGGTAAACGTGCCATGCGGTTTAAAAGGGTAAACTGCAGATGAATCTGGACAATGACGTGGGACAGAATGCACCGTTTTAGGGCGAAGGACGCGTCCAGTACATCCCCATGTCTGACGCCGTTTTTTCTCATCGGTTGCGGCCTTGGTTACCATTGTTTTACTTGGGGAAAATTATAGTGCAGTTGCCTCCAAAAATATTTTTACTACTACACTCAGTTAGACAGATATGAGAGAGAATGACCAGCAGTCAGCATTTAAAGTGCATATTTCACGTCGTTAGTATGTTAGTATGATCATGGAGTCAGTAGGAAAAGTGGATCTTTGATAACCTTGACGGCGCAGAGGTGAAGTTGACCTTGGATGAACTACAGATGACTGATTTTCATCCCTGTACTTGAAGCGTAACTGTCACCCGTTTTCATGCACTTACCGTATGCTTTGTACGTGATCTTTATAAATGTAAATGAAATTTTTAATGTTAAAGATCATCTACCCGCTGGATGTTGAAAAACGTAAACAACAACATGGGAGTCAAACTGTATTGGTTATATACACCTGTAATTAAATAATTACTAGCACACTAGTCTTACTATGTCATTTTTATTTTATTGAAACAATTTCGAACACAGGAATAAGGATAGAACATATTTTCTCCACTTAAGTAAACAAACTAAAGTAGTTATAGACACCTTCCAAGTTAACGCGCTTCCGACTGGTATATAAGAAAAAAAACCGCTACCGCCTAGCCTACGTCATCAAAACGCGCTGCAGAGGAATGGTGGACTCGGGAAAGAGGAGACTCCGATCTGGACGGTGACACACTGTATCTCACTCGTTTCTACAGTTCAGGTTCGTCGTGTCGTCGCTACAGAACAAATGAATGAGTTTATTCAGATGCAGTGTGGAAATGCCGCGTGACCGGTGCGTTTTAAACGTGATGTCGTGCCGCTCGCGTTAGGTGGAGAAGTGTTTTGCGACCGGTTACAGTTCAGCCGCGATGTTGCCTCAGGCTGCGACGGGTGTTAAGGGGATACTGGCTTCATGGCTGTGTGCCTTGCAGGCTTCACCGCGAGTAAGAAGATCCCAACGAGCACGGAGGGGAAGAAGCGCTGGTTAAACAGCAACACCATGTCCCAGAGGAGGAGGCCGTCCAGCTCGCAAAGCGCCCACAGCCGAGGCACCGCGGTGAGGGCGAGCGACTTGCATAAATGCGCTAAAAACTGCTCACATTTGAATAAGTTGTCTTCAGGTGAGCCGTATTATGTTCTTCAAGGTAACTTTAAGTAGATTCCAAAATGCTTACCTTGAATTGTTACGGTAAGAACACCGTACTGTGTAAATGGGTGAATAAGCATCTTGATGTAGAAACCTCACTTTGTAACCTGCTTTTGTGGAAAAACATCTGTTAAAATGAATAAATGATAACAGTACTGTTAATATTAAGGAACCCAAGAAAAAAATCTTATGTCTTTAGGCAGTCCAATAGCTGTGCTGGACACGTTTGTTTGTTTGTTTGTTTGTTTGTTTGTTTGGTAATTATCTTCCTTGTTTTTCTTCTCTTTCATGTTTCCAAACAAGTCGATTGAGATGGTGATGGAGGAGGAGGAAGATGTGTCCTTCACTCAGCCCAGCTCCTCTCAAGTCCAAAGAGGGTTAGACCGTCTCACCCCAGCTCAGGTTGACCAAAAGGTTAGTTACGCAGCTCCCCCCGCTCGGCCCCACCGCCACGTGCTCACAGCACCTGATGCTCGTGGTTCTCTTTACCAGGCTCCTTTAAAGCGAACCATCGTGCAGCACCTTTATATCGTGTTATTTTACACGTCCGTCTGCAAAGTGTCGTCATTTATGTGCCGTTTTGCTGTTTAGGTGGCAGAGGTGGTGCAATTTATTCTTATTAAGGATCAGAAGAAATTACCCATGAAAAGAGCAGGTTTGGGAATTCATTCATTATTTGAGCTATAAGAGTTTTAAATATTAAACAAATTTGCCTGTCGCAAATCCTATTCTTCTACGTACAGGTGTGTGATGAGTTTTAATGCGGAGCTTAAATAGTACATTTTCATATGCTGTGTCCCAATGATTTCATTTGTTCTCTTTAGCCTTAAAATATTTCAGTTTTTGTAGCAGATGTGGTCTGTATTTACATTTTCTGGTTTGTAAGGCAAAGTCATTGTGCATATTGAAATAAAATGATTTTTTTGCTTTGTCCCAATTTAGATATTCTTTTATAAGCTTTTAATATGTAGCTATAATCTTTCCTAAGACATTGTCAAGCATGTCATCAAGGAGTACAAGAACATTTACCCAGAGATCATGAAGAGGGTTAACATGAAGTTTGAAAAGGTATGGGGTTTGTTGAAAGAAGATGACGTCTGAATATGTGTACCTTTATTTTTTTAAATTAATTTTTTTTAAATAGGTTTGAATGTTTTTGCAGGTTTGTGAAATTACTTGTTCAGTTTTTAGTGCTTTTTTCCCCCTCCATTACTTGGGGATATTGGCATAGACATACAAGGAACACAATATAGTAACTTATTTGAAATTTATTTTTATTATTGCCCCATTTAATAGAGCAATTTACTGGAGGATTATAGCCAATTTGGCACATGATTGCAAAAGTATCATTAACCTTGGATCTAGATGTACTGAAATTTAAAATTGTGTAGTTGCATGAAGAGGGGGGTAAATGCCAAGTGCCAGTCAATGATAGTCTTCATTGCTTGCAGGTGTTTGGCCTGAAGCTGGTGGAGATCGATGCGAAGAATCATGCCTACATTCTGGTTAACAAGCTGGAGCAGGACCCACAGCAGCCGGATCTTATGTGAGTAAAGCCTTTCGTGCATCTCGAGTCAATTAACAGAAGACCACTGGGGTCAGTGGGAGGTGACAGCAGCGCGAGATCAGTGTTACTGCTGTCAGTAGTTGGATAATTGAGCTCTGGGACTGGTTAGTTGATGGTCTGGACCTCCAGCAGTTCACAACATCTCCTGATGTTGTTCTTGAGTAAAATCTTATTATAGGCCAAGTCAGGGAGAACCAGTGGACTCTGGACAGATGGATCTAGTGCCCAGTTTTAACCTACTGCTCTTCAACTGAGAGCCGTCCAAAATTGCATGTAGCTATACCTGACAGGTATCATACCGGACACACACTGCAGCCCTTCCTTTTTGGGTGTGTATGAGGCACAATCATTTTCTTGTTGCAGCAGGTTTAGGGAGCAGTGGGCTTGCAGCTCTGCCCCTCGTGCTTTTCGGAGTTTTGGCCCAGTTGGTACCCCCCCCCCCCCAAATTGGCTGCTGTACAGTCTTAAGTGTTTATATTTTGCACCTATTGATCTGGACAAGGCATAAGTCAGGATCTAGTTATTGAGCTGTAGTCTTTCAGGATGGTTGGCGTAAGGTTTGGACTGTACCTGGTAGAGTGATTCATACAGTGGCTTTAAATACCAACCGTAGTGCAGACTTCCACCCCCCTTTACAGTAGCATCACATCAAAAAGAACTTGTATTAAAATGACGGTGCTCCATCTTGGTGTGAAGGTCTACAATGAGCATGGAATGTGACAGAAAACCCACATGCTTATTGTTTCCATGTACAAATTTGTGGATGTATGTTAATTTTACACTAACAGTTAAGTTGACTTAAGTTTCAGTGTATGACCTGTTACTTTAACAAGTCTCACTCAACCAATTTGCTGGTTTCAGGAGCTCTGGCCACCCGAAGACAGGTCTGCTGTTTGTCATCCTGAGTGTCATCTTCATGAAGGGGGGTGTTGTAAAGGAGTGTGAGTATTGCCCCACCTCAGGTTCGAGGTTCTGTCCAAACAATCGCTGGCTGCATCTGTTAAACACCACAACTGTGGGCTTCTTACGACTTTATCCGAGTGTCATGACTTCTTCACTTCTTTCTGCTGTAGCTGTGGTATGGAATGTGCTGAAGAAGCTTAGGGTGGATCAAGGGTAAATATTGTTTTATATAAGCTTCAAACTTTAACTATCACCTTCAGTTCATGTGAGAACTTTTGCATGGAGAGTTGGGGAAGTAATCGCTCTCTGTACAGGGAGAAGCACGAGGAGTTTGGTGACGTGAAAAAACTGGTCACAGAGGAGTTTGTCAGACAGAGGTAAGTCTGACATGAGAACCTCTCAAATTCCAGTGACTTCGATTAGATGAACCGGTGATGTCCGACTAGAACGGCGCCGCTCTACCTAAAGGAGCAGCGCTTCACTCCCTCGGCGTGGCTGCCGGCTCAGTGTCAAGTTGCTTGTGTAAGAGATGGACCTTGAATCCCACGTGCAGATGATGGTGTGTTCAGAGCAGGCGTCTCGCAAACCATAGACTGCTTGTTTATACCACACCGCAGAGCAATGAGTCAGGGAAGCAGACGGGGTGTAGCACGTCCCTGGCTGCCAAATAACTGATCCTACATTTGCGTCTTTAGCTTGTTTTGCTGCCATGTTAAGCAGCACTAATGTAGTGTGAAAATACTCAGCGTTTGAAACGGCATTTTAAAGCTTTTTGCTCGGTATCAGGTACTTGGAATACATACGCATTCCTCACACGGAGCCGCAGGAGCATGAATTTCGGTGGGGTCTGCGGGCTGAGAAGGAGGTCTCCAAGGTGAAGATGCTGGAGTTTGTGGGCCAGGTAAGAGAAAAGCAGCCCCTGGGTGGCCTAGTTAAGTCCTCAATAGTGGTTTGAATGGGGGGGAATGATTTGGTCCTGTTGTGTCTCCAGCTCCACGCCCAGGATCCCCAGGTGTGGACCAAGCAGTACAAGGAGGCGAGGGCTGCAGAGGGTGAGCGTGGTCAGCTGTAACTGGTGCTGTAGGCAGCCCCTTTTTACAGCCATGTCCTCTGGCCAGGCCTGTGGGTCTCACCACACCTGAGGTGACTGGTTACAACTGTACTTTAGATTAAACTCCAGTGGTTGCCTGTGAGATGTTCCTATTGAGTGCAGCACTTGAGAAAATACTGTCTATTTAATGCTTTTGTATATAGTTCTGTGGACTGATGCACCATTAAAAATGGTAACATGTCAGCTGCAAACCAGTTTAAGACCAATTGTTGCCTTTGAGATTTCCTTGAGTTTCACTGCCTTTGCTGACACTAGTGTGAAACTGACAGACTCAACTGGAAAGCTTTTGTGAAAGAAACCAGTAGACAATGTCTATAACTTTGTTGCTCCTCACCACAGTTTGCTACACAAATCACCAGTGCTTTTGATACAGAAGTAGAGGCCACTCATGCTGTTCACCTCGGCCTGCTGGGTAATGGAAGACATAAGTAACGTAGAGTGAATTTCATACCTGCTGACCTCTGATTACAAAACTCCAGAATCATTTATTTTTGCATCTTTACAATCCATTTACACACCTCGGCAGTTAGTGACCCTGAGTTGAACTTGGCAGTTGGTGCAGTGCACCAGGGGAGTGATGCTGCTGTCAGGCACTCGGCCAGCTGGGCACCCAGGCCGTTTCCCTGAGTGCTGCCCTCGAGAAGCCCCCATCTATCTTCAGAACAACTTCAAGTGTGTGAACACACTGATAAGACTTGTGAACCATTTGACATCACTTCAGTCTAAAAAACAGTAAAATTCCCTTTAAAACCCATAAGTGTTTTATAGTGGTAGTATTTTCATGAAAAAAGTTAATGGCTTAATTCAAATAGACCAATGCTGAAAACGCCGATTAGGAAATAGCTCATATATAGTGCACCTAGTTCTGGTAAATATGGGGAAAAGGTTTACAAAAGTCAGGAAAGTTAACTGAGAAACACGAACCAGTTGCATTCTGCACACAGTGTGGATCAAGCAGGTAGTGCAGCACCACGCCAGCCTTCGCTTGGTCGCTGTCTTAACTTGGCTTAACAGATCCACCACCTGCAACCAAGCCAGACCTTGGCCACCCATTAAAACAGAAAGCTGCCACTCACCCTGGCTGCACTCAGCTGTGAACAGACTTGCAGTATAGGAGGAGCACCAGACTGCTCTTCAAAATGGAGACCCAAAAGTGTTGATTGACATCACTAGGATCCAAGAGTTCAATTATTCCCTCTGCTTCCATTCCTCTCAGGGCTGAAAAAGTAGGCCTTGATTCCTGAGAAACTCTGGCTCCAGGTTCTCACGTGTTGCATTTTACCTGGCTTCTGGACGCGTCGGCCACCAATTGAACAAGACCAACCCTTGCGGGTCTTAACGTTGTGACGCATCATTGGCTTCTTCGTAATCATTTCATGAATGTCTGGAAACAGCTACATATTCCCTTAGAGGACCCATGGCTGCCTTACTGAACATGGGGGGAAAAAAGCTTCAGCTTCAAGATCTTCTGAGAATTTAAGCTCTGTAGCCAAGACTCTGTGGGCTTCACCTGGGCCATCATAACAATACAAATTAAATTACATAAGTAAACGACAGTCTTCTCGTCTCGGCCGAAAAAGGTTCTCCCTCATAATCCATTGCTCACGAAACTGCTCAAATCGTCTCCTTTATACATGTTCTGGAACAGTTTGCAAAGCTTCCTCTGGGTCTCGGGTGACATCCACATTCTGCAGAGACAGAAACGACTGACTGTAAGAGCTGTTCACTTATCCTTTATACCACAGTACAACCCCGTTAACACTGCAGACCAGAGCTTTTCGTGAGGCCGCTTCAGGGGCGTCAATGGTTACAGTCCTTTCCATAGAAAGGAACAAAATTTGCTTTAAAATTTTCAGCATAAAGAAATCTAGAGCTGGATGTAACCTGTTAAGTATGTTGCAGTACCCCGGTTATTCTGAAGTTTCACAGACAAGAACTGTGGACAATCCTCTTTATCAGTGATGTTTCCTTTACAGACACAGAGGCAGCACAAGAAAAACACACAGGCAGATGTCAGCCCCCTGTAACGCTCTTCTAACTTCAGCATTGCTGGAAAAGGTGTTGCCAGCACCAAGATCACCCAGTCGCTTGTAAACCCACCACCTTTTTCCACCGCTGGGGGGGCAGGGGGGAAAAGAGATGGTGCAGTAAAGCAAGACAGAGATGGAATTAATGTGTCCAGTACAAAACAATGACAGAAAACAGGTGGAAGGAAAAAGTCAAGATTAAGAAAGGATAAAGAAAAGCTATGTGAAATCTTGACAACCCAGGAAAAGGTGTTTTGCAGCCTTTCACTGCAGAGTGAAACAGTTTAACATACTGAAATAACACTTTTCACACGTATATTTATATTCACAAGGAAGGCACTACCTGTGGGGTATGACAACACACCCTGTCCCACCTGAGGCAGCACCCTACTGACACGTGTGTCGAAAAACACAAGCAAGCGCAAATTAAACCCCACAATATCTGGCAACAATGTCACCTGAAACGATGAGCCCCCCCCCCACTGAGGTTTAGTACTGATTATAAACACGCCGGCACTTTCCCCACAACCACGTACATATTATCCTTCAACAGAGACCCGTCCTTTAAAGGGGAAGGACGTGAAGCAGTTTTATCCAAACATTTCAGAAGGAGTCATGCAGCAACCCTCCATGGTCTAGTATCCCCACCACCTCCCCCGATTTAACCAGCTGTAGGTCTCTGTGCTCCACTCCACCCATTCAGGAGACCCTTGCTTACCACAGGCTTGTCTCTGTGCGTATTTACGGCCTCAACGTTCAAGAAAATGGACTCCACTTTGCAACCTGAAACAGAGGAAGCGCTGTTGGTGCTACAGAAACACGCCAGACTGGCGCACACACGCTGCGACTGAGGGACTGACCATAGGCGACCGGTGTAAGTTTCAGCACTGTGTGGAGGGGACATTTCAGGTACGGCAGCTCTTCTGTGTAGAGGTAACAGATCATATTCAGCATTTTCAGTCGCCTGGATTCCCTTACAGGTTGAGGCAACACAGGCAGGGAGGCTTGACACACACTCCCCCTTTGCTGAATGAAAGGACACACTGAACACACCTGCATATGATGTCTTTGCTTCTTGCCACCATTTTAAACCTTCTAACAGCAGAAGAGTGGTTGGTGTTCAGAAAAACCATCCACCTTTAAGAAAATCAACCCCACATGTCCCTAAGAAAGTCCTAACCCTGCCATTTCCTGTCAATATACACCCAATCCGTAAACATCATGATACAAGCATGGCTTTCACATGTTCCCTGGAGTCTCCAGCTACTGGAATAAACCCAGCATGTCTGCCTTTTACAAGTGTTATGACTTTTTACAAGTTAACTATTTCCCCCCTAACAAAGAGACTTAAGCAGACCTTCCATGTCTCTGTACCTGCACTCTTGTCTAGGAAGTAGGCAAGCAAGCAGCGCATCACAGCCTGGTGGCAGATGACTAGAACGTTCTCCTGTCTCTCCAGCTCCATGATCACCGGTTCCAATCGTTGCACCAGGTCTTCATAAGACTGAGGGACACGGACAGGTGGTTTCAGTGAGACAAAAAGACGACTCCCACAAAGCACTGACCCATGACAAGCAGACATCACTGCAAAAGCTACTCATATCGACGACATAAAGAGAGATTTACCTCGCCCTTGGGGTAACGATAACGGTACTTGTCTTGGTCTCTCAGAGCAAATTCTTCAGTGTAATTCTTCTGGATCTCCTCATAGGTCAGTTCCTCACACACTCCCTGAGACCAGCCACAGAGACTTTGTTACACCATAATTTTGGGTTACTAAAAATACAATTCTGATCTCAAGCAAACCATATCTCTCTCACACTCCCTCTCCAACTTACTGCATTAATCTCATTGAGTGCTTTCCACTGTTCATAAGGAACGCCCAGCGCCTCAGCTGTCTGGATGGTCCTCTTCATGTGACTCGTCCAGATTTTCAGGTCCCGGATGTTCTGGCTCCTGATAAAGCTCCCCAGGGCACTGGCATACTAGCAAGAGGGAACCGTAGAGCCGTTAGAAATGGGGACAGAAACTAGTGCAAAATGAGAAGGAGCTTGTCTCAAACCCTTGAAAAAACACTGACAACACACTTCCAGCAACACCACTTGATGATCATGCAACGGTTGCCCTCCTTTGTCCACACACCACCTCACCTGGATGCCACGAATAGAGAGGCCAGAGTCGCCCCCGATGCGTCCCAGCAGGTTCAGTTCGCTCTCCCCATGCCGGCACAGGTAAATGGAGCGTGGTGTCACGTGGATATTCATGAGGTAGTACACAATGCGGCTCTGGATGTGGTCCAGGACCTGGTTCACCAGGTAGCGGCAACCCACGTTAAAAATCTTGATGTAGGATAGGTCTCTGAAACAGAAAGACAGAGAACCTGATCAATTCACAGCAAGATTCACAAACCAAACATGCTGCACAAAAATAGGAAATATGCAACATTATATACACACATCCTGTTTCAATTATCTGACCAAAAACAAGATATAGGTACACAGATACAATGTGTGAAACCCCGTACCTGTCCATCTCATCATCCAGAGGTACATAACAGACCTTGTAACATTCAATACGCTTGAGGAAGTCCTCCACAGCCTCGTCCTTGTCACAGTCCTTATAGTCTGGGCTACTCAGCTTCACTTCCTGCAAAACCCCACCCACACACATGATAAAGTAAGATGATTCCAGATGGCTCTGACATGAACAATTTGCTTCAAAAAAAAAAAAAAAAAAAAAAAAAAACTGCCATAAAATACGATTGAGTGCATCCACCGTGGGTGGAAGTGTAATACAGGGCATTGCACCGGTCAGCAAACAGTGTTATGATTTTGGTTGCAATCTTGGAATCTGTGTGACTGGTATGTGTTCAGAAAAGATTTCATTCTTGTTATGAACTTAAATTAATGTTTGGCTGTATGGGGATCTATGCATTACAAGTAGAGACAAGGGATAAAATATAGTGCTTTTTTTTTTTTTTTTTTTTACTTGCCATAATATTTGCTGCAATGATGTCAGGATCATCACATATTGACTCCACAAAGAAGACCTAATAAAGGGACAGATTATAACCATCGCAGAGAAAAGCTGAAAAAGAACATAATACTGAAAAAGTTCAACATTAAAAATTCCCCTTTTCCATTCAAATCAAAATATCTTCATTAGAAAGTTTCTGTTTACCTTGTAGCCATTGTCTTTGGCAAAGTTCAAGATGACCTTCCTGCGCTCCCGTGTGGTGTTAGTGGCATCAAACACCTGGTGAGCATCATTAGAAACCCTTCAGATGAGCTTTGGGAGGGTCTGACTAACTCATAACACTGTCACATAACTACAGAGTTTCACTGTTGACAAAATTACAAAACAGTCACATCATGTACATAACATGGAGGAAAAAGACAGCTGGCATCTCTTCCAACTCACCGCCACCTGGCCCTGGTCCAGAGTGAAGTACTGGCAGACATCCTTCAGTGCAGCCAAGGCACAGGCCCTTGATACACAGAAGAAACAAGATCTTACAAGACCAGTCTCCCTATTAGCAGAACACCTGTCTGGACCAATTATTGCTCCATGCAAACTCCTAACACTGTGAGGAACATCCCTGTCACAGAAACGCAGAGACAATGAAACGTGGCAGCTGCCCTTTAGCGACCCACACAGTCCCTCCGAACTCGGCAGTCCTGCTGTTTGCTCCAGCTCAAATGCATCACTGTCCTGGCAGTCGTGACACACAGTTTACATCCATATGAACCTGGAGCGCAGCCTCTTCAAAGCCCCACACATGAGGTCTGCTGCAGTATGTGTCATTTGCGGGACCACCGTGCTTCTTACTTGCGAATCTTCATGGCCTCCTCATTATCTGGACGGAAGAATTCAAAGTTCTTGTATGTTTGGACTGCCTCCCTGCGGTACTGGCCCACATTGAACACTGTCAGAAAGAAAAATGAACCACAGAGCAACGTGTGGTGCTCAGTATGGATAACCACCACTCACGTCACAAAATAAACAAAACGGGAACAAAGCCCAATTCCTTCTATTATGAAAGATTCCCAATATGACGGGCAGCAGACTGTTTGCCTTATCAGTTATTTTTTTCTGAGCTATTGAGTGTACAGGTGGAACTCAAGGCAAAAACTTCAAATCTACTCAGCCAACATGCCCCCATTTTGGTGAATCCAGCTGGATAAACAAGCTAGTGAACACGTATGAAGGTGAAGTACAAGCAGAGGAATGATGATCCTTGTGCTCCTGTGAAATGATGCTGACCTTTTGTGGGAACACCGATCCAGTTGAGGTAGCGAGTTAACTTCTTGGAAATGTAAGTTTTTCCTCGAGCCGGCAACCCCACCATCACGATCATGGTGGGCGAGTTGGTGAACTGGGGGACTGTAGCTGCAGCACACAACACAGCACAACACAGCATAATATAGCACCATACATCTCTTACTTACAGACACACACACACACAGACACACACACGTGCAAAAATAACCAGACTGTTGACCAATTTCCCCATTTTAGTGAATTACAGGTGACACTGAATTACAATGAAACTCCAACTGATTATTTTAAAGATTCCACTGCACTTTTAGGTCAGGAAATATTTTTTAAGAAAAACAGAAATATACTAATTTCATAAGTACTTGTTTCCCACTCATTATTGCTTCATGGCAGTAACAGCTTTAAGTATCTCGGTAAGTGAGTACCAGTACGCATACTGTTCAGGAGCAAATCTGGCTCACTGTGTGCAGATTTACTCCAAGCTGTTTGGATGAAACTGGCACGCTGTTATTTTCAAGTAGTGCCACAGATTCACAGTGGGACTATGGTCAGGAAGTTGACTCAGCCATTGTAGGACATTTTACCTTTTGGCTGCTCAGATATGGCCTTAGGATCACTGTACAACTGGAAGGTCTTCACAGCTTCAGTTTTTTACTAGACTGTTTCAGGTCTGCTTAGTGTTTCTCTGCATTTCATTACAGTTTCCTTCTTCTTGACAGCATGTCCAGTCCCTGCTGATAAAGGCTGCCCACAGTGTGATGCTGCCACCACCATTCCTCCCTGTATGGACACCATTTCTTATCACATGGGCAGTGTTAGCCTTGCACTCTGAATAGGGCTTTGAATTTTTGCTAAAAGTCTACAGTGATCTCAGATAATCCCATGGCACAAAACCTTTGCCCACAGCTACTTCCTGCAAACAATATCACCTTAAAAGTTATTTGGAATGTCAACATTTCAAACATGTCACAAGAATGAGAAGTCACTGTTTGTGCATTTGTGATGCAGTGAAATGAGAGGGTTTGCATATTTTTAAAGTCTACCTCTGGACAGCACCTTAAATTTGTGGAGTTAAAAAAACCCCATGCAGCCCTGGGTGTTTGTCAAGCTGTCTTCTATTGGGAAGAAGGAATGTTATTTTAAAAAAAAAAAAAAAAAAAAAAANACATTGCATGACTGTCTCTGTATATTTAATGTTATTTAAAAAAAAAAAAAAAAAAAAAAAAAAAGCAGTCTTTTCACATCTGGTTGTCTTTTGTGTTTTACTCCAGGTGAAAAGCATAATTGGGTACCAGTTTTTAAGAAAGTTGGGCTCACAGGAGGTTCTTCTGCTATAAAACCCTCACTCATACAATTACTTACTAGAGCAGCTTTTTGGATTCCCTGCGTCATAACAGATTACTCACCTAGAAAAGTGTGTTTGTGTATGTATGTATGTATGTATGTATGTGTCTAATGTGAGTTGCACTATGTGGTCACTGGGGACTTGATCCTCTGCTCCTGAGGTGACTGGCCTGCATGTCATTGAGGAGCTCAAGTTTGTTCTAGAGTTAACTGTTAACCAGCTAATAGATTAAGACCAGGTCTAAAGCTCAGTTGTTTCTACAATTTTTACATTTCTTAGGAAAACAAAATGCAGCCATGACACCTCGTAAAATTAAAAAAAAATAAATAAATAAAAACCTATAAGTCTACATGATGGGCTCCACACCACCACAGCCCTGACCAGGACAAAACTAACGGTAACAGATGGGTAGAGAAGTTCAGAACAGCATTTGATACAGATCCAGGTTTGTAGGTGTTGCATCCACTGACTGACACCTTCCCCTGTGTACAGGACTCAGAAGCAAGACAACTCAGGAGGTTCACTCAGGAGGGTAAAACTGAACTGCTGAGGAAACATATAAGAGATCACACATGTTTACATGCCGCTTCTGTGCTAAACACATCACAGTAACAGCAAGATGGCCACAGGGGACACTTTGCCATCACCTACATTTCTGCCTAAACTCCTTGTGCCCATGACATCCTGCCTGCCCCCTGTCCAATTTCAGCTGGACTACCAGACTGCATAGAGGCAACGACTGGAGGTAGGAGGTGCACAGTCTCACAATAGTTCTCAAATGAGAAAACCACAAACCCTTTTACTGAACCCGTTTCATATTTCCTGCCTCAGCAACTCAGGTTGGCGTCACCCAAAAAAAAAAAAAAAATTCAATATCACCAGGGACCCTCCAACTTTTCAGCACATCAACAGGGGTTCAAATGCTGCTGGCTGGATCTGAGTGGTGCTGATGACAGAAGACACACTTACAGCCTCTCCTCCGGCTCAGCTGGCTGCCCAGCCAAGGCACCCATATCTTCAGCAGTGGTGTTTGCGTCAGCTCAGCCTGCCTCTGGGACATGTCTGTTCCAACCCCCCTAAGACACGAGCAGTAAACGAAGTGCTACCCCAGCAAGCAGGAGAAAGAGCGCTGTGCCTCACCAAGACGAGAGAACCTCACAAGGGTCACCTGACCGCTGGGGCAGTGACAGGCTGGCATGGTGACAGGGAATGGGGTGAGAGGCGGAGACTGTCTCCTTGTTCAGGATTTCACCCCCGAAGGGGGTCATGTAATTCTCTTGCACCACACACACACACACACACACACACACACACACACACACACACACACACACACACAAAAAGACTGACCAATGACAACTCAGGCTATCAGGAAAAGAGCCACCAGCTTACTAAATGCACTAGAAATTCTCCTTCTAGGGGAAATCCTGTTAGTACAATGGCCTATGATGCAGGACAAAAAAAGGTATAATTTCCTTATTTTTACAAAGGAATTAGCATTTTGACATCAGTAAGTACTCTAAGTTTATATCACCTATTCTAAAATTCTATTTTTAAACCCTCTTTGCACTACTATCAGTGCCACGTGAAGGATGTGCTTTGTGCTTTGGTTTCCATTCTGAAAATGTCATTTTTTGTGAGCGGGAAGCGCAAAAATACAGCCACACTTCCAGCTCTTCACTGCCTGGAAAAAAGCAGATCAATGTGTAAAGCCAACTGCCTCACTGTGGCGGCACGTCATAAAGAAAGTGAGGTTCAAAGAACGTAAGAAGTGTCAATAATTGTTTAAAATAAGTCTATTAAAAGTTGCCCTTCAAAGAAAAAAAAAAAAACCTGACTGATTTAAAAGCAAAAATCAGCCCACTTTGGGTTTAACAAGCATTTCCATATTAGAAGTTATAATGTACAAATGAATGTGACTCCAATACTAAAGAAATGTACTCAGAATCTGTTAAGCATCCAAAAATGCACTTCATTCTTACCAGGCAGGGTGATGTATGATACACATCATGTGACACACCTCACCCAGCAACCCCTGACAACCTTCACACCCACTGCAGAAGTGCAGGACAGCATTGCACCTTCCACCCTTCATCCGTTTATTACATCAAACTGCATTCAGTCCCTCCAGGTGCAAAAGCAACTTTATTTCCCCTTATTCAAATATACCAGCTGCCTTGTTGAACACACCAACACCGTAATTCACAGGCCTCTCAATAACTTCCCCTCAACACTAAAGCAAGCAGCTGAGGAAGTCCAGGCCAACATGCATCACGTGGAGCATCTTGGTCAAACATCCATGTACCAAACTGACAGGCAGAGAGGAGGTGTGTCACCACTGTGAAAGGAGACTGACAAGTTGTTCCTGGAAAAACCAGTAATACCAAATCCTGCTAATCTTTCTCATGCCTCCTGTATCTGCTTACACATCTCGGCCAGAAGCGAGACCACAACGCAATGCTGACAGGGACTGTGGTCTTTAAAGGTTCCAGTTTACAGACCAGTAAGACTGGCTTGCGTCAGAGGGCTTTTCTACAGGGGACACCTGTGGACAAATAAGGAGCTCTGCTGGGAGCAGAATGACAACTCTCTACTAGCCCAGCGCTTTCTCTCAGGTCCTTCTTTTCTCTGCCCTCGGAGACCAGTGCGGGGCTGTAACCCGACAAGCCTAGACAGAAACGATTACACTGGAGTATTTCTGCATTCAGAAAACGCTGTTTTCCCTGAAAAGCGGGACTGACACCCTGCCCTCTTTAATTTAGCAACAAAGCAACTGGCTGTACTATTTTTACAGTCATGCAGCCTGTGGAATATTCTGAGGTTCACATGACCTGCCGACATTTATACTCCATGACTTTATTAAATAGGAAGAGAAAACTCGGTAAAGAGTTGCCAGCAGCACCGAGTTCACATGAGCTTGACTGTCACACAGGTTTCATTTAGTTTCTTTTGGACTTTTACCCAGAAGTTCATCCAAATGAGCCTCTTTAGTATATGGACTTTTACCACACCCACCCTGAGGGACTCTACTCCAGCAGGGTTATAGCAACACACAAGTTATTCTCTGTATTTGGTTTGTATTACAGGAGAAATACAACAAAACATTGGAAATATCAACAATACTCAGCTACAACAGTGTTTTACTGAGGCACCGGTCAACAGCACAGCAACACACACACACATACACACACACACACCACTGGGCCTTTATGGTCTCTCCTATAAAATGCTTTATTTCTACAGGACTCACTTTACACCGTCAATAAAGTTAATGCTTTGTGCTATTTTTGGCCCATGACATCAACAAACTGCTCATTGCCCAGTAGGAAAAACATTCTGCTCTGCGCTCCCTGATACCAACTGTTCCAACTCTCCTCTCAGGTCACTGCTACCAGTAAAAGAGCATCATATCTGAATATGAAGGCAAGTTTGGCAGAGCAAAGAGATCATGCAGACAGCAGCAGTATTAACAGTTGAACCAACATGTCTTTCTTGCATTTTCTTCAAATAAACACGTTAAGTTCCTGGGTTCTCTCACCTGTACTTTCATGTCGAATTCGCTTGGCAACAGTTTTCTTTGCCATTTCCATCCTGAGACCCTGAAGATGTTACTCCCCACAGTGAGCGTCTGGCAAGTAGGTGACCACACACTCTGGGAGGGGGGATATTTGATATGGGGGGCCACGTGCTCTCCTCACAGGGGGCCAAGCCTGTGGTTCCTCCACAGGGAGCCAAATAACCATAATGGTCATGTTCTCTCTCTCACACACACACACACACACACACACACACACACACACACACACACACACACAGCCCTGCCTTGATCTTCTTGTCATCCACAACACTTCAATAGCAGCAGCCCAAAAACTTTTCATAAGTGAGTGGAGATTTTTCTGGTCTCCTGAACGTAACGCCAAAACCCAGAGGAGTGACTGGACTTCATGATCATCATTATTATTATCAAACTGTCCAGGTGTAAATCATTAACCTGTGAGAAAGGCTGAGATGGTACAGGGTTACTATTCTTTAAAAACAACAACAAGCACCAGCCCATGATCCAAGGGAAGTTCTCCTTCTGCTGAGGAGCCCTGCGAGTCACTGAAAGTCTCCAGCAGATTAACTGCAACAAGGAGCACTTTTCTCCAGGGAAGAGTTCAAGGGAAGTCATCGCGGGAGAGTAAACATCGTTCGTTTGTTCTCTTTCATTGAAATACGGTGTAGAAGCAATATTCCTTCCAAAACCAGCCCAATGTTTACAGAAATACAAACTATGAGGGGAAATAGGGCTATTTATAAATATTCCTCTCCACTGTTCGGTGCCGTGCAGAACTGACTCACTGTTTGACTTCATACATCAAGGGAAAAATTGCAAACAGCGCATTTAAACATCACGTCAGGATTTACAGCAGCGGAAAGCGCGGCAAACTTACCATGCGGGCGCGGGAAGCGCGCTGCTCGCGGCGGGGGGACCGGCCACTCAGCCATGGCGAAGCTACTGGGTCCGGCTGCGAATCGGCACGGGAAACGGTGGCTATTTTGGGAGCCGCTCGTTATGTTTGCTGTCGGGGGTGTGTGTGTGTGTGTGTGTGTGTGTGTGTGATCCCTGTGGAGCGTCTCAAAGCTACCTGCACTCCAACCCGGGCGCCGTCCTCAGGTTTGACCGCTGCTCTGCCATGTTACTATCGCCCCGCACTACGCTGCACGGCTACCAGAGCGTTTGTATTTTACATACAGCACGGAAAATGTATGTATCGCTCTCTCACACACACGTGTCCTGCACCTCTGCGGAATTGGGAACAAGCACTGTGCCGTGTTATAGTCGTGTTCAATTGTCCTTCTGGCACGAGCGCCGCCCCTTTCTTATTGCAAAACAACACGTGGCGAGGCGCTCGAGACGCGCCTCCTGCTTCGCTTCCTCCTTTCGCGCGTCTTCTCGCGAAGCTCCGGCCGCGATGCGGGAGACAAACAAATGCGCCGCTTTGCTCGGTCAGCTTCCACTGAACCCTGCGGAGGGTTTTCTGCTGCGCTGCAGAAGCGGCCACTCGGCTGTGACTTGCAGCGTTCCGACAACAACATGTTACTTTACCGTGTCGGGATTCGCGCCTGGACGCAGCGCTCGCGAACATGCTGAACAAGACACCTTCATCCAGGGCGACTTACCGCGACGTTGCAGATACTAACTGGCATCACAACAACGTCTGCAATGACACAGCAGCCTGTAGGCGCTGAACCATCAACAGCTACGGCAGTAGCAGTGGGACTGAAACCAAGACCCATCTGATTAAAGGAAGCGCACAGCGCGTGTTGCCACTGGAGTAGCAGATTTTACCCCCCATGTAGATCCAGTGGATTCGCTGTAAATTAATCATACGACACACTTCACTGCTTTTCAAAGATGCAGACAAACGAACCAGTAAAGCAGAAGACAACTAAGTTACATACAACATTGAAATATTTTATTAATATATAACTTCAAAACAATCTTATTGGGAATCAGAACAGGAGAAAAAAAATATCTCAGGAAAAAAAACTGCAGGGACTCATGACCAAATAATGAGTTACATGTTAGTAGTTAAGCAAGAAAATTTAGTTTGAAATTAGCGACAAACTGAAGAGTGACAAAAGGTTGAGTTTAAAAGGAGTAAAAATGCTTATTCTTGGACAATTAAGGACATCAAATGTTTTGACAGTGAAAAACATAGGCAAAGTAATGATCTATATCTTTATTGTCTTGCTGCCTTGGTCCTTGTTTTGCTTTGATTTATGGGCCATTTAGCTTTACAGTGAAAAGGTCAATGTACACTAATGCAGGGAGTTCCTCGAGTCACTACAAAAGGAAAAAGTACATTATATTCGCTCACATGATTTTACAATTTACCAGTTAAAAGGTTACACAATATCTGAATATATAAAACCTGCAAGTCAGGCACTCCGCCCAGCTGCAACTTCTAATCCTGTCTCATCTGGACTGGCTCCCAATTTCTACACATTTCACTACTGGTGCATTAAAAAAAAAGGAAGAAAAAAAAATCATATCAGGCAAAGAACAAAAAGGTGCACACTTACACACCTATGTACAGAGTGCTAAAAGTACAGCNCTGCAACTTCTAATCCTGTCTCATCTGGACTGGCTCCCAATTTCTACACATTTCACTACTGGTGCATTAAAAAAAAGGAAGAAAAAAAAATCATATCAGGCAAAGAACAAAAAGGTGCACACTTACACACCTATGTACAGAGTGCTAAAAGTACAGCTTTTTAAAGAGAACCACAGATCACACACTAGCAGGGCAGGAAAAAAGCCTCATTTGTCAATATGCTTTAACAAACAGTAGATCTGATTTTGATTAAAAGCTCCGCATTATTAAAAATATCTAAGAACTGGAAAGGGAACTGCATATAAATGTTCACTGTATATTTGTGTGCAGAATTACACCAAAACTAACTGAAAGTGTTTAAATTGAGTTGTGAAAAAGTGAGTCGCAAAAGCAATTGCTGCACATAATTGAGTGGCACATCTTACAGTAGAAATTATGTAACAAACAACATTAAATCATGATGCTGGGAAGGAATTCCTCAAGGGATGTGCACTGAGCAGTCAATGTGTTTTTTTTGTCTATTCGTTAGGATTAGGGTTTGCGTCCGGGTACTGAGAGAGGTCGAATGTCAGAACTTTGCTGATGACACAGTCTCCTTGCTGTTGGGAAACAGAGTAGATGATTACAAAACAGCCTCAAAACAAATCCAGTACTCAAATTTGCATCATAAGTGAAGTGCCACACAGATGTGTATCCATCAGAGGTACAAACCTCAGGGTAGACGCCAATGAGTGAGTCAGCCTTAGTGTAGAACTCCTCCTTCAGCGAGATGACGATGGCCTGGAAATTCTGTACAGATTGGTCCTTGATGTAGTTGGCCACCTGCAGGTTACATAACATAATGAACCACAAATTGACATTTATTCATCCATCATACAAAGCTTCTCCAGTGCAGGACCACAACGATCAGGTATCTCTCTCAGAAGCACAGGGCATGAGACAGGCAGCAGGGTACCCTATAGATGGGCAGTCTCTCACTCACACACACACACACACACACACACAAAAGCAATTCAGTCAGCAGTTCACCCAAACTTCAAATTTTTGAGCTGGGGGTTAAACCCAGGGGAACCATGAGAACATGTAGAGATCATGCAAATTCCATACAGACTGAAGCAGATTCAAACTTACATCCAAACCCAGAGCCCAGGAGCTGTGACACAGCAGCTCTGCTATGCTACCCATCAATATTTACACTCAGCATAACACTGGTGTTTGTTTCTTCTTAAAATAACGTATTTTTAAAAATTAAGGAAAAAATATCACAACCTTAAATACATTTGCTATACATTTCAGTGTAGCAGTGTTATTTTGTCCCTTAAGAGGTGTCCGATTCACCATATGTGCTACAATATCATCAGCTAGATCTTTGCTGTAATGCAACACACCTTGCCAATATTGGTGTTGTCTAGTGCAGCATCAATTTCATCCAGCACAAAGAAAGGAGCAGGTTTATAGCTGAGGGAGAGATGGGGAGAGTCAGTTCATACCAGCAACAACATTAAGAAAAAAACAGCACTTAGACAAAACTATTAATGCTATTTTCCCCTCATAACCCATTTCTTAGACCTGGCAATTATATGAAATTAAGACAAGGGAATACAAAAAATAAAACAAATTGCGAAATGGAGGGGGAACCACTGACTAAAGTAAAATGGTCTTTCCAATCATAAGCAAATTAAATTTGGCAGGATTTATCATTCCCTTCCACTGCAAATCATGTTTCCTGGAAGCAGATGCTATTGGCATATACCCAAACCTCAAAGGAGGGTATGTGGGAGGTGAACATACACAAACAAAATGTAGGACTGGGTTTGGCTTTCCAACAGCTCTAAAAAGCAATCATGCAATTGAGCAACCATCATTCTTCACCAGTGTTTAGTTCATTTACAGGAACACTTGTCAAATATGCCAAAAAAAGCTTTCAAGCGCCCCTGGAACAGATGATCTTTGATAATCCATCTTCACCTGTGTATAGCAAAAAGGAGGGCCAGAGCAGCCACAGTCTTCTCCCCTCCTGAGAGGTTGTCCATGGGCCGGAATCGCTTCCCTGGAGCCACGCAGTTGTAGTTGATTCCATCTAGATAGGGTTCTTCTGGGTTCTCAGGGCCCAGGAATGCCTGAATGAACAGATGTTTATCAAGTGGCAGTAAGCCAACATGCAATCTATCAAAGCGCTCTGACACATGAGTAGAGCTTTTGCAAACAGAAGGCAACGCATTTCAAAACCTTTAGATAAGACAACTAGGAACTTGAGTGCGGAAGTACCTGGGCACTGCTGTTGCGTGAAAGAGCCTTGTAGATCTCATCAATGTTGGTGGCTACAGACTCAAAGCAAGCATTAAAGCGATCAAAGCGTTCTTTCTTGATCTGTTCAAAAGCCTGCTTGGCCTTCTTTGCTCTTTTTCGAGCTGCTTCAAACTCTGAAGAAAAATAAAAATGAAGCAGAAACACAGAACTTAATTTTCAACATGCTTAACATATTCAGCATCGCTGGTCTTCCACTAGCACCTAACTGTCTTTATTCCATGCATCAGTCTGCACGCGATATCAGTTTCTGCTTTGACCCTCACCGTCACTTGTCTCTTGGAACTTGTCCCTAACGCTCTCCAGCTTCTCCATGGCCTTCATGTTGGGAGCACTGATCCTCTGCAGGATACTCTGCTGCTCGTTCAGCCTCTGCTGCAGGTTGTTCATTTCTGCCTTGATTTCTTCCTCAGAAAGTGAGTCCTAGATGATTGTGGGGACAGTCAGGGGAGTGTCACTACATAAAAAATGTCACTGGCACAGAAACAAGGGCATGTTCTACATCTAACAAGAAATTAAAAACAAATCCATTGTCAAAACTGAGTACCTTGAGGTCTTCAGACAAGTTGCTATAGTCAATCTCTATAAGTGCTTCTTTAGCCAGCATGGTGCTGGATGTCTTTTGACTACTGCTGACAGACTCCTCTGCCTGGGAGGCCCCCTAAGAGACGGCGTGCCACAGAGTGAGGTCAGGTAAAGGATGTGATACAAGATGGAGGTGAAGGCAAAGTGAAAGGACAGATTAGCTGCATTGATCACACGTTAGAACTTGTAGGTAATTCTGAGCAAATTTTTTCAACACGTGAAGAAAGCTGCATTCTCACCTCCTCTTGGCTGATATCATCCATGGTGCCAGACTTGAGAGGCAGCCGGATGTCCTGCATTTTACAGGCCTGCAGAAGGTTATGTCTGTCACTGCGTTTCTGTTCCAGCTTGGTTTCAATGGCCGTCACCTCCTTCTGTAGCTGAGTCAGCTCCCTGCAGTCCATAATGACACATTTTTACCATTAAATCAAATTTTCTGCCTTTGTCTGCATTTTATATCCTGAAAGTCACAAATTTTGGTTGAACATGCTAAATGTGCTGCACCATAGGAAATATTTATTGAGCTGATGCCCATCTGCAACTATAGCCCGATACTCTTCTTCATTTCAATCTAACAGATGCATAACAGACGACCTGAGAATAGTCAGAAAATCCAGTAGCCTTGAATGCGACATGTGAAACCTGTCAATTTACTCACTTGTTAGCACCACCTAGCTTCTTGCGGATCTCCTCCATCTCGTGGTTCTTGTCATTCACCTCAGACTTCTTTGTCAGGTGCTGGTTCTTCAGGTCCTGGAGTTGAGCCATTGTCTCATCAATAATCTTCATGTGTCGTTGCTCCTCCTGAGAAAGCAAGAGGAAAAATGTCAAACATGTACAAGGTATGTGAGAAAGCCTCAAAAGCTTTTGAAAGCTCAAGAATTCTACTTCTGTATTTCTCTCTCCTCTTCTCCAAATTGCGCAACTCTAGCTTCTGAACCCTGAAAAAGCTTACTTTGGAATTTGTGTCTTTATTCCAGTTTTCTTTCCTACCCCAAATACAATGTTTCCACCTAATTTACCTTCTTCAGTCTCTCAATCTCACTTTCATCCTTCTTCACAGTCTGCTCCCACATCTGCACCTTCTCCTGGTCCTCTTTCAGTTGATTCTTTTCATAGTCCAGCTGGATCGCAAGACGAGTCTTCTGTGTCTCAAACTCCAGCCTGCAAGACAAAATATAATAAGGGAAAAAAATTCAAATTGTGACAGTTTGGCATGAATATTACTGATGCTCGATGATGATATTTTCATACCTTTTCTTAGCAATCTCATTCTGCCTTTTGACTTTCTCTTCCTCAAACTCTCTGATGTTTCTTACTCCAATCTCCTTGCAGAACTCCACAAACACTTCATCTTCAACCTTTAATATGAAATCATTTTATTCACACCAAAACATATGAAACTCATTTGAAAATCATTTAATGGTGTTTGCTTGATGGCTGTCTTCCTGTCAATGCATTTACCTACCAGGTTCATGCGATCTTTTAGGTCCTTCATGTCTCTTTCACGCGATTGGATGATTCTCTTGATATCATTGATGCGAGGCCCAAAATTTGCCAGTTCACTTTCCAGCTTAGATTTTTCCTGCAGAGCAAAAAAGGTGAAGTCTTTGTTTCTAAAAGCAGGGAAGATCTGTGCTTCATGTGTGTAAAAGTTATGTAGGTACCTGCATGTTGAGAGACAGGTGGCGTGTCTTGGTCTGCTCTAAGTCACTCTGGGAGTATTTCAGTCTCATCTGAAGACCGTGAGCCTGAGACTGAACCTGGCGTAACTCAGCCTCTTTCCTCTTCGCTTTCATTTGCTCCTGTGAGTACAGAAGTTTACATGTATGCAGAGGAAGACTCATTTTCCCAGGGTGCTGCCATTATGTTCAACCAAATTTATTTATTACACTTATTGCTTTTCACCTTGAGCTCTTCTGTGAGTTTCTCCTTCTTGTCCTTCAGCTTGTCCACGGCTTTCTCATCCCAGCGCCTGGCTTTGGCCTTCAGGTCACTGGCTCCTCCCGATATTACACCAGACTTTTGGAAAAGGGTACCATCCAGGGCTACAGTCTGCAAAGAAATAACCTCAACGTCACATTAAGTATGGAAGTCTACACACGTAGGTGAATGTACACTGAGGAGTACAGTGCTGCTGAAAAATATTTACACTCATATTTTCAGTTATAACGGTATATGTTTTGAGCCTAACAGAGGAAAAAGGAACACTAGTTCTGTTTTTAAATTATTGTCCTTTATGTGGAAGACAAAGACGTGTGCTCACAAGCACAAAAAAGTAACTGTGCCTAACTTTAACCAAATTAGGAGGTAATTGGAATGAGCTGTCTGTGGGGGGAAAAAAGTCTATTCACGATCAAAAAAGGGCAAATTCTTTTTTCACAACACTGTATACGAAGACATTATTCAAAGTGCTCACAGAAAAAGTCATGAACAACCAAGGAGATTTTGTTTCAGTAGGACAATGAACTGTTTATCTTGCTATCTTGATGAACTCATGTAACTTTCTTTCTAAGCTTTTAGTGAAGAAGAACTATAAAACCTCCTACCATTGATTAGCCTTGGTGCTGGTTATGGTGTTCATTTACCTTGTGTCTGTATGGTCCCCCAAAAGCTATTCTTCGTGCATCTTCCACGTTCTCACAAACCAGAGCATTCCCACAAGCATACTGCAAGGCCTTCTTGATATGTGGAGGCTCATAACGGATTACATCAATCACTAGCTTTGCCCCACGCAGTTCTCGCAACTTCTCATCTGTGGGCTTCACCTACAGAATGGTGAGGGTCAAAGGCAGACTCAGCACTGTCCCACAGGGCAAGACAATATAAAATTACTGAGACACTAAAAGGTTGCATTTTTCACAGACCTGAAAATAGAGTGTAGTAATATTCCATTTATCAATGTATACAATTACAATTTCAAAATCTTTTAAACCTGAAGCAAGAATGGTACCTCCCTCTGGGATTCTCCTGAGGCCAATATTCCAAAAAAAAGGTGTCTAGTGCCCCATTACAGGCCTGAGACCATACCTCTAAGTAGTCCAAAGGCAGAAATGTCTCTGGCTCTCCCCTCTGCTCTTTGATGTACTGAATGCAGTCTCGGCCCGTCTTCTCTGAGTCCACAATGATGGCATCCATGTTCTTTCCCAAGACTTTGGTTACTGCAATCTGGTATTTTTTCTGCGTGGGCTGGCACAGGTCAATCAGCCTGCCATACTGAGGGGGAACAATGAAACAGAGAGAGGCTAAGATACAGCAGTCCAAGTGGGGCAACAAGGAATCTCAACAGGTCAGAAATAATATGGCATCTTAAAGCATCTATTTATGTCCCACATACAACAGATCCAGGGTACAGCCTCTTGATGCTCTCCATGATTTCAGCCTTGCGCTGCTGTCTGCTATTCTCCTGCCTGTCAATGCGAGCATCTCCCAGCTGCTCCATCACCTAAAACCAGTTGGGACTACAGTGAGAAACAGCTGACAGTGATCACCATTTGTCAAATTATTTTCTTACATGACTCAAGTCATGTTGTTTTGATGTGACTACTGCCCCCTCCACAGCCTCAGTGAAGATCATAAGCTTGTAAAATCTGAGCTAATGAAACTCAAAAGGCACAAGCTGCACATTACTTGGTTGAGCTCCATGTTGATCTCATCAATCCTTCTCTTGGCTTGTTCCACCTCCTCTGTTAACTCCTCTTCCATGCGCTTCTGTTCATCTAGAGACTGCCTGAATGAAGATAAGATGCACACAACATTTAGATTTTTTTTTGATTCTTATGAAGACCTTTCACCTGTTGTATGACTGTGGCATTTAATGACACACAGGTTGAAGATTTGGTTAAAAATATTCCCTCTTTGGCTTGGTCACAACATATAATGCCATCATTCATAATACTTAAGGAAGAATACTGGTCTATACCTGCTGGTGGCAATATAGTCCTCCAACTTCTCAATACGTTTCTGATTCTCCTCAATCTCCCTGATCTTCTGTTTGATCTTTGCCTGAAGTAAAAAACAGAGCCACTTGTAACAAAGAAACAGACCCTTTAACCATTTCAGTACGCTCTTCCTCTGTAAAAGACAGTCTAAGAGATTAAAGTTTTCTCCAATGTGCTTATTGGTAGCCATACCTCAGTCTCAACTTTCTTCCTTTCTTCCAGGTCTAGGCGGTCCTGATCTGCCTTTTGGTCACGATTGAACTTCTCCAGTTCCTGGGCTAGAGTGGCAGCCCGCTTGCTGGCCTCCTCCTTCAGCCGGTGATACTGCTTAACCTTTGCAAACAGGGGGAAGAAAGCATAACCTTATGTACAGCACAGGAAAAAAAAAGGGATTTCCCCCCCCCCCACGAATTACAAAATTCATCAGACCTGGTTCTCCTCCAGAGTGAGATCCTGGCCCTGGCTCTGAGCCTCTTCCTCCATTCTCTCCTCAAATTCCTGGCGAGCCATTTCTACAGCACCCTGCTCTCGGTCCAACTCTTCCATGTCAGCCTTGCGTTTCTTGTACATCTTCTGAGCATTTTGCAGGGACTTGCGGGCCGCCTCCAGCTTCTTGATCTTGTGGGCAGTGTTCTCCTTGGCCTTAATGTACTGGGGCCGCTTCTGATTCAGCTCAGCATCTTTTTCCCTGGTCCAAAGAGAATTTTGTTAAACACAAAGAGGACCTTGTTTACCTTAACAGCAAGGATTTAATTCTGGTCTTCACCTTCAACTAAGTTTTTAGTAAATACTACCTACTGACTTATCTACCTCACAAATCATAAAGTGCTTTAATGTGTTTTTGTTTTGCATCCAAGAACTTTAAGTTCAGTTATTGGTATGAACCATTAAATCTCTAAAATCACAAATCTCTGCTAACATTCTATAAAGTCACTGATTTTCAATACCTTGGCAAATCCAAATCTCTGTATACCAAACTGATCTCACTCACTTTATCTCCTTTTCCACTGCCTGCTGGTCCCTCATCATTCTCCCCAGCTCTTTTTTCTTCTCCTTCAATTCCTCTTCCACACGATCCATTCGCTTTCTTTCTTTTTCAATTTCACGGTTGCGGTGGGACAGCTCACGGTTAAGCTTCTCTATCTCTGACTCATTGTGGTAGAGCTTGAAGAGCTGCAGCTGAACGTGGGCCCTCACTACCTCGTCCTTCAGCCTCTGGTACCGCTCTGCCTGCAGAAAGAACGGTGTTGTATGAGGCAGCTCTGCTAACCTTATTACACAGGGGACAGGAGACATAAGACCAGAGATGGCAGTTGGGAAACATGGTAAAAACTAGCTAACAATTCTGCTACTGTCAGAAAATAATTACTCAAGACAAAGTACCAAAAATTTACTTGAGTGAAAAGTAAAAATGCTATAAGTAATCCAGGGCAAGAACCTTGATCAAGTGTACAACAGCAGTACGTGGAATTCAAACTTTCACCACTCACCACTGCACTGCCAGCCGCATTAACATTAAATTCACACTGACCTCACACCTTCATTCAAAGTGATTTGCAACTATTTACCAATTTGAACAACAAGGCATTTATAATAGAGCAGTTCAGAGTAAATGCTCATTCCAAAGGCAATTCAGTAGGATCAGGATTTGAACAGACAGCCTCCAGGTTTCAAATTTCATTATCACCAACTGCTACACTACTGACTGTTCCACAGTAAGAAAACCAAGACACAAATAAACACTTTAACAGGATTACTCAAATGTACACAAGTAAAAGTAAAGGTCAGAAATTAGGTGCTAAATTAGTTAAAAGATGGTATTAGCAGACAGGGCCATTTATAATAAAAGAGGATACATAGTAATGAGTTTACCTCCTCCTTCTCCTGTTTGGCCTCTTTGCGTTCAGCAGCGATGTTCTTCTTGCGGTGGTAGTTGAACTGAGTGTCCTCCTCTGCCTTCACCATCTCCTTTTTCCGTCGGTCATATTCCTGTGCTAGCTCCCCAGAACGGGAGATCTCCTCAAACAGGGCAGTTCTTTCCTTAGGGTTCTTCATGGCAATGGATTCCACTGCCCCCTGACAGAAAGGACACAACTATTAGTCCTTTCACTATGAATAGCAAGAAGAGGAAACTGCTCTACTACTATACATTGTTGGGGCACAAAAGGAGTGAGGTCACTTACAAGCAATGGTAAATTTCAACATTCTCACACACACACACACACACCTGGAAGACAAGGAAATTCCGAGCTTTGATGAGAATTCCCAGCTTCTCCAGTTCCTCGCTATACTCAGAAAGTCCCACAACTTTACTGTTGATGCGGTACTCAGAAGACGAACCTAGAAGACAATACATAATCATAAATAGTGACATGGAGAGATAGGTATTAACACACAGTTTTCTAACATCTAATCATGGTCAGAGCTGAGGGACTAGCAACCACCAGACTAAAATGATGAAATCACAATAAATGTATGTAGTTTCTTGCTAAAAATCCCAAAATTTACACCTTCAGCTCAGAGGTGTGGCGCTCTCGTGCTCTCATGGGCATTTAAAGTTTAAATTTGCATTGTTGCAATGGGCATTTGAGTTTAAATCCTACTTCTGCCAATTTCATCAGGGTACTTTTCCTGAATTGATACATATGACATAATAAAAAATATCCAACTGTACAAATATTATGTATAGCTGACACAAAGATATACTGCTATATAAATAGATAAATTGCTGTCATAATCTATCACTGCAAGTCACTCATTCACTTTGTCAACCACTTGCACTTGAAATAAAAAATAGGACACAATATAAGCAGCCATACCTATGATGACCCGCGTGAAGGTGCGCTCCTCGCCACTGTCCTCTCGATACACCATGCTCACAAATGCGCGGTTTGCAGCCGGTTTTCCAACAGGAGCCCCATGAATGAGGTCTTTGAGGGTCTTCACACGCAAGTTGCTCGTCTTCTCTGCCAGCACAAAGCTGATGGCATCCATAAGATTGGATTTGCCTGGAAATTAGGCAACAGGTGGAATCATAGTTATGACCACCTTCAGTGTTACAGTTGTTGGATCAAATCCCACTGTGAACTGACACAATAAAACCATGCTTCAGAAAACGGGAAACCAATCGCTGTAAAATTTGTTGTCCAACATTATAAATCGCATTGGACGCAGTTGTCGGCTAAAAACAATATTTATCTTAAGCCCCACTTAATAAGATCTCGTTCAGTAAGCGTCCTTCCTGTAAACAACCACTTTATACTTAAAGCTGTTAAACCGTTGTATTTTGCTAACAAGCAAGTTCAGATGAAACTCGGTTTTGTAAAGCTACTGTAAAGATAAAAACGACAAGTAAATTAATTCATCCAACAGCCTATAAGTTCCGTGTCCGATCCACAATTTAAGACATCTCTCACGGGCCCTGTGGTGAATGGTAAAGGTCTAGACGTTCTGCAGAAATTCGGGCCCTCGGCTACTCCATGCGATCCTCGGCCTCGGTTACTGGCGGCGGCTGCCGGCTGCGCACGAATCCCGGTCTGGATGTGGCGCGCACTGCGTGTCCCTCCGCTTCCGTGCGCTCACTTACCTGATCCATTGGGTCCGATGATTGCCGTGAACTTGTGGAAAGGACCGATGATTTGCCGCCCTTTGTATGATTTAAAATTTTCGATTTCTATCAATTTCAAATAGCCCATCTTCCTCAAGTTAGCTAGCAAAGTAGCTGATACCTACGGCTGCTATTAGCTAGCGTCTGCTATCTACCCTCACTTTCCCTTTGTCTCGTTCTGCCCTCAAATCCAGAAATGTGTTAAAACGCAATGGTAATGGCGCAGTAACTTTAACATTTGCAGATCGTGATTATCGCCAGTATCCCAGACAGAATTAATGTTTCAATTGCATTTACAGTCGAAGATATACCGTTAAGTTAAAAACAGTCCGCGGCAGCGCGCGCGCGCGAACTGGAGTAAACACACGAACATCGCGAGATTTGAGGCGAGAACGTTGGGCAGGTCTGCTGTCCGACTGAAGCAGCGCTGCTGGAGGTTTCGAATAATTCGGCGCCAATAAATTGTTCATTTTGCGTACGATTAGGTAACGTCTGGTACGCAAGCGGTATAAAGGTCGTTTAAAAACATATTTCAGTTCACACCGTTGTTTCCCCTGCAGCGACTTGAGTTTTCCGTGGTTACTACGCCTGCTGTAGTCTAGACCGCCACGTTCCTGTTCGGAGCGCCTTATTCCCGAAATGCAAAGACACGCAGGTTTTGCCAGCTGACTGTGGCAAAAAATAAATTGTAAAACTCACCGAGGGCAAAATGTATTCCTGTGAAAGCCATTCCTACTGTATTTTTCATACTGTTAATATTTTTGATAAAATTCAAGATGTGAGACCACGAAAATCGGCCTAATAAGGGAAAAACGGATTCATTCAAGTTCCTATTTGCAGAGAAAAATCCAGCCATCCATCAATGTTCATAACCAATATGGGTTGCCCTGTATATCACCAAGAACGGCTAAAACAGCACAAGGAATGATTACTTTTATATTTATGACACACATAAAGCATGTATACTTTTATAGATATATGCACTGTACTTTACATAGTAAGTATGGTTGTAGCTATATTTTACCACCATCGTGATGCTGACACACAAATATGGATGAATGCAGACATAAGGCAGGAATCTGTCAACCACAGATATTCTGCTTATTCCATGAATTTTATTTATTGTGAATTTTGTTACAGCGGCTGATGCGGTAAGCATGTACAATTTCACTGACCCCAAGTGCAAGCGCCCCCCACCCCCCAGTCCCATTCAGCAATAGCACACAAATGTTCAGCCCACATTATGCTGCCTCTGCTACATCCTCTTTCACCCTCCCTAGCAAGAAATCTCATGATACACCTCTGAATGTTTTATAGAAGCTGATACTATTTTTTATTTTTTGTTCTTTTTCAATTTATATTTATAAAAGAAAGGAGGCAAGAAACTTACATACAATATCAACATACCTCTAAAAATAACTCAGGCAGTAGAGTAAGCATGTGTGAAAGATTTTTCCCAGTTCCATCTCCAATCTGGCCATGACACACCCATCAGAGCGCACAGGATGAAGGTGGCTGGGAATAAGGGATTTGCTTATTAAGGTGCCTCAAAAAAACTTGATCATATTCTTTATGTCCTACAAAAACTTGGACCCCCATAAATAAAAAGTGGTAGAATTGCATATACTGTCGAGACTGTAATCTGTATTATTTAAGCATGAACAAGCACAAACACTCAAACTACTGCCTGACCATATAAAAAGACACGGATCGAAATGCACTTCGTTCATATCTCAGCATTGATTGATTTGCTTTACTTTTATCCGTAAGAGTGACTATGGATATTTGTCTATTACATATATTTGTTTCTCTTTTGCAGCATCTCTGTCAATAAAGGAATGGCAGGGAGACAAAAAGATCTGTTTCTGGTGATGATATGCCAATATTCTAAACAGTCAGATGACTTTTAATGTGTACCAAAAACAAGACAAGTATGGTTTATTGTGATACTTCATAATAAAAGATAGAAAAAACAATCACATCAAAAAAGTGCAGTGACATGAAAGGAGACTTAAAGCGGAACAAAACATTTTTAAGCAAATTGTTTACACAATCTTTTGGGTTTTATTTACATTCAGAAAGGGACCCTTCAGTTCCTCTGTTTCTTTTCTGTTTGTAATATTTCTCTTTTGTTAACGGGCCTCACATTAACCTTCCGAAACCCCACCCTGTTCCGTCTTTCCTTACATGATGACATCAGTAATCTTTACTGAGCTACACTGAAATCAGGGACCATGATGTCTAGTATAGACTGTTCCGTCTTGCCAGCCCAGCCAAACCGCATATAACATAAGTGATCTCACACATATTTCAAAATTACAATTCAACGAAGAGAGGCTAACACTTTATAGAGCCTTTGTCCGGATTTGAATATCTCTTACACCTGTATCGGTCCCAGAAATGTATGAGATCTGAGGATACCTGCATATCTCATATTGACAATAAATGAAGAAAAAGACATTTTGAGATGACAAAACATCAAAGAAGCTGAACAAATTTTAGATTCACAAAAATTGAAAATCACCAATTTCCTGTGTTACAAGATGTAAGTAATGTATTAAAAGCTTAAAATGGAAAGCAAATTTCTGTCTCCAGTAATTTTTTCAGAAGAGGGGCATTATTGGATAAAGGAAACAAGGTGAGTCTGGGGAAAAGTGCGCTGTAACACGTGACAGAGATACACTAAAGACTAATATGGAAAACCCAGAATTACTGCAAGAAAACCAATGACAGGCACTGTCAGCGTGGTACAGTTCCTGATGGTAAATATGTGTCATAATGGACAACCTATAGCATTAGACACAGGGAAGAAGGACAAAGAAGCTCAAGAACCGTAAGGAAGGTTGGCAACTCTGTATAACAGTGGCCTTGGTGTCTGCTGTCCTGACTCTCCACTTCAACTCTTACCGACAGTTCAAGTTTCTCCGTCCTGACCCATAACTTATTCAGCCAAAATGCATCCAAGCACATATTATTTTCCCTAACTGGCCAACATCATTATGAACTCAAATATGCTTTTTGGGAATAAATCACACACAGTGGCAGTTACTTTGTAGTGTAACCCCTACACGAGGCTCCCCTGTCTGCTTGTAGCTCATATCAACTGACCACTATGTTTGTGTACAACCGACTTACACATGTTCAGCTCATTCAGCGTCTGTCCCAATACTTGTCATACAATGTCATAGGCATAATACATGTTTAATCTGGCTAATGTAGTATTTCAGGTTCAGGTTATTCCATAACAGTAGAAAAAGATATGCAGATGACTTTGAGAAGGCAGCCACACACATTTAGAAAACAGACAGACAGTTAAAAAATACATAGAAAATCCTTTTGCAAAGCAGTCAGACAATGTTCTGGTTTAAAAAAAACATTAATGCATTCATAAAATATTTGGAAAGCTAATGTATAATAAAACATAATAAACAAAATACATAAAATAAAAATATAATTTTATATTGATAGAAAATAAGTACAAAAATAAATCATGATAATGCATATTAGATAATTGAAAAAAAAAACAAAAAGTTGCTAGTTAAGACACTATTGATATATACAAGACACTTGAATGGCAGACAGTACATAGTAATATGATAGCAGTAACATTTTAGGACTTGTAGCCTTTGCAAAATTTAGTGTTTTCAATATTTTTACTGTTCCACATTTCAGTAGTTTGTTGGAACTTTGCAGGTCAACATTAGATACGATGTCTGTGGCCCTGTGGACCTCCGGTCTGGCTGTGTTGATGTACTGACACATTATCGTTCTTTCCTTGCCTTCCCTTATTCCACACATCAAAGACACAAGAGGAAGAACAAGACAGGAAAATATGAATGAGAGATAAAGGAGACATTGCGGGTTTATAAATGTCTCAAGTGTAAACTACACTGAAGGCCTGGTGAAATCTGTAAACAAGTTGGAGGGTGATTAATAAGATATTGGGGGTTACATTTTCTGTGTGATTTGGTCTCACATTGTCTTGATGTCCATGTATGTTAGCCCACCTATGTTATATTAGTCCTGTACAACTGTTAATGAATAATTCAATGTGCAAGTGTCCCATTGTGTGTTCTGCTGTATGTCAGTTGGTCTACTTGTAGCTCAGAGTATCATGTTGCAGCTGTCAGTCAGAGCAATGTGAACTGTTGTCATTCTGTCAGTCTAATTTCCTCTGTTCAGTATACCAGTCACAGAGTTAGGAACACCAGTGCGACTGGGAGGCATCATCATTGGGTTGACTGGAGACGTGGCTCCTGAGCTGTCTTGGCCACCAGCCCCAGACACATCCCGGTGGCCGCTGTACTGTCCAATGAAGGAGCCATCCTCATTGAACTGGATGTCAACACTGTCCCCATAGCCAGCAAGGCTGTCATCGCTGCCCAGTTTGCTCTCCACACCCAGGGATGGCTGGCTGATAGAGCGTTTCTCCTCGTTGTCACTGAAACAGAGACAGGGGGTTTGACAATGGTGCACTTTTTGTGTGAAGCTGGGAGTGCACATCGACTACCACACATGTGAAAACTGGATTAAAGGTAGGCACCAGGGACCCAACAGCAGACCTGTTTAGGAAGCCAAAGATCACGCATGTATGAAAAAGGCTACTGCAGCCAGGTTCAGCCAAGTACTCAAACAAATAAAGAACAGAGAGGATTCTGAGCGTACCTTTCTAGAGACCTGCAAGGTGGAATGAGAGCATTTGAAGAGAGAAACAAAGTGTGAGGCACTGGAACGGAAGCAATGTTAAATTTTATTGAAAGCAAAAAATTGGCACAGCGGAATTAACCCCGTGTCATCATATCCCTAAATGTATACTGGTGTAAGCAGAATAAACCCTGTATGTCATATACACGCTATGTACACCAGAAACAGTATTATTTTGTTGTTCTACTGATGCTACAAGCAAAGCTCCTCTTTGCACATTAACACAAAAGCCTTAGTTATCATTTTCATGTTGTTAGGTTCTACACTTACCTTCTACCACTTAGATGTATGAATCGTGGTAAAAGACACCACAGCCAGTAAGAGTGCAGAATATACTGGCTGCTGAGAGGGAAAACTATAGCAAGAATGTACAGGTGTAGCATGACCAACATTCATAGTCACTGCACATATACTAAATTATAACATACAAGTACATGCTTGTGCTGCAGCAAATGGATAGCAGTGTTGCTGTAAGGGTCCAGAGCCCAGTGACACACCTGTACTCCCCAAAGGCGTCATCTTTCATTGGCCGAGCTTCAGAGTCCACTTGGCCCTCCTCTTTATCTTTCACTGAAAATGAGAGAGAGAATCTTATTATCAACATTGCAATCATGCATTATTGTTTTATTCAGGCTGTTTGATGATGTTTGATGGCAATTACTAATTTGCGCTGATGTTTTTCACAGTAACAACAATACTGATATTTTTGCTTGTGGGTTTACCCTGGCATCAAAAAGCAAAAGCATAAAATACACTATACGACTAGTTCACTTATTCCACAGTGTCTTCACACCGAGTGAACGATATGGTGTGTCAATTATGAGAATGACAAGTAAGGGAGGAATTTTTAAATGTAAATACCAGTAAGTTTTTGTGCTCATAAAATATATATATATATATATATATATATATATATATATATATATATACATACACACACATATATATATATATACATATATATATTTTATGAGCACAAAAACACACACACACACACATATATATATATATATATATATATATATATATATATATATATATATAAAAAAAAATACACACACACATACATAAGTACTTACAGTATGTAAAGAAATCTAGCCAGGCTTTGGGTTAGAGTTAGTAAATAAAGTAAAGTTTTTTGTAAAAATAAAGCACTCAATGGTATTATCCTTGCTTTGACAGTTTCATTTTCTACTTGGAGCACCATGGCCCACCTGCTCAAGGGGCGCTGCAGCTGTTTGGCAGTTTAGTGCAGTTGTGTACCTGAATACTTGCCCCCTTTGCTTCTTTTGATGAAGCAGAGAATAAGCAAGACCAGCAGCAGCAGCACAATAGCACTGATGAGTCCAATAAACCAGCCCTGGTTGGCAAAGCCACCCTCTATCAGAGTTGGCCCTGTTGTCAGAAGGGAGAGGTTTTACACATTATAAGCAGTGTGCTGAAAGGCAGTACAGAGACTGTATTCCAGGCAGCCAGGCACACTACCAGAGGCATGCAGGTATACTAGTCAGACATCTTATTAAAAGCCCATGCATATGTGCTGTTTCTTGAAAATTGTGTGCAAGATAGTAAGGCATCTACAGAATGTGCTGGAATACATTACTTGGTCCTTCAGTCTTGATATCTGTCTTCCAGAATGAGCTGTTATTGAAAATGAAGCTAAGTATGTACTGAGACCCTGACTTCAGGCCCTGGAGTTGGTAGAAGGACTGGGTAGAGTTGATGTTCTCTGACACTTCCCATTGACCTCCTGATTTACAGAAAACCAAAACAGCAAAAGAAAGATGATCAGTGCAGCACAGTATACTCTTCGTGTAGATATGAGCACCAAACTCGTGGAACAGCACAGAAAATCTGGTCATTAGCCACCGTGACATCCAGTAGTAAGTAATGCAGCTGGGTACTCCAACTACTTTTAAAGTCCTTCCTGCGACTCTCTTACCGTTCTTATTAAGGTATTGGACGTGGAAAACAACGTTTCTGTATCTCTCGCCTGGCACCCAGCTGATGTTCACATTGGTCTCCCCGACAGTGAGATTTATGTTGGAGGGGGGGCCTGAGAGGGTGAAGCAGGGAACAGATTTTATTTTCAGTGTGTTCATAAAAGGTGCAACTGTGAAAATGGTAACAGGTCATTTTGGTCCAAGTATGCAAAACAAAATGAAACAAAATACTGAACATCTGTATGATAACAGGAATATTTTTCTTTGAATTCATTTGAAGGCTTATTATTCAAAGTGAACATCAACATGCTTAAAGCACAAAATAAATGTTTCCGACCTCAAGACAATAGCAACACAATGAAATGCATACAGTATGTTCACTTTAAACGAAATGCAATTCCACACTGACATTTATCATAAGCTGCGTTAATATTTGGAGTGTATCTTCTACATAAATGGAATTTACAGACAAATGACTGATTTATTTAAAAAATACCATGTTGCCAGGACCTGGGCTGAGATCAGGCACAAAGGTATTGGGCTTTGACAGTATTGGACCAGAATTTCCAGGTCCATGGAAAACAATACCTCCATCAAGCAAGGTTGCAGCTGTCCTGACTATGGGATCCCCTTCCCCTGCGGCAGTAAGGGCCGATAAGTAGAACGTGTAGAAGGTTTTGGGGTCCAGATTATCCAGGGTTTTGTGGTGGACATGGGGGTCTTCGATATCCATGATCGTCATCACACTGTTATCGTTTTCCATAACTGGGCAACAAGGGAAAGAAGAAATCGGTGCCTTAATTTAAAACAAATTTGAAAGCATCTTGGAAATGAATAAATAATAAACAGTCTGTCCCATTTTCACTTCCACTCATACTTCATTAAGCTTCACTGTTTTTTGACTTCCACTGTAATTCTAAGTATTATTGGACTCCCATAGGGAAGTGTGTTTATCCTGCTGGAAAGTTGTGTGGTGTTAGGGCAGCTGATGGAATAGTGTTTAAAAAGTGTGTCTTGCACCTGAAGAAGCTGGTTTATATCTCCACTCCTTCTCTAGAGCCATAGAACAAGGGACTTACCTTCAATAGTGCTAATACATATTGCGCAGCTCTGTTAATGGTTTAAAAACTGTAAGCAGTTTATAGATTTATTTTTTGTTTGAAATAATTTGAAGATTTAGCATCAAGATGACCATTAATCCATTGAATGTACAACTACTTACACAGTTATTATTATTATTATTATTATTATTAGTAGTAGTAGTAGTAGTAGTAGCAGAAGTTAATAATATTTGCATTTTTTCTGTTAAAAGTCACATTACTAGTACATGCAAAGAAAAATAATTTGTTGAGAAGGTGACAAAAACATCAACTGGTTCTAAAAAGAACCCTAAAGCAGCTGCTTTTAGTATATTTAGTACACAAGTATTGTTTAGTGCTGTCAAACAGGCGGACACCACAGAGAGCGACTTGCTGGATGAAGTGGAAAAGTGGGAAGGAAAAAAGTAACAACAAAATGTATATTACCACACTTCATTAACCTTATGTTAATAAAATGTGGAGAAATTTCGCATTAGATAGAATGCTGTGTGTATCGTATAATTTCTTTTCCCTCCCTGTTGTAGTTCAGGTCCTTCCCAGTCAGCCATGCCTGGTGTGTATTTGGTGTATTTGTGTAAAGTGACCCATTGTTTTAATCTTTGCAAGTTAGCTGGGAGTTACTTGGAGGCACATGTTACTAATATGTGTAGCAGTGTGTGTGTGTGTGTGTGTGTGTGTGTGTGTGTGTGTGCGTGTGTGTGTTTGATTATGCAAAAACCTCACTTAGGGTAAGAAGTTTCTATGGGGCAAATTTCAAATTTGTGGCTTGAAAAACAAAGCTGTGCATAAAGAACAAACAAAAAAAACGGACAAACAGAGCTTTCTAGAAGTAGAGATTCATGACAAACTACATCTAATGTAAGAAACAAACGGAGGGACTCACTCTCATGATACCGCAGCTTGTAACTAATCAACTTTCCATTTGGGTCCCTAGGGGGGTGCCAGTAAAGGGTCAGTGATGTTTCTGAGGGACTGTCAAACCTCAGGGAAGCAGGGGCCCCCGGAACTGCAGGTAGGAAACCACAAGATGCAGTGATGAGGAACCCATCAACCTTGAAGATACCATGTTAATCTGACGATACCACACAATAAAACCACTCTCCTCCTGATCTCACCTCCCTCTGGCGTGTGAAAGTTGTGCTGCTTAGAGTGAGGTCCCTCCCCCTTGCTGTTGTATGCGGTCATTGTCATCTGGTACTTAGAGTACGGCCGCAGATCCTTCAGCACCTCATCCACGCGGTTAGGTCCTGGCACATCCACTACCTGGATGTCCCCCTCGTGTCTCTCATGTCTTCCCCGCACCCAGTGATTTTGTGCATCCAGAGAGCCCAGTCTCTTCAGATAGATCTTCAAGAACAGAGGGATGAAAAACAAGCATTCTCCAAGTCACTACACGAAAGAAGTATAGTTTGCATATACTGAACTAGACGTTATTTTCAGTCTGCCGCTGTTTTGCTAATCTGGGAGATCAGCCACAAATGCAGAAAAAAGCCACAAAGGTGATATTGTTGCAAGTAATTTTAAACGTGTTAATTCCATTCTGTGTTGTGAGTAACCATCCTGAGATTTGATCCATTCAGATAATAAAGATCAAAGACCCCCAACCCACACCCCTCCTGCTTCCTCCACACCTTGTAACCTAGCAGATGCCCCTGGACAGATTCCCGGCTCACGGCGACCCACTGCACCCGGACCACGCTGCCGTTCACGGGCACCGTTTTGATCTCCTGTGGGGCCATTGTGGGAACTGGGGAGCCAGAGTTCAGTGTTGGAGAGCGTTAAACACCGAAAGAAAGAAGTTGTATGGACATTTAGCATTAGATGGAGTGAAAAGTATGTTACAGTTGCAGTTGCTGAAGGAAAAGCAGCAAAGAGGCTGTAGAAAACAGCATACGCACAGTCTTCCCCAGAGTGCCCGGTGACAATGACAGGGTTGGGTCCCTGCCCCTCTTTGTTTACAGCCTTCACTTTAATCTCAAAGGACTTGAAGGTGCCCACATCCCGGACAGTGAACGGTGGCAAAGTGGCATTGCTGTGATGCCAGTGAGATGAGTGATCTGCTGGACGCCACATGACTTTGTAGTGAAACTCAGGACCATTGAAGTAGTACTTGTCCATCTCCTACAAGTTAACATGCAGGGGAGAAGGAATTAATAACAGAGACAAACTGTCTTTAGCCACTCTTCACATCTGTAGAAGAATCCAAAAGTCCAACAAAAAGCAGTTGTAGTCCACAGTGTTGCGGGTTATGGTTCCTGCTACAGGATCACATACAGCCAAAGCTACAATCCCAGGACTGAGTGCATCCCCTAAAGACCTGACTGTGTTCACAACACGCGGTGGTTGTGAAACCCACCTTCCATGCAATTGCCAGTACACCTGGCTCTATGGAGACAGTCCTCACTTCCTCAGGGTTCCTGTCTGGAGCTTCAGAGAGAGACGGAGAGGGAGTGAAAAACAGATTAACTAAACCATCTAACTATGCATTAGAACTGTTGTCTTGGAAGCAGAAGCTTCTTTGTGTCTTGTGTCATTTGTGTCTTTGTTCAGAAGTGTCCTTTTGACTTTACATAAATCAACTGAGCAACTATTAAGGAATTCATAATTTATGGGTAGAAGTGGCATTTAATATCAATAAACAACACAGTTATAAGCCATATCAATGAGACAAAAGAAGGAAACAACCATTTGAAATGATAAAGTACATTTTTTTGGAAGCCACCATTAGGACTATGCAGTGATTCTCCCCCTTACAATGGAAGTAGGTTAGTGACTTGATTTGTTCGGACATTCAGAACCAACTTTTACCACCAAGTCAGAGTCGATAAAGGCTTAATTACATGGACAATTTATTAACAGGGTCAGTTCTGTAAAAGTCTCAGATATAGCCATAATACATTTTTTTAATTTCAATATATTTTTACTAATTTCAAGATTCATGAAAAATAAAACTGAAAAATGTCATGTGGAAACCATAAAATGACCGAAAATTAAAATTTAAATTCTATCCACAAACTCCTGTGAGCAGTAGTTAACAAAAAAACTATTAAAAATAAAGTGGAAATGATTTGTATTTTTGAAAATTCGAAAAGGTATAGAGTGTAGAGTAGGAATTCACACACCTGCAGGTTTGGTAGAGTGCAACTCGGAGTGGTTGCTGGGTTCACTTCTGCCATACTTATTGACGGCAATGACTCTGAAGTAGTATTTACAGTAGGGCTGCAGTGGGATTTTCACTTGCTGGGTGTCCCCAGAGGTGTTTGTCATGAACTGCCAGCGCCCCACCTGGGACCGCAGCTCTTGAAACTCCACAACAAACTCTGAGCAGTGAGAAACACAGGAGTCACAAATAAGCTGGAGGAGCAGAACATAAGAAGATGTGAGTGAACGTGTGTCCATGTGTGTGTGGGCAAATTGAAACACTACCATTTATAGGGCTGTTGTGGTCCTCCCCTGGGGTCCAGCTCAGAGTGAGGTCTTGATCCTGTTTCTCAGTGTCAAGGAGCTTCAAGTTGAAGGGGGGGTCTGGCCGGTCTGACAACAAATACAGAAGATGTGTCACTGAGCAGGAGGAAGAGCCTTCTGCAGCCACCATCACTATCACTGTCTGTTTGTTATTTCTCACTGCAGATTAACAGCGTGGATAGCATCCTGAAGCTAAAGGATCACATGTCCTGTATCTGGGGTGGTACCCATTACAGTATTTATTATTTTACTGTATCAATTTTACTGACAGACTGGGGAGAGAGGTTGTCTAATATTACCAAATATATGTTATATCTATATGTCTGTGAAATGGTGTATATAATATATTTTCAGGGATTTTTGAACATATCAACCAAAATATTAAAACAGGGAAGTACTAAAGTATTGGTATATCAACCAGAAAATGATGGGGAAGTACTGATATATGAACCATTGTCTTTTGTCTGTTAAGTCTGTGCTTCTTAAATGGAGAATTTGCTGTATGAAGCAAATTGCAGAGAAATAAATTCTATAACTGTATCGCGTGTGTAAATTATCTGTTTACAAGTATTATATTGCCATACCCACAACAGTGATGGAGCCACTGGCACGGGCCTTATCCATTTTCGTTATGACCTCACATGTGTACACACCCTCATTCTCAAACTGAACGTCGGCAATACTGAGGCTGGAGCCATTAAATGTGTACCTGCAACAAAGTACATGCAAACATCATTTAGGAAGAAAAGATTCGTACAAAGACCACAGGCTCAGTATTGCTGTTAGAACTTAAAGCTGCACTAGAATCAACGAAACCAAAAAAGAGAAATTTAAGCCTTACTTTTTGTCAGGGGAAGTGACATTAAGACTTTGTCCATCCTTGCTCCACAAAGTCTTCAGCGGTGAGTCACGTAGCTCGTCATCCACGTAAGCCTTGCAGTCCAAGGTGATGGACTCTCCCCGCTGAGGATGCGTGGGTCCAAGCGGGGACACAATCACTGTCCTGTCTGGTTTAGCCAGGTTCAGAGATGGTAAACATCATATCACAGAGCACTCAGACAATATGGCTCTCAGGTGTGTCCTCAGAACCCAAAATCTACACACTTTATATCACAAACTAAGAGATGTGGTTGGCAAACACATTCTCTCAGGGGTTGTGCATAAACATTTTTTTCTCGTGTGTCACCCCTGGGACTTCTGCCTCTTTGATGGCACTAACAATAAGCAAGTTCTAAATGCACTACTTTCAAGGGCAAAATCCTTTGTTGATTATATAATGTATCATTACTTTTTACCTTCAGAGCAATAAAAACAAACAAGTCATACAGTCGCATTGCTTGTATCTCTCTGTATGGATATGGCTCAAGTTTCACTCTGCTGGATGTGCTCCATATCCTATCTAAACAATCCATCATGTGATGCAGAACAATTCATCAACTCACAGATAGAAAATATGCATTTAAATTCTGTCCTGAACAGCTTCTGGCATAACAGACACATGTGTTGAACATAGGAGGAAGGAAGAGTTCTTGTGAGGGACTCACTCAACACATCCAGCTGGGCTGTGATGGAGAGGTTGCTATGAAGCACAGAGCATGTGTAGGATCCACTGTCCTTGATGGAGACATCGCTGATGTGCAGGGAGCCATTGACCATCTGCGACACCCAGGCACGAGACAACACCGGCTCCAGGGCGTCAGTGGTCCTGTAAACAGGGGCAAATGAGAGGCTGATCATCAGTTCTACAAGCAGCAGTTTAATGTTGGGCAAATGAACTTCATCTATTTCATAGTCAAAAACTCTAAACACCAGTCATCCAAATAGAAATACTTAATATCATATTTACATATTTATAATGCCTGGTACAGTATGTATCATGCGGGATATTTCCTGGGTTAATGGCGACACCAGCATGTTGTAAATAAGAGATCCCAACAAAGAGCTACATCAGTGATCAGCACTCATCTCCTCAATAGCTTCTTTACCGGACGGCCTAAAAAATTCACAAATATCTAAAATAAGCGTAAAAATAAGAAATACATTAAGGACATTTTTAAAAATAATGTAAACTGCATGCTATATACTTTGAAGGCCTGCCAGCAAATCTATATCAACTTGGAGGTGGAGATTTTTAGATCAAGGTGGAGGATGTTGGAGATACAGCACTTCACTAATGGCTCACAACTGGTACAGTGCTGTGAAAAAGTATTTTTGCCCTTCCAGATTTACCTTATTATTATCACACTAAACTGTTTTAGATCTTTAAACAAAATGTAATCTTAGACAACAGGAACCGGAATAATCATATAACACAGTCTTTATTTATGGGAAAAAGTTATGAAAAACCCTTGTGAAAAAGTAATTGCACCCTTTGTTACTCAATTACCAACTGACCAAATTAAACTGATAATTAGATTCAACTGAACAGCCAGACTTTGTTTCTCCCAGCCCTGAATCTAAACCTCACTATTTACTGAACCTGAGCATGAGAGCAAAGTAGTCGCCACAAAGCTTCTACAAGAAAGATATGCCACCATCAAAACAAGTTCCAGAAGAGATGAGGGAAAAAAGTTGATGAAATATGTCAGTCTAGAAAGGGTTAAAAACCCAATTCTATGGTTCTAGGACTCCACCAAACCCCAGGGAGAGTCATTATCTCCAAATGGAGAAGATTTGGAACAGTGGTGAATCTTCCCAGGGGTGGGTGTCAAAATTACTTCAAGGGCACAGTGATAACTTATCCAGGAAGTCATGAAGAATCCTAGAAGAACATCCAAAGGATCGCAGGCTCCAGCAAAGGTCACAAATTCGTGGGAGAGTAGGAAGGTAGAAACCACTTCTGTCCAAGAGAAACATCCTCTCACATGTACAAAAAGCATCTGGATGATCCCCAAGCCTTTTGGGACAATGTTCTTTGGACAAATGAGTCAAAAGTGGAAAGCTTAGGATGATACAGGTCCCATTATGTCTGGTGAGAATCCAGCATTCCACAGTAAGACCATCTCACCTACAGTCAAACACAGTGGTGGTATTATGATGGCATGGTGATGTTTTGCTGCCTCAGGGCCTGGATGACCTGGATAACTAAATTATTGAAAAAACTGTGAGTTGTTCATTTTATTAGAAAATGTTTAAGGAGAATGTCAAGTCATCTATCCTTGAGTTGAATCTGAAGCATTATTGGTTTATGCAGCAAAACAATGATTCAAAACACAAAAGCAAGTCTACCTCTGAACGGCTGAGAAGAAACAAAATTAAAGCTGTGCAGTGGTCTAGTCTAAGTCCTGGCTTAAACCCAGTAGAGATGCTGCGTCAGGACCTGAAACAAGTAGTTCATATGTGAAAACCTTCCAATATGTGTGAATTCTGAATTCTGCGAGGAAGAGTCAGGCTAAAATTCCTTAACGGTGATGTGAACAATTGATATCAGGTTATAGGAAGTGTTTGGTTACAGTTTTTGTTCTTAAAGGTGGTGCAAATACTTTTTTTTACATGGGTGATATATATGCTGAATTACCTTGTTCCTTAAATAAATGAAGAAATGTAAAAAGTCTTACGTATTTACTTTGGTTCCCTTTGGAACTATTTAGTGGTATAAATATGCAACAACAGAGGAAATCAGATGTGGGGGGGGCACTTTTTCACAGCACTACAGATATAAAAATTATCAGATCTTCTACAGCATGTTCACCTTCTCTGTCCTGTAAAATTTAAGATAGAGTTTATACTTCACGAGTACAATATTCTGGCACATCAAGTGCCAGCTAGCGTTTTGTGAAAAAAATAAATAAAACTAAAACACTGTACTTCTCCAAAAAGTTTGTATTAGCAAAATTTTAGGGAGTCAAAAGTTTGTAAATTGGTCACTAAATGTAAATTCCAGGAAAACATCATTTATAGGCTCCTGCAATTGTTAGATCCTCTCTGTGACTCTTCATCGTCTCCATGTGACTGCTTACGGCCCTCAGTTTCCAAATTCTTCCATTCTGAGGGCTTTTTAGGAGCAGCAACAAACAAAAGAACTTAAAGACTTTATTTCTTACCACTGGATTTTGGGCCTAGGAACTCCAAATGTCTCACAGTCAAGCATAGCTGTCTGCCCTTGTATCACTTTGTACACTTTCATATCCTTAGTTAGGATCTGTGGAGAGAGTACTACGAAAAAAGGGAAGAGGAAAGAGAGATTATTTTTCTTCACATATACCATAAAAAGAATTAAGCACAGAGAAGCAAAGCACAACGAAAGGTAATCAAAAACGCCGATATCTTTAGGTCCATATGAGCCTTTGGAAGCCAAGATGAACTGGGAAAGTAACCAAAAAAAGATTCAGCCTAATGCCAAAAAATTCAGGGAAGCTGGAACACTCACTAACGATAGAAATGTATGTGTTGAGCAAGATGGTTCCATGCTTATTGGAGGCCTCGCACTGGTACACAGCCGTGTCATATTCAGTCACATCCCTCAGTGTCAGGGTGCCTGCATGCACTGTGCGCCTGGGATCTGGGTCAACATCTGCAGAGACATCACACACCCCTTACTGCCCAGTTCTGCACCTTGCACCAGCTGTAGAAGCGGCCTGCCCAAGAGCTCACCTGCGAGTGGATCGCCATTGAGGCTCCAAGTGATGGTGGGGGTGGGAATGCCCTCTGCGTGGCATTCCAACCTCACATTCTCCCCCGGGGCGTAGAGCTTGCTGACTGGCTCCTTAGTCCAGTAAGGTGCCGCTGTATGAAAGTTCAGTGCCATGAGCAACTCACATTTCCATTAACATCATCATTTCTAATGCAGAACAAAACAATGAATTGTGCTGTTTAGCACATCTTGCTACCTTTGGCCCTCAGCAACATAGGTTCCCCCTCTTGGTGAGTACATTTCATCTGTATATTAGCATCAGCCACAACTGAACTACTAAGTCTCATGTATAACCCTTCACCTACATTTAATTCCCACCAACTCTAGGAAGGAAGATAAAAACATCCACACTCAACATCATTTTAAATTTCATCAGGGACTGAGAATTTGAGACAGTAACCAATAGAGGTGCAGAGCTGATAGAGAGACGAAGAGGTTCCTACCTTCCACAGTGATGGTGAAGGAATGCTCGACTGTGCCCTCCGTGTTGCTGGCCTTGCACTCATAGTCACCTTGGTCACTCTCGTTGATGTTGTTGAACTTCAGCCATCTACCAAAGTTGACCGCGGAGTTGCGAGATTCGGAGAGAACACCGTTTGTGCTCCGCCGCCACGTAACAGATGGTGTGGGGCTGATGTTAGAGAGCAGAAAGAGAAAAAGCGGCATCTTCACACCTTCTGCAATCTTTATGATTTTACCTTATTTATCTTTATTTACCTTATTGTACATGGCCCTATCTAAACCATCAGCCACATTGGAATTATTAATAATATTATAGTCAAACACATAAGAAGCTTTTGCAAGTCTATTTGAAAGTTTTTAAGAAGTCTGAAATTATTTTGTTGTTTAGCAAATACATAAGAAACTATAGTAATTTTAACCATTTGTACCACCAACTCTTTTACTGGAGCAATTTAAATTTAGTAAGTTGCTCACTTTAAATAATAAAGCAGAGCTTCCCATGGACATTAAACCAGGAGCTTTCATGATATTATGCTACTGCCCATAACACAGAGCCATGTAAAGCCTTCTAGTTCACCGCATCAGCAGAGAGTAAACCGGGACACATCACTTCTAATAAAGTGCATTACGTGCAGCAAAGTGTGTACAAACAAAGTCAGAAAGGCAGGTCTGAGCCCCCTTGTGACCCTTGACCCCAGAGCCCACCCAAAGAGACAGAGATAGCCAGCAGGAGGGGTGCAGCCCACTCACTAGCCCTCAGGAATGCACTCCAGCACTAAGCTTTGGCCCTTGAGCGCCAAGACCCTGGATTCAGAGTTTCTGGGCCGAAGAAGGTGAGGTCTGCGGTTCCGCACCACCGAGTTTGCTGCAGTAAGACAAAGGGAAGCAGAGCGAAAACACAACTCATTTTAACCCACACACCAAAACCGCCATTTTACTGATGCATTGGTTGTCAAGAGCAACCTACCTGCTCTGTTTAACTTTCATCCAGCTGAAACTAGTACTGTATGGAGTTACCTAAGGATTACTATATCCAGGGCAGTATGCGGATTTCACTGTGCTCCTTTGCCAGAACTCATTCGTCAAAATTTGCGTTAACTGAGTTGAAGGTACGTGAACTTTGTTACTGGTTCTTGAGAGGAAGTTAGGAGGCAGAACAACTTGCTGTGGTAAAATGGCAATTTGTAATAACAGTCTATTATGACCCATTGGACCATTTTACAGGATGCCCTGGCTTTGTACCAGACATAGATTCATGGTGACGCAGATGTTCATCAGACCTGGATGGGCAGAGACAGTCTGGCACAGGCTACCTTACAGCAGATAGACCAAAGTGAGGCCAAAAAGAGGAACGCACAAGGAGTCACGTTAAGTTGGATCGGCTCCTTGGGCAAGATGGTCCTGGCTGTGATGTACTGGGCGTGGCAAGTGTAGTCATCACGGGAGTCGTTGGGGATCACGTTGGAGAAATAGAGGCTTCCGTCCAGGCCCTTGATCACCCGTTCATTCTGCTGAATGTGCTGCATGGCTGCAGGGAGAGAAAGTGTAGGTGGGAAGAGATACCGGCACAATGCAGAGACAGCGTTAGTTAGAGATACAAAGTCAGACAAAAAGGGATCAATCGTTTCTTGATTAACAAATAAAATGTTTTCCATCTACTTTTTACTTTCTGCTGTGGGCACCACAGACAACTGGTCACTTGCAACTAACTCCAGCAGACAGAAAGACAGCAGGAGGTGGATGTGTGAAGCAGGACAATGGACAGACTTACTTTTGTCCATCCAGTGGATCACAGGTGGGGTACTCCTGGATGGAGGATTACAGTTCAGGATGGCTTTCTCTCCCTCTTCTACCATCTTTTTCTGCTTCTTCTCTTTAGACAAGGTAGGAATATCTAAAAACAAAGGAGCGGTACAGTACATTTTACATTCCGTAATATCTTATTTGATAATTGAACAGAATCAGCAAACCATAATCACAACGGCCACAGTAAATACAAAGATAACAAACAATAAAATGATTACTTTCCTTATTGTTGTTGCAGAAAAAATACTTATGCACTTAATTTACTTGCACTTTGCTTAATTTCTATAGAGTTCTGACCCTGCACCTTTTGTGCTAGACACTAGACATTTATTTATCCCAAGGGAACACTTAAATTTGTGCCACCAAGGAGATATGGCTGCATGACATCATCTCAGCCCTGTTACTTAGAAACTGTTGTCTGGGTAACCAGAAGGGAGGCCACGAGAGAGTGAGATGGGTGCATTAGCATCACCAAATGACTGAGCTACCGAGTGTGCTGGAAGAGATGTGGCTGTGTATGGGATGGGCTTCACAAAAGCAACATCAGGCCAGAAAACACACAAGGATATTGCTTTTAATTTCACATCCTTTAAACTAAAAAAACTTCCTCTGTCTTGACCTTCACTTAATTCCATGACAAACACCGAGGCTGAACTGTAGTAAGAGCCAAACACACAGTCAGGCAAACAAAAGTGTCACACGGAAACAGTATACTTAATAATTTGTACTGAAGGGTCAACAGACAGGATACCAGTGTGGAACACTTCTTAATTTCCCGTCAGAATTAACAGAAGCAGCACAGACCCCTGCATGTGCCCCATATGGTTGAGGACTATGGTTCTAGGAAGGAAAGGGGGGGGTGTGTTTGCATGTTTCTGTGCTGAAATGCACTAAAGCAAAACGTTTCAGAAAATGGGATCGTTGTTTGTTTACCTCCGTCTCGTTTTTTATTGCTGATGAAGGATCTAGAGAAAAATTTCATTGTTAGAGGCAACAATTCCTAGCAGAACTCCTCGAGAAAGCAAGACTCACTCACTCTCTGTGATTATCTGGGCCTCTTTAGAGATGGCAGTGCCCAGCTCATTGGAGGCATAGCAGCGGTATTTGCCCATGTACTTGCTAATGGAACCATTGGCAAAGACTGAGAACGTTCCAGAATTTTCTGAGATTGACAGCTGCGGGTCACTGAAGGGATCAAACTGTTGTCCGTCCTTTACCCAGCGGAATCTGACAAAGAGGAGAGAGCAGGGAGAAAGATGGAGAAGTAAATGTATGAAGCTATAAATGTACTTGTTCTTGCACATCTACAACAGATGTGTGTTTATAGGACTCCATTTATTGCTATGGCAGAGAGCACCAAAGAGCCATCTGTACTCTGTCCGTGTCATCGCCTGTCGGCACTCTCCTCCATTCCGTGTGGAGAAACTTGGTGTGCTCGAGATTTTCGAGGTAGCTCACATTTACATACACCGCCTTTTCCTTTTAAACACGAGGCTTATCACCCGTGCGAAAAAGGCCAAATCTCTCTTCAGTAGGACTTCATTAGATATATCCTTTAATACAGAGCCATGCAGTGTGGCATTGCAGGAAGTAAATGACAGCTTTCAGAACATGCAGAAAGAGAAGCTATTCAGCCCAATAATGGCATGATTGTGAAATGGTAGACAAAAATGAGTCACAAGTGGACAAAGCTGTGATCATCATTGCGCAGTGTGGTGGGCTTCGAGAGGAAGACAATCTCTGCATTCACACATTGCGAAGCACATACATCACAACAGAGACGATGCTGCTTCCAAGAATAGTGGGTGCAGAATGAAGACTCTGCACAATGAGGTATGGGCAAGCGATGAGTAGTTACATGCAAATGCGTGCGCAAAGATGTAACCGGAAGACATGGTATCCAGAGCAAAAGCTTGCTACCCGCTTTTCATTTTACAGAAAAGGGAACACAATAAACAAACTATGGAGAAGCTGTGAAAATGCCATGAGCAAAGAGTGGTGGTGTGCAAGCAAAATATGCGTATGGTGGTGTGTGTGAGCATGGAGAAAAGACTGACGTAGGTGGAGGGTTCCCAGAAGCATTGCAGGTGAGAACAATGTCCTCCGGAGTGAAGGCAGTGTAGGACTCTGGCTGAGCTGTGATTACTGGAGGCTGCAAGACTGCAGAGAGAAAGCAGAGGCTATAACAGTCAGCACATACAAGTAAACCCACAGTTACACAAACACATGAGCCCGAGTCTTGTGCCCAGATACAGCGACTACATGGAATGCAGGTATAGAGTATTAAGGACAGGGATGGGACAGTAGGAGGTGCCACTGTGGTTAAGTAGTCAGATTTCTGCCCCTATGGTGCCAGTTAAAACTTCAAAAGAGTGAAAATGTCCATTTCTGAATTTTAAGTGTCAAAACAACTAAATACATAAAGAAGCCACAAAACAAAAAAACAATATCAGGCAGCAACCCTAGGCAACAGTAGTGTGATATATGACCATTTAAACCCAGATACAGACCACAAAATAATGGGAGAGGTCAAAGAACTGAAATGTTCGTCCTCGGTGAGGTTTCTTCTTCTCCATTTAAATAATCCAGGTCAGACTCAGATAAATTTTCTCATCAATATGTGTCTTGTCTGTTTTAATTATTATCTGTCCCTTTATTTCCTGTTCATATGGAAAATAACCTGACTGAAGTGAAGATACGGCAAATAAGAACATCATCAAACAGCTGCCTTGGCACAAACCACTCACAAAACACAAAGAGCAGATTATGGAAGACAGAAAAATTACTTACAATTAGTTATGTTGTCTGTGAGGCAAGATTTTGAGATGAAAAAGAGAAGCCAGGCAAGAGTTCCGTTAGTCAAATCACACAACTGCTAAAGCATTCTTTTCATACAACTTAGGAAAGGAAAAAATGTTCCAAAAAATGATGGATCTATGCTGTATTGAAGTAAAATTGCGTGCATGCAGTAAATTCAATAGTCTGATGACACCTTCATATTCACAGCAACTGTGAGCAATTTTGTTACAAAACCCCAAATTCTCTTAATAAGTGCTGAATCACTGAAATACTGAACACACTGAGCCTTATTTCTTCCTAAGAAGAACTTCAATGACCTTCCTGCTGCACCTTAAAGTATTAAAGCATCACACTTACTGCACAGAAACTACGAACAATCTATGCTTCCCAGTGCAGAGTGTGCTTGTGTGTTGAGCACAGGAATGTGTACGTCTGTGAGTGTGTGTGTGTGTGTGTGTGTGTGTGTGTGTGTGCGTGTGTGTGACTACAACAGCACTATGATTTTCATGACATTTTCATTCAGCATGAAGACTGACTCAGACACACTGTCACCGATACCCCTTTGTGAAGAAACGTGGCTGCTGTGTGTTAACTGTGACAGAGCCCTGCTGTGCCATTAATAGGGGTGTCTGGGTGATCAACATTCTACACGCCATCAATTTACTCAGCGATATGCACACTTGAGCTTCAAACTGAATGTAGGAATGAATGTGTGCTGTAGGCCTCGATGTGGAGTTGGGCAAGAAGGACAGACAGAGAGGGGCAGAGAGAGGGGAAAAACAGAGACAGAAAGACAGACAGGACAGAGCGAGAGAGCGAGAGACTATTTGATCGCTCCCTCCCCCATAACCTACCTAGATAGACAGATGCTGTAATAGTTTAAAGGAGGGAGGAGGGGGTCTCAGGGGAATTTTAAACAAGCCAGATTCAATGTGTCCTCCATTGTAGTCAATTATAAGTCTTCTCCTCCCTCTCTTTTCTAACCTCTGCCTCGTGGTTTCAGATTTAGCCAGTGTTCTGCCTTGTTCTGTACTTGCACTGGCTTGGTTCCTGTTAGTTTAATAAAGGTGGGTCACAACTGCTAGGCGTATCTAACCTCCAACACTCACACTCATTGCTAACTTTCTTTATTCTCTTTAGACATATTTTACAAGACTTTATGGCAACTGTGTATTTTTTCAGATCAGTTTTATGATTGGTACTCTACAGTATATATCTATTGGATCGTGGGAAATTCAAAGGTGTCTCTTGTTTACTGCTTTAATTTTGACCGGGCCTCCTAATACCACCCAAACCCTCAAAAACATTCTGACCTTCTCACGTCACATCAGATTATGTTTTTGACCTTAAAGTGCTCGCCTTTACTTTCATGCAGGTCAGCTATGCATCCGCACTTTATCACCTTGTTTTACACCACCTTCACAGCAGAGCACAATACACCAGCAAACATCTCATTTACACGCGTCATTGACCTGAAGTCCTGCGCAGTTTCTGTGCACTGCGCTACACTTTAGAAATGATTGTAGGAAATGCAGTACTTACATCCTTTGGGGATTTGAATGACTGAATAGCCAGGTCCTGGACAAAGGGAGATGAAGAGGACCAAGAGGGAGAGGAGAGACATCGGGGTACATTGTCCTGTACCACCAAGTTGCTGACCCTGCACTGTAGGCATGGCTCACTGTCCCATCCACCTGGAACTCAGGTGCAAATGCTGCAGGCAAATCGCACCCTCACGGAGGTGAGGCTGAGTACGCAGAGAGCTGTGTAGTGGTCCCTTCAGGCACGGAGCTCTCCGTTCCAGTCACAGCTGACCAGTCCCCTCAGGAGGGATTCCACAGCTCCGTGCAGGAGATGTGTCGAGCGACGTGCGTGCTGCACCGGACCACGCCCTCCTGCTGTGTCCTCTCCCTCTGGAAGATGAGCGAGAGCGAGGGGGGGGGGGGGGGG
>UFQX01000130.1:1004169-1022272 GCA_900497675.1 Arapaima gigas | reverse complement strand
TTTAAAAAAAAAAGCACGGGGGGGGGGGGGGGGGGGGGGGGGGGGGGGGTGAAGGAGGAGCTGTGGGATAGAACCAGAAGGAAGGAAGAAGGGAGGAGCAACAGAGATGATGTGTGGGAAAGGGAGAGGAATGAGTGGGAAAGTCAGAGTTAGAGGCCAGGTCAGACATAACAAGGGTGATAGAGAGAAAGACACAAACTAATTTGCCGCTGGACCTCTTAAAAGAGTCCATTATGAACAATCATTCAGCAGGACACAGCAGGGACGAATATGAAAATCTAAACCATACAGCGATGCTGAGTAAACAACATTAGAAAGCAAACAGACATTTCACGGACCTAGTGGGAGGCAAATGAATGACCCAATCAGATTATGTCCTTCAACTATGCAGCAGAATCTGAAGTGAAGGCAGATTAGCAGGACAACAGGGATAATTACATATATGTGTCTAAGTACCATAGTGAATAACCTCAAGCACAGCAGCTCTGCTGCTCCTCCATTGTGCTGCAAACTGGCACAAAATGCAGGCACTAGGTGACCAAGTGTCAGCCAGGCTGTGGTGCTCCTCAGACTGAGCAGGGGGGGGGGGGGTGTGCCAACAGCCTTTGCAAGAACAGGCATAGCCAGGCTCTGGTTTACAGGGTAAATACGCTGCTTTCCTTCTGACTGGTGGCGAAAAGGCTGCCATTTCTCCCACAACATCAGCATGGAAAGAACAGCACATCCTTGGTTCTGCTGGGCCAGAGGATGGAAGTAAAACCAATTGTTTATTTAATGGACAGCGTGCGCAATTCTGTTCTTACTAATCCCAGAGGTGAGCAGACCGTCAAACCCCTATGGGCTAAGATGCTCCGAAAGTGTCACCATGACGAATTGTGCAGCTTTTGCGTGCAGTTTTTGCAGCCTAACTTCACTTAACGCAGAGACACTTGGTCATGTTCATCACCTTCACATTATTACTTACAACACTAACAAATAAACATGACAAGAAATGGTACAGCTAAAATGGTCAAACAAACAAACAAACAAACAAATAAATAAATGGTTATTATGTCAACAATGAACATCATACTGTACGCTTCAAGGAACCTAAAACACTTCATCCACATACTGTGCCATCGGAGCAGTGCAAATTGGGCCCGAGATGAAGGAAGGAGGGCCAGGAGACAGAGGGGCGTGTTGGAGACAGGCTGGTTCAGGGTGACAGCTGTGTTGGCAGCCACCCACTCCAGGCCTCAATTACACACGCCTCTCCTGCCCTGTCTATCTGTCTCCTTCCACATCACCTCCCCCCTCGCAAAAACAACACAGGGTCATCTGCCCCCACTCTATTTTCCTGGCAGCTTGATATTAACAATAACTGATCTTTATTTGGCGGGGGTTACTTGTTGGCAAATTGCTGGCTGGTTCCTAAAGGCCCTAAGAGGAAGATGAATAGAACTGCACTCTGCAGGGCACTGGGCTGCTCTTTCAGCCCTGCTGGCATCAAAGTATAAAGTTAATATGATAAGTCGTTCTGTTCTGTGTGACCCTGTCAGCCAAGGCAAATGGTAACCACCACGCATCCTCTGACCACCTGCCCAACTGGCACCAGTGTTGCCTGGCAGTGTCCGCCTTCGTGCAGACTGGCTCCCAGGCCTGGTGTGAGCTGGCTTGGGGTTTGAGTGCAGCCGCACTCCAGAAAAAGGGTCTGCTTACGCATACTGAGGACAGACCCCGCCGTTGTAGACAGGAATAGGAATGAAGGGTGACAGTGTGAAGGTCACAATGGGGGTGTGAAGGTCGCAGTGATGGGCTGGGGTTGGGTAGATGCATATAAATTCAAAGACAGACAAAAGACAGAAAGGAAAGCAGGGTATAGCTGTCAGTCTTCCCTGTCATCAGTGTGTGACCCTGCTTTACCATTCAAACTCACTGAGAATCGCAGCAAGGAGGATCCTGGTCATGTTCAGGCTGTAGGTACAGGCCGGAGGGCGGTTTAGTGCACTAATGATGAAGAGAGACCCCCTGACACAGATGCAATAAAATACAGTGACAGGTTATTCCAACAAGGTCTCATTTCGCTCGGGTGACTACGTACATCCTGGTGCGTGAGTGCAGTGTCCTGCTCATGGAATATTTAACACGTCCAGCTGCGAAGACATGCAGAAGACGGGGGAATGGAGAAGGGAAAAACAAAACACACGCAGACCCCCACCCTGCCAAGTTCCCTCCGGGCAGTTCCACACAGAAGGAGAGAGCAGGAGAAAGGAATAATGAGAGAGACAGCTGGACCCACAGAGATACTCCGCAGACACAGAGATGTGAAGAAATCTGAAGATGGAGAACTAGATATGGAAGACAGGAAGAGACCCTCACAGATACCCTCAAGGGTTAATAATTCATGGTGTCTGCCCTTTCTGTCAGCACAATTTGCCCCACATTCTCCAAAATCCATAATTTATATCTTTGGTTCCTTTTATTCCTGATGCATTTCCAACCATAATTCATAATCCTGTCCTCCTGTCCACCACCGCGTGTCATTCCTGCCTCTTTCACTCTGACATGCAGATTCTATAGTTGTGTTATAACTGCTTGGGGTGAAAACTGTAATATTAATGTCACGTGGTGCACAGAGCTCAACATCAGAATACCAGTGTGGTTCAATGCAAAGCGGCAGGAATGTTTGCTCTCTATACATGGAACATTACAGTTTATTACATTAAATTACATTATATACAGGACTATATTCTCCGGACACATAGAAAAGATGGTTGAAATTTTTCAGTAGGGACATATTAAATGTATGCTAATTTGTGTATCCAAATGTACAGAATTATTAATCATTTTTAAAAATCAAATAAATTAATAACTAATCAGAACATTTATCTGATAAGGATTCAGTCCTACACCCACAAGAGGAGTGATGCTCAGGATCACAATGTTTTCTCCTCCTTTATGGACTTTTTGAGCCTATTTGTTATATGCAAACAGAGAAAAAGAAATTCTAGAATCTGTCCAAATCTAAAATCTTTCTACAATAAGCTCATTGTGGAGAGTAGATGCAGGTGCTCTGTGGGCACCGCCATTTCACAGTGACACATATCCATACAACACGAGGGGACAATTCATGTATTATTTCGCTGCCCCCTTTTTATATTTTCACACTTTGTCTTTGATCACCTGTTATGTTCATTTAACGGATATGGTGTATATTGTATTTCATTTTCTTATTCCAGCTTCCATTTGCAAACATCTCTTCTTGTTCCCAATTATACATCCATTACTTTCTCTTCACTGGACATCAGTGCTGTTGTGTTTTTCCTGCTGTGGAGCAAAATTAAGCTTCTCCATCGTTTCCCCTTTGTCTTCATCCCTTCCTCACCACCTTTGAAACTCCGTCATTTTCTCCATCTGCATCCTGGGAACACATGTTTATGCACCTCCTGCCCTCTTTCTCCTCCTCATCTCAGTTGTTGCTGTACTTTTTAATTCATTTCTTTACTTTAAATACTTAATTCCTTAAAATAGTAGCAGTCAGTGAGAAAGTCTAGTGGCCATATTAAACAGACATACAGTACTGCTGAAATTAAATACAAAAATTAAACTTGATGGAGTCTCAATTTTTGAAAGCCAGGTGCCTGTGCTTTAGGCCGTATTTATTCAGGACTTTAAATGCACACTTAAATAACATGCTCTCTTTTTATCAGAGCTGTGTTTTGCTAAAAACAATAACAATAACAACAACAACAACAACATTTAATCCCTCAACTTAGAGATTGAAAAATGTTTAAGCTTCCCTTGGTCTGTCAGTGTGAAGGGTTCATGTTTTTGGTGAAAAAAAAACAAGGAACATCTTGTGTGTCACCTGGAACAGCAACACACTCCTAACCCTCCTTTGTTAACATCCCCTGATGAAGTAGGTTTTTACACGTGCAGGAACTCTACCCTCTCAGTTACACTAACATGTATTCCATTTGTGCAATCAAACAAACATTTAGAACAAATACTGCTACTGGCACAAGGCATCAAGAGGCCTACAGACCTTTCAAAGCAAATGCACGGAAAGGGTGCGGCTTGGCTTTTGCGCTTCATTATAAGTAATCCTAACTAATCCTCTTATCATTTTTTTTCTAGCCTCTCCAGTGGAAATAGCTGTCAAAGTCCATCAGTGGTTTTACTGAGATAACAAATTTTACAAGACGACCAAAACTGGAGAACTGACTGAAGTCACCAAAGCGAAAAAGGATTATGCACAGGGACAAGGTCCTAAGAATTGTGATGAGCCGGTTGACGTAGACAGACTGACCCAGACCTGTGAACAATAATTTACACAACATGAGTAGCAGCAAGGGGTGGAAATTAGTGTAGTATAACATGTGCATCTGGATTTGAGTGTAGTAAGCAGCCATTGTGTCAGACAGCCGCTTCATCGGCTTAATAGAACAACCATTCTCTTTTTTTCAAACGGTTAGTTAGTGCCGGTTGGTAATGTCTACAATCCAATCAGCGGACATAATATACAAAATAATATAAAATGAACAAATCAATAAAAACATTAATTTACCAGCTTGAGAGACTGATAATGTCATGTGTGGTATGGCACCACACAACAGTCTGACTGATTCTTCCTGCAGATGTTCAGAATAGAAAAAATACTCAATCATTGGCTGCATTTCTTACTTTTAACAGCATATTAGAATTTTGTCTCATTAAATGCACGGCATATCACAAACCGCAACAACTTGTAACATTCCATGAGGGAAAAAGCAATACAAGGAAACAAAATGGAATTTGAAACAATATGCCAGACAGCTTCTACATCTGCAAAGTTCAATGTCTTTGTTTCAAGCCACAGACTTGAAATTTGCCACAGTTTTACTTCTCAGCCTAAGTGAGGAAGTGAAGGTAGTGAAGTTCTTTAAATGCCAAAAGGCTGCACTGGGGCTTGGAGACCATGAACAGGACAGAATGGGTGGTGGAAGGGCTGGGTGCGCTGGGTGCGTATGCCGTGATAGCGGGGCGTGGTTGGGTGTTTGGTCCAATACTTTCTTCCAGAAATTTGTCTTTCACAAAACTTCAAACAACAACATGCAGCGGAAATGATAGGAAGGAGCAGTGAAATAAGTCTCCATAAATGCCCAGAGTGAATGATAGCTTCAGCAGACAATTCAAACTATATTAAATTATTTTAATAATTTGCAGCAAATGACCTTATTACTCTTTTGCTCTCTCTAGCTGCTGTCCTGTTTTTTCTCTTCCCTATCTTTCCGTTCTCCTCACTGACAGTCAGCCATTAGGTTCCTGACAGGTTTAAAGGACTAAAGACATCTGAGAAATCTGGGTGATGTTTGATGGACTGACGGATGAGCTGCAGTGGTCTGAAGGAGGTTTGGGTGACCGGAATCCACTGTTGCACAGAACGGAAAGAACTGGCTATTGTCAGCTGGAGAGGTTCAACAGAGATTAACTGATGGACAAAGAGCTTTATCTGCCACAGACATTTCTATCAAGTTCCGTCAAGTACAACAGATTTTTCCCTCACAATGACCAAGTAAATGACCTTGTGGAAGTGGCTCAAAAAACCACAACTGTCTCAAAATTACCCTTATTATCATCAAAGGGGGGGGAACGCTTCTTCTCTCAGTGTTTGTTCTCAGAACTCAAGCACAAAAGAAATCATGTTCATTTTGATCCATCTTCCACTGAGGTCCCAGGAAAGCTTTAATATGCATTTCGTACGTCAAGAACCACAGGACAGTGATGCATTTGAAAGTAAATGAATAAGTGCAAGGCAGGCATTAGTGGTTTGTTTCCAAAGGTACTTTCAATAAACGCCAATATGCAAAATGTAGAGTAGGCAGAGCTGGATGTGCTGCTTTAAGTGGGGCAAACAAGAATATTTTAAATTATAAACAGATGGAGCGAGACGCCAAACCAACATGGAAGTGTCACTTCACTGAGCCAACAGCTGACAATGAAGTGATCAGCAACAGCAGCCGTCTCTCCTGCGACTGCCAGTGACATACAAATGTGGGGTGCTGAGCAGCTGCAAAATAACTATTAATACTACTATCAGTTACCACAGGAACATCCATCCATCCATCTTCAGGAAGCGCTAATCCTTAGTACAGGCCAAGGTGGCCCAGGGCCAACTGCAGGAACAGGTACCGTGGACAACTTTATGATGCTTTCTATCCTATCCTATCCTATCTATCCTATGCTATCTATCCATGCTTTCTAGCATGAACTTGCTTTCTATCCTTATTAGCAACACCATGCTTACAATCACCTTCCCTAAAACCTTCTCCCAGTAAAACCTCTTTCGTCTACCTGACCACTTTCAATGCCATATTTAAAGTAAGTTCTGCTGCCATGTTGTGGTGAAAACTGATTTGTTAACCAAGATAATATCACAAACCAGATGTGGAATCGCACAATAAACATGCAATAATTACAGATTAATACAGTTCAGTAGAGTCTTACTTTACAAAACAGTAAATAAACATGACTGATTCTATATAATCACTTGTTATTAAATGCAAATATTTAATAACAAATGGCCAAAAACTGATACAAACTTGAGAAAATAGACTATGTTACAGTCTGAAAAGACCTGCTGAACCCCGGCAGCTCCACACTGTAAGGCTGCTGAGGTCTGCTGTCGCGACTCCAGCCATCTTCAATGAGCTGTACACTTTACTCTGTTTCCAAGAAATGGAAGTGACAAGTGAACACAGTGCCTGTGTTCTCAAAAGTGTTCTTGCATTTCAGGTGTTTGCCTGAAATCCTGGATGGTCATCCTGACCCTCCTCCCTTTTCACGGTTACCCTCTATGAACCACACCGGCAGCTCCGGTGGCTCCAACAGCCCATGCAAATAGGCACAACTTGACAACTTGATGGACATGCAAAGTTAGTCTGTCATTCAAATAGGCTTTCAGAGAAAACAAAATGGAAAGAGGACCGGGATGAAATGGATGTAGTATGTTTGTATAAACAGTGTATGGAGAGAATGTTAAAAAAAAAATCCACAATGACTTTTAACATGTGTTGTGCTTGAGCTTTGTGTTTGGCTGTCGCTTATGCTATTATGGACAGAGCACCAGCGTGTGTGTGCAGGTCTGCGGCTGCGTCTGTCAGCCCATCAGCGTGATGTCATCACGGAGTGACTGTGTATCACGGCATGGATGAGCTCATCCATCCAAAGTGTCTGTGTACTGGAAGTGTGAACACCTCTCCTCTCCTCTATTCTCCCTCCCCGTCCCCATGGTAACCCCCTAAAACTGAAGCACACACTGATATTTCTCCCCTTCCCCCACCCGGTCCTCCCCTCCCCCTCCTCATCCTGTCTGCACCTCTCTTATGCTCCTCTTCTGTGACCGGGTCCCTTCTTTCCATGCTTCCTTCTGGGTCTCTATTGTCCTCACACTTCTCCCCTTTTCTGCCACCAAGCCCAGCCGTTTCAAACAGATCAGAGAAAAATTATATCTGGACCGCCCTCTATTCTGTTCATAGTCACCGTTTCTTTTCTTCCCATCATGGCTCTAACTGTTCGTGGCCCCAATACATCACCACTCCATGTTTATTGTTCTCTTCCTTTTCTTCTCCCATCCATAATCTCTGGATGCATAAATCTGAAAATTATGAATGTAATAGTACAGAGAAGATCTATTTAATTCTTTTATATTAGAACATAAGATATTTGAAAAAAGATAATTCACAAAACATACAAAATGTACAACCAGCTTTGTAAAGATAAATGGGTCCCATGGGCACCAGCCTCTCCCTGAATCTGTCTGCCATCCCCCACTGCAGCCCCCCACTGCATTATCCTAACCTGGTTATGGCAGTCGGCGGCGTGTTGTAAAGCCCACGCTGCGCAGCCGAGCCACGGCGCGGCTTCATTGTTCTGTGGAACAGCTGAGAAGATGGGTGTCCGTGCGAATTGGAATACAGGGCATCGCGGGTCCTATCAGCTCACAAAAGCGGAGAATCCAATCATGAGATGGCCAGAAAATTCAACCATTATCAATCCACAAATGGCAAATTCCTCATCAGCTGCCCTCCTGCCTCCGCCCACCGACTCACAGGCATCCGCCACAGGGATCCACACCTTTTAAACAGTCTTTGCTGGTCACCCTGCCCCAGCACTGCTGCTTCCTTCCCGAGCACAAGGGGCTGTTCCAGACAGCAGCGCACATCCGAAAACCATCCATCACATCATGGCACTAACTGACACAGCCATTTACTTTGCCTTTAATAAACTGGTCTGATTTCTGACACAGGCTAAAACTAATTATATGAATAAGATACACACTCATGTAGTCCTTCTTTTGTACTGGGAGGAGGTCTAAGACCAATAGCGCAGGTATCCTCAAGGTGTGTGTCGTCTCTGGCTGGACATAGGAGAACAAAACAAAAACAGGCATCTAGGGCAATTCCAACAACAAGAAATTAACATGCAGGATATTTGTGGACTGTCTAAAGGTTCATCCTTAACAGGAATCTGAGAAACAGCAGAACCCTCAAGAAGCAACCAAGAACATTGTCAACTTGTAACCATAGAATCTAGACAAAGTGCTAAGGGTCGTGTCTTTGAAGTTAACGTTACATTATAATCTATCAAGTAAACATTTAAAGAATTTTGCTGCTATATAAATAAGAGACAATTTTATCGCTCTTGACAATAATCATCGTGAGCATTTCAGACAGGGTTCATACATCTTCTAATTGTCACCCCTCTGACCCAATACTGCACAAACTTGTAGTGACCATCTGACTTTTCTCCCACTCAGTCTCCAACTCCTCACATGACTCATTACAGACCCACTGTATCCAGGGGCTGAACCTCTCAGCTCTCTACCATCTACTGCCTCCCACTCAGATGATGGAAGACGAGAGGAACTGTCCCCAGCTTTGTGTTTTGAGCTGGGAAAGACAGACAGGATGGATGGATGGGTCTCCGCTCACTCTCCCGTGGGCACGAACTCCACAGACACCCAGCTGGTTTTGATGAATTACACATAGTAAAGAGACAAGAGTGAGAAGGTTAAATCTTAGACTAACAAGAGTGAGTTGAGCTTCCTTTTGGGCAACAGGAACTACTAGTAAGAGCAGCTGCCTTCCAGTTTGAAAGTCTTTGACTTGAATCTTCACTTCACCTCTACTATCCTTGACTAAGGTACATATTTTGAGTAACTGCAATAAATACCCTTCTTTATAAATAGATAAATCCTTCAAAATGTTGCTTACCAGCACCTCAGAATCACTTTACACAAAGGCATCAGATAAATAAAGGTTAATGACAGTTAACATTTTCAAAAGATACTTTGGATGATCTCCATAAAAAGTGATACAAACTTTGCCTTTGGCTAAAAATTGCCAGAGAAAATCGTGGGAAAATTTGTTTAATGGGCCCACATAATAAAACACCTACACATTTTCAAGGATGAAGCACAGTTTATTTTATCCTTATTTACTTGTCAGATTCAAGGAAGCCCCTTGGTGTCAGAACCACTGCAGTGGTAGCAGACAAGCTGGGCATCCTCCCTGCCAGAGAACTGCTGTCACCACCACCATTACACCAGCTGCTCTGGCCAGTTCTTCCATCCAGACAAATCCAGAGCAAAAAAGTACCAGTAAGATAGACAACAACCAACATCCTTAAACTTACCCACAACAAAAATACAAAAATAAACTCCCCATTGAAATCAACAACTCTCACAAACTGTTAAATTCAGACAAGTTTTCTTCACTGCAGGAACTTTTTTGCCACCAAAGCTGTGATCTGCAGCACTGTTGAAACAGCAGGGATCACAATCACTGAAGTTCCTGCAGAACCACAATAGAACGAAATCCACTACAGAGAACAGAGACCCCATTTGGTCACACATCCTGTCCAGCAACCCCAGAAAACAAAACAAAATAATACAACTGTAAACAAGGAGAGGCATCTGGTGAGCCTCGAGATAGATGGTGACTGGTGACAGCCAGGACAGATGGGAGGAGGTGACTAGCAAGGAGCGGGACGTTGGGGGATGCATGCAGTGGTCAAGGCCCATTCAGGGGTCCATTTGAGCTACATCACACCGTCCTTTGTGTCACACATTTGTCATTCCACACACTCCGGCTGTCTGACTGGTTTATGAAGTCATTGCACTTGTTTCATAAGATGGTACAGCCTGTGTTTTCATAGACCATCCACTCACTTCCTGCTTTCTCCACTACTTCTTTCCAGCTCACACTTCAAGTCACCTATAGTTTGGCACATGTACATCATACACACTAAGCTATAAACCACTTACATCCAGGAGACTCACTGTTGACACTGGGCAACAAGTGAATTAAGTAATATATTTCATTTTAAAATTTTATTAATGGTATAAAAATGTGAAAAATCAGCAGTTTTCAAATGATGTGTTAGAAGTTTGAGGTTACTGTCAGTCAGCCTTTCCCTACTCCCCCCATCAACTTTTCCTGACAATCAGCCCTCAGATCTCTTTACCTTCATAACGTCCCTACTGTCCTCACACTCTTCTTCTCTGTTTGCTCTTTATTCTCTCTAAATGTGAAATAGTTGAACAACTGTGATCTTTTAGTCAGCTTCCCCTGTTAAACCATCACAATATGTGAATTTTCAGAAAAGTCGCCAGAAAATCCAGTCTTCCAATATAATGAGGGAGAAACGTGACTGCAGACCTCAGATGTTTTACAGAAAACATCCACTTATCACAAGCTCAGTAAATCATGGAAATATGCTGACGCAAAACCAGTGGTCTGCAGCTGTGTTGCCAGAGCATCCAAATGTGGACCATAAAAGAGCTGCTATAATGAGATTCATTCACCCAGAGCTTGACAGGACAGTCACACACACACACACACACACACACACACACACACACACACACACACGAGATCATCTGATTACAAGGAGTCATTCTCACACATGAGGGGGAGACAAAAAAGGCTGGGAACTGTTTTTGAAAACAATTGTTGTGGGCTACAAATTTATTTTTAAATAATGCAAATGAGTGACCACGGAAAGCTTGTTGAGGGGCTTCAGCCTCCTCATAAACCTGAGCACTGAATTCGGGAGGTTTCTTAAGTAAATGCATTCAGCAGTGCTCATGGAAAGGTGCATCATATTTGATTCTTCAACACCTGAATACAGCCCTGCTCACGTCACACTTCCCAAGCTGGATGGCCGTGACAGTGTGACACCACGATGCACTAGGTGTACAGGAGAGGGTACAGATCGCCAAGCTTATGGCACTGCTGGTCATGTTCACCTGGGGAAGCTACACTAATCACACTGGTCGCAAGATGGTGACTCAGAATACGACTGAGGTTCTCAATTTTAAGGGGTTTTAGATCCAAAGGCCAAAAAATAATTTTTATCTTTATTTTGCAAAGATCTAAACAAGCTCTGGAGGAGTTTTGGTTAATAACATGACAGTCAAGCAGCTACTCCCTGGGCTTCACAAACTGAACAAAAACGCTAACGTAGATTTCATGAACACACACATTTTGCTACCGAGGTAAAACCAGCAGAAGACTGTTAATCACTGGAGCACTTATTGTAAATTAAATCTTGGTTTTCAGTTACTTCTGTGGTGCAGCAAGACAGCACTTACACTGTTTTCCAAAACTCAAAACATTCTGCCAGTAAATTCACCACAGATACTACACATGCAGGCAAGTGACTCGGACCCCACCCTGTGTACACACACACACACACACACACACACACACACACACACATACGTACATAAACACACACTTCGGGAACGCTGCAGTGACACCTTTTACAAATGGAGGATAAAAAGAGGAATTTCTGTTTCCACTGAGGAGAAAAAACGTCTGAATGTATTAACTGGTCTCGTCTGCATGCATCCTGACAAGTGGAAAGACTTGAACCAAAGGAAGTTGATGAATTTCTTACATTTTTTCAAAACAAAGACCGTATTCTGTTGTAAAAGAGATGTAGAAGACTAGTAGTGGACATGGTTCAAAATGGAGAGACAGGATGACATCAGTGACCAACCAAGACAGAAAGTCATATGTTGCTGCCTTCCTCTTTCCACTTCTCCTCTGTTCTTTCTGAAGGACTATGGCACAGCATGCCCCTCCCACCGTGACCCAGCCAGTTTTCGTTCCGCTCTTGCCTTCTCCCCATGGAGCTGTTCGGTTATGGATTTGAATTGGTAGGTACATTTTCAGTCATGTGGTGCAACCGAGTTGGAGTTTTGTGAACAGAAGTCAAGGAAAGGACTGCTGATGCAGGTGAGGGATGCTTATGAACCATGTCTTTGCACGAATGGGAAGAGTGGCAACTGCTGCTGTGCTCACTGAAGGTACCAGAACTGGACATCTCCTTTTTATTCTCTTACATTCCATTTACAAATGGTGTAAAGATAATGTCTTCCACTTTCTCTCTGCTGTCTCAAAGCAGTTCATTCGTTCTGAGCTTTTCTCTCTGCTATAGATTACTATAGTAAAGGATAAGCCTTTCCTACTATTTCCACCCTTGTTATCCACCAGTTTTCTCTCATTCATCAATTTCATCAGCTTCTTGTCATTTTGGATGACAGAATTCAAATTAGAAGGGGTGCAGAGGTACAGCAGGTTAAGGTGCTCCCTCAGGGTGTGTGAAGTGTACATCTCAAACCTTCACAGAAGAATACAACAGGAAACCACTCCATTCCTGCTTGCCTCAGAAACCACTCCGGCAGTTGCCTTTGAGTTGGATTCTATCTGATGGCTCTTCCACACAGATTTATTTTAGAAACCCAAGATCTATTCAGGTTTAGGGCATTTAAAACAATATAAATCAACATGTTACAACCTTATAATTTCATTTAATAAGTGCCAACAATGTCACTTCTCCCCTGTCTTGCCTCTTGAGCACCTGCCACTTTTTCCGTGGCCTTTAACTGTCTCTGTCACGGTGTGTCAGTCACCACTTACACATTTCACTGGGAAACAGTGTCCCTTTGCATTTCAAATTAAATCGCTGGCCCTCTTCTCCTCCAGCAGACCCCTCCATTACCCAGCCAGGCTCTTTCCGCAGTGCCTGTCAACCGTGTCTAGGTTTGCCGGCAAGTTACTACCATCAAGAACGTATGCAGGACATCCCAAAACTAATATGACAAGTCAGCAGAAGAACACGTAAGACATTTTTTAAAACAAATAATGAGCTAAATTATACATAGTATAAATTAAAGTTTATGCAATTGAGGCCTGTGTAGACACCAAATTAACATACACGTTATGTACTATTTTAATAACTTGACTGGAAATTTTGACACAAAGACATTCAAAAGCAGTTCTGCCCTTAAGTCAGGTTTATCAATAACACAATGCATGTCACCGACTGCTAGGAGGCACTGTGTGGCTGAGGTGGGGGGGAGCTGCACGCAGTGGAGAAACATCACCACACATCTCACCTCACCACGCCAGACCTTACCCCACATCCCACCTGCCACACCCCACCACGCATCTCACCTAGCGTCACATCGCCACGCCACCCCTCTTTGCCCGTGGCAACTGGTAGCTCAGCGCTCAGCGAGCTCTATGGAAAAAAACCTCTGCACAGGTGCCCCCTAGATGAAGAAACCTGGAGCAGCAGGGGAGGGAACCTGGAGAGGCGTGATGGAAACGGCCTTTCTTCTCCTCCGTCATTCCGTCCTCCTAACACTTGCTGCATATCAAAGACCATTTTCCAGCAGACCATTCCTTCATTGTACCGCCACAATTTTCTCCCTGTCTCGGCCATCATCTTACTCCTCCATCCACCTTCTCCAGGGGCCTTTCGTGCCTCAATCCGGAACGGCTGGTGGCCGCCGAGCCACCCGACAATAGAGGCAGATAAAATGTGCGCAATGAAAAGCTCTCGCCCTGTGGTCCCTGCGGGGGGCAGCTGAGCTGCGCTGGATGGAGAGCCGCGGTGACGATGTCACTCAAGCTGCTGACAGGGGGGCGGCTGAGGAGCAGAGACACGGAAAATGGGTGCAGGCGGAACGTACGCAGAACGTCTCTCACGAGTTGCAAGCGTGGATCTAAGGGATTTACGGAAGCGATGAGGGAGACGAGCATAAAACGGAGCAGTAAAACACAAAATCACCACAGGCAAGAAGAAGAGTGGAGATGCGCACGTGAGGACCAGCCTCGCCCTGGAACAGCCGAAAGCCCAGGAGCGCAGTGACGAATCCGCGAACAGCGCGCGGTGGCATCACGGGGCAAAATGCCACACAGCCCAGCATTCTGCACAATTTTAAGAGAACCCTCAGACACGTCCCTTTAGACACGGTAAACGTTCCCACCCACACGAGCAGTAAAACGCGTCATGTTTTCCTCGCTGTAGCACAGTAACCACTAAAGTCAAACTGCTCCTGCGCTTCCAGTCACCTGCTGCCCAGAACGGGCGTATCTGCCGCGGCTCCGCTGCTGCCATGGCTCAGCTGCACATGAATTCCAAACCTCCTCTTACCTTTGCGGCCTGTGCCCACTTTTTCTTCCGGCGTTATGTTTTTGTTTTTTCGTTCTTTTTCCGCTCTCCATAAAAGAGACTCTGTTTGCTGCCGTGGATGGATGCTGCAGTGATGCAAAAACACCCTTTTCACCTGATTATCTGGATCCCGCCCTCCTTCTCTCTGATTGGCTGCTGGGTAGAGATGACATCACCGCCTTTCTCTGTCGCGCTCTTCTTGTGTGTTTCTGCTGATTCCCTCCCCGCCTTTCGTCCCCTCCCTTTCACTCATCTCCTTCTTCCCTTCATCTCTACCAGCCGCTCCCTGCCTAACTGATTCCTTTCTGGCAGTACTGGTGTGGCTTAGCTATAGCAGTTAAGCCTTTTACAATACAAATCCTGATTTTATTACCGAATTATTCTACATAAATGATTTTTTTTGTCTTTTTTTCATTTCGTTCTGTCATCTTGTCTTTGAATCAGTTATACTGTATCTGCAGGTGTCTTTGTTATTCAGTCTATTAGTAATTCTCCATTTCACAGCTCCACACAAAACCAGATCTGTGGTCCAAGTGACACGTGAAATTGGCTTGGTTCACTTGAGGGTTGAGTGGCCAAGGATCCTCTACTGACAGAATACAGGCAAATTTCCAAATTATGGCCTTGTGCCGTGTTTGTGTCACCACAACATGACATTTTCAAATAACAGTTTTTTTACAGACTCCAAGATGAATATGAACTTGTAATTGATTGAATTTTAAATGACACTGCTTAATTGCATCGCCCACACGTTTCTTTGTCATAAAAGGCAGTTTCACACCCCAAAATATCCCATCACATGAATTCATGTCAAATGAATCAATAATATGTTCTGTTCACACTTTCATTTGCAACAGGAGGAACGGAGCAGGGCAATAATAGTTGGACATATGGCACACGCAACGTGGGCAGTGACACATCAGGGAGCATCACACTGTGGAAGCTGGACCATCTTTACCACTCCACCTCCTCCCAGACAGACGGAGAATACGTGGGGGGCAGGGTGGGGTGGGGCAGAGCGCAGGGGGGGGTGAGCGAGCACTAGGAGGGTCTGCAAACAGGAAAGCCGACATAAGACATCTGCCAGCCTCTGACGCTGGGCAGACTGGACCAAAAGGCTGGCTTTTGTGCAGGGGGCATGAGACCTGTGGGGGAGAGCAGTGGATTAAAGCTGTACATAGTCATACTGCCCAAACATCTACAGAGACACCAGCAGGGAGAGGTCTTAGCAGCACTTGATTTGGGAAGAGCAGTGAAAGCAGATGGATTCATTTCTGCAGGATGAAAAGGGTTGAGAGATGGGTAAGTCATACTGGCCCAGTTAATGCCTGACATACTCACTTTCTATGGAAAGCTGTGCAGTGAGCAGCAATCTTGCTGTAAATTATTTTAATACACATAAACCATAATCACTCCACTTCAACTAAGCTTATATTCAAAGGGGTAAACTTTAGGCCTGTACCAGGTACCAAATGTTGTAAAGTCAGGCACATTCTGGGTGGGATATCAATCAGAGCATGTTCATGGGCGTCCACCTCCTGCCAAACAACCTCATGGTGAACGACAAGTGTGAAATGTGAGACTTCTCTTCCCGACTGATAGCAAGCAACTAAAAAGTAAATCAGACCACATTTTGTAAATGGATAAGTATTTAATATATTCAATCCCACATCTTCCTTCCTCTTTATACAGAACAGCAATTCAATTTACACAAGCAAATTTGTATTATATTATCTCTCCTGTGAGTCTCCTTTTCCTCCCCCTGCCTGTGTTCCCTCTTTGTACAGCCTCCTGCAAAGCAATAATTCACTTTTCAATGGGGAGAGAGGTAATCCAGAGAACAATCGATACAGATAAATATCTCACTAGTCTGCCTGCCCCACATCTCCACTTTGCTGCATATTTAACAGGGATTTGCTCTGTCCCCCCATCCATTTCCCTACCAACCTACCCTAGAACACACACACACACACACACACACACACACACACACACACACGCACACACACACACACACAATGGGCCACAGTCATAAAGGGCAAATTTTTAATTTTATTCCCAGTTTTCATGGCACCTGCCAGCCAATTCCTGTTCCAGCAGCTTTTCAGCTGAACTGTTCCTGCCACAGCGCTGCAGTTTACTGTAAGTGTGACTCAGCAGGCGTCAACAGAAAGCAGCTATATGCTCCACTAAATAAAATATGAAGACGTGGTGAAGACACAGGAAGCTGTTTAAGGAGATGAAATAAAATAGATGTACAAATTGTAAAGCTAGAGGAAACCTGGGTAAGTAAATGAAAACAGGACTTAAAGGAGCTGATCACAAAGTTATGGGAAACATGAGGGGGCACGTGAAGGGACCCTGATAAACAATTCATAGTGATGTTGCTTGACAGTAGCAGCACCGTCCATTATGATGCAGGACTCAGTGTTTATGTGTTAATTCAACTATAATTATAATGACACATCACCTCTTGTGATCAACCTTGAAACATAATCTGTGATCTAACCTGGGGTCCCTGGGTGTTTCAGGTCTTCCAATACCAGAAAACCTCACCCAGGCTCCCCCAGCAGGGTTATCAGGCCCCAGCCTGCATCCAGGTAGCGCTACTTTGAACCTCTCCTCATGCACATCCATCTAGATGCCCTGTCTGCAGCCTCACTAACACCCTTATCATGTTCCTGCTCTGACTCCTGCTGATGCCCAACATGTTATACACCTGTAAAAAGGACTTCCCTGCGAAGCCTCTCCAGCCTTCTGAGCAGCACTGCTCCACCAGTTCCTTGTACTGTTTTCCTTTCATATGCTTCTTCCAGTCATTCTTTTCAAGGAGCTGGAAGTTCTTAAGATAATTTGCTAAGGAGCTTCTGACAGGATAAGGACTCAGACATGTGTCTGTGATGGAGCCTGGAAACCTGAGCTGCACTCATAAATATGAAGAAATGCTTTGTCAGCCTAAGTAGGGCTTTAGTGTTTTTTAATGGCTTAAATACAATTCCTAAAACAAAATACATATTTTGACAATTAATGTGACAAAAAAGCAATCTTATCTTAATCTTATCGAAGAGATATTGTGATGCTTTCCACTGCTCACAGACCTTTTAAAGCAAACACGCCACGTTTTAAGGGTGTGACTGCTTTTGTGCTGCTAGTGTTTTTTTTCTGCCACACCAATGGAAAAAGCTGCAGGTTTATTCATCTAAACGCTGTTTTATAGAAACACCAAGTCTGGATTATAAACATGTTCCAGGAGAGCTTTGCAGCAGTCTAGTTTAGGCGGTGCACCAGGTGGAACCGTCGGCTGTCCAGCATCGATCAGAATCTTCAAAGCTTAGCTTAGATATTTGTGACAAACAGGACACGTGGCGGCGTGTCGAATGGGAATAACGTCCACGTGGAACTGCAGTAATGTTCAAGTCATGATTCGTTTGCATTAACCAGCTGATAAGTCGTGATTGGTGCCATATTAATATAGGAGGAATTTCCCTTTTCTTAGTCATGTATAACTTCTGGCTTAAAACGTCTGGATGTTAGTGCCCCCTAGTGGCTGAAGTCACTCAGCATTATTACCTATCATTCCCCCCCCCCCCCCCCCCCCCCCCCCCCCCCCCCCCCC
>UFQX01000130.1:823287-1004142 GCA_900497675.1 Arapaima gigas | reverse complement strand
TCTCCCCCCCCCCCCCCGCTCGGTCTTCCGACTCCAACCTACGATCAGTCTGATAGAAAACTTATCACTGAAGTTTATTTTCACCATCCGTACCGCGAGAACAACATACGACACATTCTGTTCATATATTGAACACAGGAACTAGAATTTATTTTTTCCTTTCATAATTAAGGAAAACTGAGAAAGTTCTGTTTTCTGTAAACATATTAAATTAACTTTGTACTCATACTTCCTGCTGTGCACATGTAAAGTTCAGGATTGACAAGATAATCAGTATATGTTTAAAATGAATAAATATGATACTTATGGGAGTTCTGAGAAAAATTGGGATTCACTGAATTTCTCCTGATAATGAGACGATGACAGGAGGAATAAAAAGACAGAAAAGAGAAAATAAATTGACAGAATATGAAAGGTAATGTGAACAAAGCCTCCAACAAAAAAGGAAATTAAACTATTTAAAATAGTAAGTGCAGAGACTGTGGAAGAACACATAACCAACCTGGGAGAAAAAAAAATCAGAAAGACTAGAAAACGGGAAAATCTCTTAAATCAAGGACTTTAACGAAAGCCGTAATTCATTTCTCATTTACATTCTGACTACATACAGTTACTATTAAAGCAAAAATCTCATAATGCAGTCCTACTTCCAAAACTGAGATTCGGCACCTTGTGAAATCTTAGCACTGTATAATGGTCACTGAGGATCAGAGTGGACTAGTGACAATCAAAGCCATTTATTCTGATTTACTGTGTTTTGAAGGTCTAGTTTCAGTGATGTTCAGAAACAGTTTTTAACACTGCAAGTAGCTTCACCCTGGTGAGAGAAAAAAAAAATTTCTAGTTGCTTGTTTAGAGCTCTTGCTCACAGGATAGTAGTGGGGGAAAAAACCACATACCCACTACTGTCCTTTTTTAATCTTGTACAGACACAGGAAAACTATTTCCTAAGCCAGAAAAAGATTAGCTAAACCCTCAAAAACATGTGATCTTTAAGTAGTTGTCTATGCGCAGCGCCCCTCACTGATCTTTCAGGGCTGCATGCGGATTGCGCCGTCCAGCCGAATGACCTCCCCGTTGATCATTGGGTTTTCAGCCAGTGACGTCACCAGGTGGGCAAACTCTGCAGGGTCCCCCAGCCGCGAGGGAAAGGGAACCTGCCGGGCCAAGAAGTCACGCACTTTTTCAGGCAGGCCAACCAGCAGGGGGGTGGAGAAAAGACCTGCCAGAAAGACACCGAGAGACAGTTGGGACAACAAGAAGCCTAATGACAAAGAAACAACACAGGGCACTGCAGGGAGACACAAAACAGACAGGAAGAACTTCTAATCATTAGTATGTTGCTAAGATAAACATTGTGGGGGATGAAGGCATGGGATGGCAACTCACTACTGACGCATTCATTTTGTCAACAGTCGGTTTAAAACAACTACATATAACAGATCACTCAGTTAGCACAGGCTGCCTGTGAGCTTCCCAACAGCACAAAGAAGCTTCCAAAAGCATTTCTCCTCTGCTCTGAGGTAATGTTTACAAAAGCCACAGGAAGCTGAACAGGTCCAGATCTGCCTGGACAATGACTGCAAAGAAGGAAACTTCTGCAGAGCCTGACCGGGAGCTATTGTGACCACACGTATCCCCATGGGTGCCAGGTCACGAGCGATGGGGAGCGTCATTCCAACTATGGCACCCTTAGAGGCCGAGTAGGCAGCCTGGCCGACCTGCAAGGAATGGAACAGGAAGGAGTCAGACTCACTAACAGCTTTCCACATCTACCACACATTTTACGCTGCTCAGCAACATTCACATCAGACCGTCTTCAAGAAGGGTGGAGGGAGAAAGCTGAGACAAGATGCAGGCAGACACCTGCAGTCAGTCTTACTTGTCCGTCAAAAGCTGCCACACTTGCTGTGTTAATGATGCAGCCTCTGTGTCCGTCCGCATCTGGCTCGTTTTTCCCCATCTCTCCTGCTGCCAGTCGGATTACGTTGAAGGTGCCAGCAACGTTGACCTGGAGGGCCAGCAAAAGAATGAACAGACAGCAGAGTGCACTGCTGGCCTGACGGTGTGGCAAACTATTCCAGGGGCTTCCACTAACCGCAAAAGGGCCCCTGTTACCACCCAGGCTGGCCTTGTAGGACTGTGATTACCCTGAAGGATGTATGGATGGATGGGAACGACACCTTTACGCTGACGGGGAGCGTTGTGGTAAACACTCACTGTCATGACCCTGGTGAAGTCCTCCAGGCTGTGCGGAAGGTCCTTCTTGAAGTTGTATGTCTTAAAAGCCACAGCAATGCCTGCACAGTTCACTGCCAGGTCCAGACGGCCAAACTTCTCCCGGGCTACAGCCACAGCAGAGCCCACATCTGACTCCGAAGTCACCTGAGAGGGCAAAGACCATGCAATGAGCCACACCGCTGCACCACCTTCCAGCCCAAACCATCATGGCCAAACAAAGCACACATGCACGCACAGGTACTGCTGGAAACCTTCAGTCTCTCCCAGCAGCGCAAAGCACCTCGTGAACATCATGCAGCCCTTGAAAGGATCTACAGAGCGACATTTCTCTCGTCTTGCAGCGGGCGGCGCTGAACTCACATCCGCGGGCGCGAAGGCGCAGCGCTCCCCCAGACTGTGGGCCACCTGCAGGCCGTCCGAGGAGGGCAGGTCCACGATCACAGCGCTCGCTCCATGGCGCACGAGGCGCTCCACCGTGGCCCTCCCCAGGCCGGAGGCCCCGCCGCTCACGAGCGCCACCATCCCCTGAAGAGCAGAGCACAGTGCGGTTCAGCGACAGACACACAGGACACTGAAGAGAACACGGTACACCATGGGAACCTGATGCTGATCACGCACCTGCCTCCCTGTTGGTGGAATTCGTGGGTCTAACCTAAGAGTGGGAAGTCACACACTTAACGGTCGTGCGCGAAATCTCCTGTTTTCAGGGTTGTCAAATATGCTCTACGTGCAGCCGTCACAGTGACAGATCGTGTATTTTAAACATCCCTTCGTGCTTGGGTCACTGCTCTGAGATAAAACAGCAACACTATTAAAAAGCCTTGTTTTGTATCCTACGATCCTCCTTTTCTGTGAATTCCGCAACATTGAAATGCCTCTTTTTCTTTCTTTCATTCCCATTCTCACCTTGACGGTCCGAATGTTCGCCATGTTGAAGCGCTGTTCTTAGCTCTGTGACGTAATCAATGTAGACTAGACCAGACTAATCAACCGTGAGAATTCAAACTTTTTTATACTACAGGCCGAGAAATCGATGAATACAATCGAGCAGAAAACCTCGAACCCTGCTTCTTATGTATCGAACACAACAGGGTCTCTTCGTAAAAACATTGGTCTGTAAGCCCAATATCACTTGTGCCATTATCACAAGCGATAAAAGGTTAATATAGATGGCATTCAATTTAATAAATTAGAAATTCTCTAAAACGAATTAAATTCGAACTATATTAAAATTGAAACCCATATAAAACTAAAAAAGAAAAAGGCACAGTGGGTCGTGCTCTTACTTCACAGCTCCTGGACTGTTCGGGTGTGAGTTCGAATCAGACTCAGTTTGTTTGTAGTTTGTATGTTTTCCCCATGTGTGCGCAGGCTTCCTCCCACAGTCCAGACACCTGTCCCAGGTGAATTGGTCAATATGAAACTGCCCACAGTGTGTGACTACCCTGCAATAGACTGGGATGTGAGCATGACAAGGACAAGAGGTTACTATAGATGGATGGATATTTCCTCATGACTACTGACCACTTCATCAAAGCTAACAGCATCTTGTGTTTGTGATTTTCTGGACACTTTCAGCTTTCTTTATAATCTGCATGATTAATAGAACCACTATAATAAAGGTTTCCCTCAATTTATTTAGAGATTGTGTACAATAGAAGTCTGTAAGGCTTTTAGCGATATTAACTTTGAGCTAATTTAAAACTGATGTAAAATCAAAATAAAAATTTCGCAAACAGATTCAAGGTTGATTTTTGACCAATTTGTTGCATAAACACATACAAAATTCACTTTTGTATCACCAACACTCAGTAACACCAGACACAGGGTGTAAAAATCAAGGCACAAAGTTTTGTTCGGGCATCTTATACTGCTGGATAGGAAGACATTGGCCATTTTTGCTACAAAGTAGAGTACAGGAAAAAACTAGCCGTTTCCTGCCACTACCTAGGTCAGAAAGTAGAAAGGTAAATGGTAATATACTATTACCTATTGTGTATTATCTTTGAAGTGGTTGCCTTCAGTACATAAATATTGCTAGTGCTGTTGAACAGGTTGACACCCCGAAAGTGAGATTTTGATTGTAGTCAGCTGGAAAGATGGAAAGTAGTAAAATATCACCAAACTTTATTACCTTTACGTGCACAAAGTATCCATTGTTGTGTTTGTATGTATTATGCTGCCAGTTTGGTTCCTTCCTCGCCCACATCCCCTTTGCTTTTTTTTGTCTGTGTGCACATGGGGAAAATTTGTCATGAGCTGGGAATTACCTGGAGGCACATCACTAAAACGTACATATGTACGTGTGTGTGTGGCTTCAAAACAAAGCTGTGCATAAAGAACAAAAGGAAAGACTGAGTTTTATACATATAGGGATGAGGAAAAAATACAGTAAGTACAATTTAAAAAGAAACTGGGAAATGTTTTTGAAAAATAAGCTGACTGCTCAACTCGAGCCAGTGTAGTCATTGCTCTGTTTTGTCAGGGACAGTACAGCAGTTCTGACAAATACCTGACAATAATAAAAAGATGGATTTGTAGTTTATGACAAAAGGCAAACAAACACAAGGCACTTAGTTAAATGATGCTGTGATGATGTCTTTAAGTGCGTCCAGGCAAAAAGACAATAGCCACTTTGCACATAACACATACTATGCATAAGTCAGTGGTAAACTTATTTGGTAATGTTGATTCAGTCAGAGTAAGTACGGGGCAGTGGCCAGTGACCTGGTTGGGGGTACTGTAGCATAATGTGAAGGTTCCAGGTTTGAATACCACACCTGCTGTAAGTACCCTTGCTGAAGATAGTTACCAAGACTGCTACATTAAAAATTCACGGGTACAAATGGGTAAATCATACAAACATTTTGTGTACAAATCTAGTACTGTAAGCCACTATGGACAAATGCAAAGACTAAATAAAGAATAATAAAATACCATAGGTTTCAATTTAATGAGACGTGAAGATAAACACAGAACCATCTTACAAAACTTAAGGGTGAAATATAATGCAACTTTGATTGTTGAATGAAATTAGAGCAAACACATCCTATAAAACTGCTCTTTGATCTTTGCATGTACTTATGCATGAATTTGACACACAATATAGTTTTTCTGGGTTTAAACATATGAAGAAATCCAAAATTAAATCAAAAGAAAATCCTGAGAAGTGCCTAAAGATTAGATTATATTTGCTATATAAGCACTAACATACTTTTGAAAAATTTAAATATTCCTTCATAAACAAATTCACTGTTTTACTGTAACTTTATTAATTTCATTGCTTTAGCAATTATTTTTCAGTGTAGCTTCCCAATGCCCCTTTCATTATGACCAAAAACAATAAGATAAGATTTCTTCTGCCCTACCCCTTGTGGGTTCATTCTGCTGCTGGAGGTAAATGCTCCTGCCAGGGTTAATGACAGCCAGCTCTCAAACTTCCTCTTCTGACTGACATTCTCTTCATTGTATCCTTCCTGTTCTTTTGTTAGTCTCTTCTTCCAGAAACAAATGTTTGTAAAAATCCTTGCATTTACAAAGAATTCTTACACTCACAGTCATTCCATAACTTTAATAATTAAAATCAGCTCAATTCCCCCCACCCCACCACTTTCAAGGCTAGCAGAGTCACTTCAAGACATTTCAGATTTTCAACAATACAATAAAAATTACAACAAAGGTGTTTTATCTTCAAAATGCACACGCTTTAGAACCAGCTCAATCACACATAGACAATCATTCAATCCTTAGCTCATTTAACAGCCTGAAAAAGAGAAACTATAAATTCTCCCAAACCTGTTGCACAGAAAGAAATTAAGAAAAAAAAATACAAGTGGCAGGTTTAATCCTCAATTTCTTTGTAGATTTCCTATTTCAAACAGTTGAGAGCAAAGTAAACAACTTTGTGCAGTAATACAGTTATCGTGTCAATTTTTTTGTGTTTGGCTTATGACTACAGCACTTCCCCTCCACATCACATGAATGATCAGCACTCTGGGTACATTCATGCCCACCTCTGTGTTTGGTTCAGTCTGTGTGTTTGCACACCATGGAGGACTGTCTGTAGGCACTAGTTCAAAGTACTGCATTGGTGTCCAGGGACTGAATCCAAGCCAACATGTGTGCACACATTTCACTTGTGCAGTTTCAGTATCTAGGCCAGACCGAAGCCCTCTGAGCATTCCTGAATGGCCAACAGCAGCATGTGTCTCAACTTCTCGTAGCTTTCATAAGCAGGTAGGTCAAGCTGGTTAAAGCTGAAACAAACAAAAGAGGAGGCAGATCAACTGTGTGGGTCTTACAACTCACTGCCTGCACTACATGTAAGACTAGCCAATACAAATGCTGCAGTTACAACAGAGCTCTTATACTACTCCATGTAACACGCACATGGCAATGACTTACAGCCACAGCAGAATTACATGGCAGCCACTTCTGTGAAATGATTGTTAGGAAGCCTACCGTGTCATATAACAGACCAAACCCATTTATTCAAGAAAAAAAAAAATCTGGGAATTTCTGCATTGAATATGTATTCAAAAATGGTGTGGGCCAAGTCATTCACAGACAATACAGTGACACTTACCAAGTATGTGCAGAGGGTAAACGGTCAGTGGAGCGGTCATCACGGTGGATCTGGAATTTCTGGATGCCGTTCATTCCCTCAAGTGCAGCAAAACCCTGGAGTGGGACCTTTGATGTGCCTGTCACAAACTGCAGGAACTTGGCCCGGTCTGCTTGGTCAAACGACCGCAAAGCTCGCCAAAACCACTGGATCTGAGGTGGAACGGACAGAGTAGTGACAAGGTTTGTACATGTTCACACTAATTTGAGACGGGCAACCAAATATTATTGCTGCTTTTGCGTCTGTGTGAGAAATAAGCAGGAAAATGCTGTACGTGAGTCATTAAAACACTTGGTTAAAAATGTTATTTAGAATAATTGGTAGCTAAAATGTAAAAATGTAGTGATTATACAAACCAGCTTTACAACAAAAATCTGTTCTACTGCATAAACAACAATAGTGGGGACAAATGATTCCTGAGATGATATTAGCTTTGGCCTGCATGACAAAAAGGGCTGACATAAAACTAGCTTGGTAACTTATCTTCAGTAGTAATTGTCACGACATTAGAAATACTTTCTTGGCATTGTGGGCATACAGCAGGCACAGAGAAACTTCAGCGCTAGTTCTCAACCCTGGTGATTATGGTTTTTGGTCCTCGAAGGCTGGCACCTCCATATCTACAAGAAACATGGAGCAGTGCAAGCAGCCACATGCTCATTTAATTGTATACCTGTATTGAGCTGGACTGGTACTTGTGGTACTCTGTGTTAGCTTTGAGATCATCGATATCAATTGTGGGTAGACCAGATATGAGCAACTCCAGCTCCTGCTCCGTGAAGATGGATATTAGCCTCTTTGGGATGATCTCATAGAAACCATCCAAAAAGGCTGCCAACTGTTTACGAATAGCACCTGTGAAGAAGTGAGAAAAGTGCTGTTGCCAAATATCCAGGTACCAGAGTGTGCAAGTCAGGACACTATTTAGAATTATGCATCATAATGATCTCACCAGTCATCTTCATCTGACAGACTAGGTGCACATACTCCTTCTTGTTTTCTTCTGTCACTAGGATGTTGGCACCATTTGGCTTAAGGTCCCTAACCTCACAAACCCCAAACTCCTGAACCTGATAGGGCAAGGAAGAAGAATGCAAGCAGATCTTCCTGATACTCATTCAAGGAACATTTCAGAAATAGGACAGCAGTTACAATTGCAGAATGTTGAGGGAGAAGGTGAATGGAATAGGTACCTCAGTGCTGAATGTTAGCTCATAGCCTAGGGTGGACACATCATTCTCCAGCAGGTAAACAAGGCCCTGGTAGAAATGATAGTCCTCACTCTCCATGTCTGTATACCTGGGAAAAGGGACAAAAGGTGCATGGAGGAAAGAAAAAAAAAACATGGCATACATCACATCTCTAGGGTTTAATTCATGAATAATTCATGCAGGTGCAGCTCTAACAGTTCTTGTGAATCCTGCAACTTCACTGCAATTACTCTGGGAAAATGGGCACTTGAATCAATGAGCATTATATTGAGATTCATAAGACAACTGAAAGCAATGAGGTAAAGTCTCGGGTAACCCACATTTAAAATATCTAAACATTCAAGGTACAAATCATTTGTCAGTTCTACAGCCTTGGTTGCTAGCAACAAGAACAGGACTGCAAGTGCATTCTTTTAGTGCCTTCAGGTACCTGACACTCTTCCCCAGGATGTGCTTGTAGAAGCTGCGTGTGAAGTAGCATTCCAGTAGCCTGTTGTCATACACAGCCTTGGCCACCACACGCCCCACAAATTTGAAGTAGCTGAGATGGTTGGGGTTGCAGTGGGAAGAAGGATTGATGGTGTAGGTGACCCTGTCCCCAGGGGAGGTGCGGAATAGAGCATACATGGGGTTGAACATCTCCCTGGAAATGATCATGTACCACTCACGCAGCAGGCCACCAGCATCCTGGCCCTCCTCTCCTTCAAATACTATGTAGCTGAGAGAAATGGGGAGGGTAAAAATTTACACAGGTCTCACTTTCAACTGAACTTTTAAACAGAAAACAAACATTAAACATACGCATGCTGTGACTGAAAAAAGTAGCTTAAACGTGAGGTGTTAACGGATACAGTGCTGATAAACATAAAGCATTCAGTAAGTAAGCCTGGTTAAGGAAAGTCGTCTTGAATGGAAAAATGTATTAAACTTGAATTGCATGTTCAAACTCACAGCCTGTTCTTCATCTCTTCTGGGCTCTTGCGATGAAGCTCTCGGTAAGAGTCCTCAAACACGTGATCCCTGCGCACATGCACAGCCATGTCCTCCTTCCTCAAGCCCTCATCCAGACGCTCCAGCTCCTGACGGAAATACCTGGGCAGAGGAAGAGCAGCAATGACATTCCCATAAAGAAATGTTGTCCATTGCACCATTAGAGCACTACATAATAAGAATTAAAAATTTGTGGTCCATCAAAATATTTTGGTGAGATAGCAGTTATTTTTAAGATGCTCCTGCAAGTTTTATACAACACTTTGTAAATATTTGAGAGAAGTCAACCCTTCTGCAGCCCCTTCCATTTGAAATGCATAAACAAAAAGGTGATGCTGGCAGAACAATGGGAAGAGAAATAAGTGATATTTAAAAGACCCTGCTGGAATCATACTTCCGCTTAACATCAAAGTCCAGTATGCGGATGTAGTCCACCAGCACAGCAAAGGGTCCGTCTGCTAGATGTGTAGTGGATTGGCGCAGAATCTGGTTCAGCACAGTGCGATGAGTCTCTGTCAGTGAGAAAAAACACACTATGTTTCCCTATCCTATAAGGAAAACAATAAAAACTTCCTCCCTCTTAAAAAAACCCTAAGTAAAACACGTTTTTTTTTTAAAAATATTAGTTATTCTACTCAATTAAAGACCTACAGCTGTGTTAGGTATAAATGTTACATTTTTAGTGAGATGGTGCACAAAACTCAATAAAGTCAAGCCACGGTGGTAAACAAGATCGCATTTTATGGTCATGTTTCACATGAGAAATCACCTTGAGATGACATTTTTTTGGGGGAAAAAAAACAACTATAAGCCTCTAAAAAAAATGATAAGGGGACATCCCCACAAAAGTGTTTTTAAAAAAAATTGTCAACTTTCAGTGGGATTGAAGTGGAAATCATTTATTGCATTAAAGGTAGAGTCAACGCAAGATTTTACAGAATCCCATTAACAAATGTATGTGTTTGCGTGCAGAACTGTTTACATGTCTAATAGTATGTGCAAAGAAGTTTTCCACCCTTTATAGTCAAATATAATATCACTTTCACTTTGGTCAGACTCACCAGCAAAGCGCAGGAACTTCTGAGTATCAGGAGGCAGATTGGCAGAGATGTGCATGGAGGAGGGCTCACGGGAGAAGAAGGGGTCCAGGGTAGATGGGGTAGCAGGTGTAAGGGGTGCTGGTGACAGGGGTGGGGGCTCATCCTTAATGTGAGACAGCTGGCTCTCCCGTGTGTCCCGCACCTGGGGTTTGCTCTCCCGTTCTGTGGCGTGAACCAGAAAGAAGGCCTCCACTGCTGGCTGGAGCACTGGTGGAGGTAATGGAAATTGCAGAGGAAAAGATAAAGTAAAGAGAGGGTTGGGAAATACAAATGTTTTGATGATGGTGCATATTAAAAATAATGCTGCTGGGACTGGCTTATATGTACACAATTCAAATGGTTCAGATAAGTTTTGAAACAAGCTGTAGCACTTTGTTAGTTTTTTTAAACAATCAAAATCTACATTCCTGTTGTAATTACACACAAGCTACTAACAAAAAAAATCATCCATCAGACAAAATGCCAGAAATTATACATATTTCAAACATTGCATGACTCGATTTACAAGTACACTGACTTACCCAGTACTGCATGCTGGTCATGTGACTCTTCAAGTTCTTTTAAACATTCACCTAGCATCTCCCACAATTCATCCAATAATAGCTGTTCACTGAGGAGTGGCAGATCAGGCACTGTTTCCTCACGTTCTGACTGGTTGCTGCCTTCCACATCTGCAGAAAAGATGTCACAAGCAAACAGTTTAGTGGAGTTCTGCTTAAAATCCAAATCCATTCGATAGGTTAATTACTGACAACTCTGAGCAGAACAAAACTGTATCTTACCTGATGGCTGAGGCTCCTGGCTGATAGGGGAAGTCTGGTCTATGTCCATTGGTGAGTCATCTCTCTGAGCTGGTGGAGCTTCTGATACTGAAGAGGACTCCGACTAAGAAGAGAGGGAGAAGGGATGCAAGTAAGAAAAAAGAGGGTATTCAGGATGGATGCGAATTTACATGTGGGTGACGAGGGAAGGCGAGAATAAGAAGTGAGCAACAGAAAAGTGAAGAAAATGTGACAAAATAAAGCAAGGAATAAAAAAGGAAACTGACTCCCATGCAGACAAGAAAACAAGCAAGAAAAAAGATGCAGAATGGAACAAGCTTAAAGCAAAGAAACAGCAGAGAGAAGGGTTATACAGCCAGAACAGCTGGGGTGGAATGAAGAAGGTTGTGCTAGCTTTAGGCAGTCGGATTACCATGGTGTTAGTCAGCAAGTCAGTATTACTGAGCAAAATGTGTCTTACGGGTTTGTTACAAGTGCGGACAAGAATTGAAAATTAATTCCCCCCCAAATCAACAGCAGTATCATTGACAGCTGCGTCTGTGACCCCCGCAGATACATTTGGTGTATGTTAAGGCAGCAATGTTTTTTTTTCCTATGGTCACTGCAGATATGAGCAGTCATGTCAGTAGCAGCACAAGTACTCGGTCCATGCTAACCGTGGCAATGCTGGCCGTGCTGGCAGAGGGGACGCTGACTGGGGCAGGACCAGTGGTATGGGGCACTGCTATGGAAGTGGAGGCGACAGCAGTGGAGGAAGCAGCAGCGGTTGTGGGGGGTGCCTGCTGTAGCCGGCGAGCTCGCTGTCCTTCCCTCACCATCTGGATGATGGCATCTGCTTCAGCCTCCAACTGACGCACTGCAGCCTGGATGCTGTTGGCTGAGCCAAGGCTTGAGGTAGCTGCAGCAAGAGACCACCATAGAAAGATTCGCACTTAACAGTGGTGTAGTATGGACTACAATCTTTCAGAGCTCAGCCCTTAGCACTGACTTCATCGCATAACTGCAGCAGCATGGTGTAAGAAGACAATGAGTTAGGTGAGAGTTATGCTATGCAAGGTGCTGAACAAGTTCACAGGTCTGGATTCAGCAGCAATAACTAGTAACTAGAACATTCTCCTACTTTTCCTATTTCCCCTCAGTCAAAGTACTGTTTATCCAACTAGACTAAAACAGAAGGAACATACAACACAGTCTTTACTACATTGGTCATTTCCTTAATATTGTTTTTTGTTGTATTGTTTACTGTGACACTGTCTTTTTCTGGAGACACAGTGCCCCACAAGTGCTATGAGTATTGTTTTGCCAGCTTCGTTTGCTGAGCAACTAAATGTACAAATTTTTTTTTGAAGATCCTTCACTTAGTAGATGAAATGCAATAAGGTGTGGAGCATCTATGAGCAACCAGTGATGTGAGGAATAGGTTTGCCGTCTCCTCACCGAGACGCCGTGTCTGTTTGGCCTTCTTGTTGGCACGTCGTGTGTCCTCTCGCAGCTGGATTATCACCTGCAGCACACGCAGGAAGAACTTCTGCGTGGATGTTTTGGAGGTCAGGGAGCTCATGGAGGGCAGCTGCAGCTCCCGACCACCCAGCGTACGCTTCTGAGTGGCCACAATCACCACACTTTCCGCCCCATCAAATCTGCACCCCCGCCAGCCCACAAGCACAGGAAAGGGGAGGCAGAGAGAGTACAGTGATCATGCTGAAACCAAACTTCAAGGTAAAGATACAGATTATTAAGGTTCAAAGTGAAATGTTTATATGGTAATGGCAAAAATAGAAATATCTGTGATGGTAAATGTTCTTTCAAAACTAAACAATCAACTCCATGCACAGTGTTGCTAAGATAACCATCAGAAGCTGTATGAAACTGTATGTACATTTTTTAAAATCAGATTACTCTATGGCCTTTTATCACAGTACAAGAGTAACTTTCCCAGGCTCTACTTGCCTGCTGGTGATCTTTCCTTTGAGCTTAGCAGAATACGAAGGATCATCTGGCATGGCATCAGGGGAATGTGACTCAGCTTGGGCTCGCCTCTGTTGCTCCAAGTTGTATTCCCGCAGCTCTGCCAGTAGAATCCCTGTCAGGGTAACAGAAACAGGATTGATGTAAATAGACACGTCCACACTCTGCTGTGCATCGTTTTCACGTACCCACTCTAGAGCGATTGTGCTACAACTTGACTCTATTCTGTACCATATTCTGTCTACTGGACGCAGGCTGCAATCAATGATAGAACCACTTCCCTATTTTCACTATATACTGTAATGCATATTTTTCTTTGCAACTTTGCTATCAATTTATGAAATCCTATGCTTGTTTCATTATTTTGTTGTACTGCAACCCTGGATAATTTCTCTTCAGGATTACACATTTTCAGTTCAACATAGATCTTTCACTGTCCTGATGCACATCACTAAGCACACTAATGATAATTCTTGCTGTTGAGGCTGATAAAATGTGATATAACCACATGGGTTAAGGTAGACAGACAAAACTGAATGGGAATGTGCTAAAATGTTAGAAAATGTCAACATTTTGGGACCATTTTGGTTAAACCGAAAAAGAATACATGGCTAAAAATAGGAGTATCTGTAATGGTAAATGTTCTTTCAAAACCAGAAAAACTCCATGCACAGTGCTGCTAAGATGTATCTATCATTACAGAAACTAGTGATGCTACAATTCTTGAACAGAAGGCATCCTACATTCACACAACGCAGCAGACTACTTCTAACCTTCTTGGCAACTGGTTTTTTGGATCTTGTAAATTTCCCAATGGCACTGCCTCCACCTGACCTGCACCAATCACCCCAGTGGCAGGACTGGTCATCACTGAGCTTTCAGGTGGCAGCACAGTGCCCAGCATTTGCACCCCCTGTCTTTCCCTCATGTGGCCATATAGAAATGGAGTTTGCGCTTTCGTGATTTTGTTCCCTTTCTGAGTCAGGTAGTACCCTAGTAAGTTTATTATAATAAGAGCCCACTATTTTAGAGTGTTAGAGATATACTGGGGACATTAATTGGGGTTTTGCAGATGAACCCAGTACAAATCATAATTTTCCTCGTAACAAACAATAGAAAATACTTCAAGTTTGCGATATCAAAGGTAAATCATACTGTGTAGGAAAAGGTTCTCAGAAAAAAAAAACCAAGCAATTCTGAATGAAGCAGACTGACCAATCTGCTTGCAAAGAGTGTAGCCCAGCTGGCGAGCCCCGGTGAGCAGCAATCGAAGCACAGTATCCCGTGTGGAGGCATCCCCCCGAGACAGCTGCAGCAGGATGTTAGCAGCATCCTCAAGACCCTCCTCTGAGCATGAGTGTGATGTTAGCACCTCCACTGCAAGCTGCAGCTGCTTTTCTGTCAGGCCGGTGGAGGCCAATTTGCTCTCTCTGTCCGGACTGCAAGCTGCTGCCTTCTGTTTCCCAGCTGACAAAAAGTGAGCAGTAAGTCAGAACATCCAAGAATTACACTTAACTTTTTAGAAGGTACTTGTAAGGTGAAACAACATCTTACCAGTAGATGTTACTGCAGTAGCAGTGGTAGTAACAGAGACAGTCGCTGACATCGTGGAAGGCTGTACCTGCACGGCAACCCCAGGGAACACCGCCTGAGTGGTGGCTGACCCAGAACCACTGGAGACTGTTCCTGACCCCCCTGCACCCTGAGCAGGTGTCTCTGGAGGCTTGTTGTCAGGCAGTGCAACAGAGATGAGCGACAGCAGCCGTAAAAGCTTCTCAGTGAGCAGGGAGCTACGTCGAATCACTGGGTGGGAGAGCATGTTCATCAGCTGCCCTAGTGGAGAGGCCTCCAGGCTGCACTGGGCCCCCTCCACCTCGACAGTACCCCCCTGTGGCATGGTTTTCATTGAGGCCTTGCCTTTTCGGCTCACGTTCATATTATCCAGCTTCACAAGCAAGTCCCAAAAGTCTGTAGAGATGCCTATACTCTGAGTAGTGACTGAGTAAGGTGTGGCACAGCTTCCAGGGGAATTACTGGTGACAGAAGTCGTTCCTGTTATGGGTACAGTTTGCAAAGTAGGCAGGGATTTGGTACTCCCACCACCTGTCTCACTTGTCCCCCCACACAGGCGTGATTCAAGATCTGAAGTGGACAAGGTGTCTTTACCTCGCTGTTGTGTGAAGTGGCTGGGGAATACCTGGAACAGTTGGGTTTCAGTAAGACACACACTCAATTTTATTACATATTTCTACATAAATTTAACTGTACAATCCAAAGAGTAAATACAATAAAATAGTCTATAATACTCACCTTGGCCAACTGGATGAGGGTGTCTAGCACATGGCGACACACCACAGGAGCAGCCTGTGGATGAATGTGCACTGTGGAGCCACCTCCTCCTGAACTAGAGGCTCCTCCTCCACCAGCTCCAGAAACCCCACCACCCGGTCCTGATGCACTGCCTGCTGAATGGCGGTCTATGTGCTTGCGGCCTGTGGCCCTCTGAATTTGAAAGATGTTAGTGCGGCATCCCAACGCTGCATCCATGGAAACAGACAGCCATGAAAGCTGACTGGAGCTGCGAGCCTCCACACGGTTCAGTAGGTCCAGTGAGGCAGCAGAACAGAGCGGAGTGGTTGATGAGGGTAGGCAGGAACCCTTAGCTCCACCTGAGGCCAATGTGCGCTTACCCCGGATATCATCAGAGCGAGCCGTCTCCAAGCATAGGTCGCTCTCACTGCTGCGCTGCAGGATGGACAGCAGACTACGGATGACCCAGCTACGTGTCTGTGAATGGTAGCACAGGTTGCGCAGTACACGGTGCAAGCGACTGGTGTTCAGTTTGGGTTCATCTACAAACAGCAGCACCAGGAGGCAGGACAGCGCCTCATGGTCCAGCAGCAGCCGACCACGTAGCCTCAGCAAAGAGTCCACACTGGAGTTGGATGGACTACATGCATAAAAACACAAAAGAGCTTCTTTAAGGCTTACGAACTTTGTGGGCTCTGAAGTGTCACACTGTATGCTCTGTGATTGGCATGACTGATGCACATGGTAACTGAGCAATGCACAGTTTTCCAGTGTAAATAAACAATTACCTTTCTTGATTACCCACACAAGTAACTGACTCACCGGCTGATGCTGGCAGCTCCACCCATCTGTAAGGCCCCACCCCTCTGCACAGCCAAACGGGTGTACTGCACACCCCGATTTCCCCCTAGCCGGCTGGTGAAAGCAGGGGAACGTAGGATGGCAGAGAGGGCAGAGGATGAGCTGTGGCCAAAGAGCCTCTCATGCATCAGCTGGCGTTGGCGGGCCTCCTGCTCACGGCGAAGTGCAGCTGCCTCAGCAGCTATGTCCGGTGGCATGACGGCAAGCACGCTGTCTTCCATATCCTCCAGTACACTGCGACGCAGTTCAGATGGCAGTGTCTGGATGAAGGTGACAGGGTCTAGGGGCTGGTCACCTTGTGTGGGCTGCTGGGAGAGCTCCTGTCGCTGCTGTTCTGCCCGTTGCTGAGCCAGGACCTAGGGGTAGACCACAGAAATGGAGTACAACTCTCCTAGGAAACAGGGTGTGCCTAAGCAAGTGAAATGAACAGACAAGTTTTAACACCTTCATTATGTGCTCCTTTAAAAGATGCATTGCTCACCTCTTCTTGAATAGCAGGTGGCAAAGCAGCTAGGAATTCTGGGCTGACCTCTGTGACCCCTGCAGCACCCCCTAGCACCGGGACTGTGGAAGATGGAAGGGAAGGGGCAGCAGGAGGGCGAGAGGGAGGATGGATGCCCAGCTGATTCTGGAGCACTTCACGACGGATATCTTCAGGCAAGGCTGCCAAGAAGGAAGGATCCACTCCCTCTGGAAGATTAATACCTATGGTGTGGAAGAGAATTGGGAGACAGGGGGTGAATATTATGGACAAGGTAGTGAGGAAATAATACCAAGGAAACAAACCTGGGGGGGGACATAAACCAATAGTGATACATATAAAAACAAAAAAGTGAACAACCCATTTTGCTGATAAGCCAAATTCACCTGCAAGAGGGTCCTCCTCATTGCTGGTGGAAGGGGGGGGGTCTTCTTGGCTGGTCTGAGATGTTAAAGTGCTGTCACCAGGGGGTGTGGCCTCACCCAGAGAGGAGACAGGTGCAGAGCTAGAGGGAAAAATGAACAGCTACCCACTGTCTCTGACTTATAATAAATCAATAGACAACATGGACAAAGTTTAAGGTGGAATGGAAATTAAAGAAACAATAAGACAAATCATAATGTTTAGACAACCCAGAATTTGCACACACGGACACCTTAAATTTCTTTGGGTTTCTTTGTATAAAAGCTTTGTAAATGTTGTACTAAAGTTTATTATACAGTGGGTCTTCATCTTACAAATATTTTTGATTTTGATGACAATCATTCATAAAGTTAATTTTTTTCTATTCTATTTTTATTTTTACCAACCTAATCTGATGTAATCTTAAAATGAGCTGTTTACCCCTGTTTCAGTAAGTGCTCCACTGCGATTATGCATACTATTAGAAGCCAGTGTAAAATGTTTTGCTTGTAAGACTCACCCTGTGTCTTCCTCTGGCCTTTCTGTCTGAGCACTGTCTGTGCTCACTGGTAGCTCCTGGGAGGGTTGACTATGTGGGGCTGGGTCTAGTGAGGATTCATCCTGCGGCGTAAACGAAGGACTGCTGGTGTCCATGGGCGAGCCCTCAATGTGCGACACTCCAACTGCCAGAGGTTCAGAACTTTCCACTTGTTCTGGACCCAGAGAAGCTAGAAGAGCAGAAAGGTGGCAGTATGGATTGGAAAAGGGAGTGTGGCAACACTGAAACATGGAGAATAAACACTGGCAACAAGCATACTTGGAAATAACAAGAGAACAATAAGAAACTCCAAGGCTTTCTAGCTGGAGAAAGTTTGACCCCATAAAACATAAGGGGGATCTATAAAACAGATCATATGCAAATATTTAAATCTATAAAATATAATTATAAATATTAAGTGAGAAAGGCAAGTAGTCTTGCACTTTATGACCAGAATTACCATTGAAAGCAAAAGTTTCATTCTTGTAATCAATAAGTAAGATAGACTTCCACACTCCCTACCATTCATTCTCAGTCCTCCACGCTCACCAATGGTGGGTGCTGGGGACATTTCCATTTGTGATCCTTCTGCTTCACTGCTCTGCCTATCAGCTGTCGGCATTTCAGGGAGGCCCGTCTCTGCTACAGCCACAAGTGAATCAGCATGCGAGTCAGCCTGGATCAAGTTGACGACTGGCTGATCCACCTGTTGACCAATTGCTGTCTCCAAAGTGACCAGGGTTGATTCAAGAGGCAGTGCAGGGGTGGTGGGTGTGGCTTCGCCCGAGGGAGGAGCAGTGAGGAACCCTTCTGCTGCACAAGGTGGATCAAGACAAGATACCTCATTCTGTGTCTGTTCACCTTCTGAGGGGAGAATTATATACAGGAAAAGGACAGGGAAATAATTAGTCTGGCATACAAAGAACACACAAAGTAAAGACTAATTTGATCTATGTAATTTATGACATAGTTGTTTGTAAAAGTTTGGGCACCCCTGGCCAAATAATGTTTTGCTGACATTCAACATAAAACAATGTAAACACAACCACTGCATTAAAAAAAACTTCAGCATGACACATTTCTGTAAATTTTAATGCAAAATACTATTTATTTGCTGAATTAAACAAATCGAAAAGAAAAAAAATGCTAAAATTGGCATGTGCAAAAGTTTGAAAACCGTGTCAGTACCCACCCCAAATTTCTTCCTTGGAGAATGATTCAAAAGTTCAGAAATATTTTTAAGTCATCTTGTATTCACTGCTTGTTCTTAGATCTACCCACTAAATTTCAACAATATTCAAATCTGGAGACTGTGAAGGTTATTTCAAAACATTAATCTTTTTAATGAATGAATCTTTTTTTTTTTTTTTAAAGTAAATCATAGTTGATTCTGAGGTATGTTTTGGATCATCCATACTCTTTTCAACTTCAGTTTCTTCACTGACTGTGGGAAATGAGATTGCAGGATTTGTTGATGCCGTTCCATTCTTCCCACTACCCTAGAATAATTCTTATGTCACTGGCTGCCATACAATCGCAAAGCATAAACGATCCAACCCAGAAAGGTACTTAGAGGAGCTCATGGTTGCTGAATGGAAGCCTAACACCTGACTGGTTTGAACACTCAGAATTTATCAAGCTGTTGAACTGCCATTAACTGACTTAGATGAAGGCCTGACAAGTCAATGAAGTTCAGAGACATGGTGAGAAATGACACTAGTGGGTCAACTGGAAGGTTGGCCAATCATCTGCACAGGGCACATTCAGCATTTTATTTTTCGCCAATCTGTAAAATTCAGCAAATAAATACTGGCTGTGCATTAAAATTTGCAAAAATGCATTATGTTGTGTGTCAAGTTTTTTTTTTTTTTTCAATGCAGAGGCAAAACAATGTGAATACAATATAAACAAAACATCTAAATTTGCCCAAAGGTGCCCAAACCTCTGCATACAAATGTATATTAATAGGTGCGAAATAAAACAGAAAACCACATATGGGCAGTAAATTCAGGAGTTCCAAATTTTAGTTACAAATAAAAAAAGTTTGCAAATGATGTTGACAAGCTGCACTGTGGAAGGCAGTAAGTTGTATAGTTATCTCCATAAGGGGGTTTACAATCCCAGTCCCCAACAACACAACAACTTACTACCTCACCCCAGCACAGCCATACAGTTCTACAACAATCTTTCTAAATCAGATGTGTCCTCTTTAACTTAGACAAGCTAATTCATTTAAGGAAACTCTTGGTGACCTTGGAAACAAATACAGAGGAAAAAAGTAACCAGGTAGTATTTAAGCAGTTTGGCAAGGCAAAGGTCCTATCTTATACGGCCATTTTAACTGCACACTCAGCAAAATGCCAAGAACTTAATGTTATGGGAATTTACAGCAAGCACAAAAGGAATGGAAAAACAACAAAACATGGCACATTCAACAAATTCATTAAAGGAACAGACCAAGTTTTAAAAAAACATGAAGTAAACCACTAAATACAACATAGACTTCACGTGCACCTTTCAGCCACTTTTCTATTGTACTCGTAGCCCCAGCAGGAGAGGCAGCTGTCTGGTCCCCAACACACTGAAGCGTTCCGTTGACATATGGTTACCGTGGGAAAGACAGTAGGCTGTATAGTTATCTCCCAGATCTGGTGTGATCCTAAAACTATACAAACTACTACCTCAACCCACAGCAAGCAGTTCTGCACATCAGTAGGGGTGGCTGTGTGTGTATACACATGTCTCTGTTTCCATCCAGCTAGAGAGAGAGGTTCACATGACAAGTGCAAGAGACAATGTAAGCTTGTGCAGTAAATTTTGCAATAAAAATAGATGAAAACAGAGTTAGGTTATAACTTTAGACCAATGTTTCCCAACCTTTCCCCCCCAAACGACCCTTTTTTATTTATTTATAAGTACAAATATATATATATATATATATNCCAATGTTTCCCAACCTTTCCCCCCCAAACGACCCTTTTTTATTTATTTATAAGTACAAATATATATATATATATAATAAAAATAAAAATAAAAATAAAAGCCCTCCACCACATTTGTATGCCAACAGTTATGCCAAAATGGAGTTGAGCAAGAGGGTCCTCTTCCATGCAAACTTGCAGAGTAAGGGGCTTAAAACCTGTGGCTAAATTAATTCACCAATACATACTTCTTCCCATTATTTCTTTAAACATCCCTCAAATCTAATTTGCCAAGTGATCCACATGAAAACTTTGGCAACTGCTCGTAGGGACTTGGAAAACATGCTTTAAACTACATGAGAACACCTATTTTTATTTTTAATTGTACTTAAATGGCAATATAAATGCAGGTTAAGTGAAACCCTCATGCACAAACCAAAACTAACCAAATCCAACAGACAGTGAGAAATTCCATCAAATGCATGTAATATTAAATACCTATGCAACACAAAGCTACTTATAATCCTGTTTGAGCAGAACTACCTACAATTACTGTTATAACCACACGTGACAGTCCTCTCTAGTTAAAGTTTCAGATCAAAATTAAATAGATTTGGGTTGCATGTTAAGCCCACGTCACACAGGTTGACGCTTTGGAAGGTGAGGCTGGAATCTACATGTGTGAGCTACAAACTCTGAATGTATGATACACATTGAGATGCCATTACCAGCTGAGGCCAGTCTGCCATCACTGACTGTTCTCACTCCTGACTCCTGAAAAAAAAGAATAGAAAACACACACATTAGAGGATGTAATGCAATGTGCCCTGGAGCACCAACAATGCTCTGTTCCATGGCTACTTCCTTACCTGCACATACTGATCATGGCCCTCCTCCACCCCTGATGTGCTCTTCTCACTCTGCTTGGCCTCTTCTTCCTCAGCAAGTTGCCTCCTTCGCTTCTCCCTGCGTTCTTCTAGCTCCTCATCCCGTAGGCTCTCCAGGTGTTGTAGGACAGGCACTTTAACCACTGCAGGCATGGGGAATTATCAGTACATTAGGGCCTTGCATTTTGAGCCTTCAAAATACACATTTGACAATTCTCAGTATAATTATAATTGTGTTTGTTCCCCCCCACTTAATATCCATTTTGTACATTTCTGTTTGTTACACTCCAAAAGTGACCTGTATTCATGTAAACAAGCAGAACAAGAATGTGGGGCTACCTTAAGTCACCACAAGTCAGTGTTTAGTTTGTGTTGGTGATCAGTACAATGACCTCACAATGAACATTACTCTTGTTTAAGATAAACTGGCCAACAATGAGGTCTCAATAGGAGACAAAAGGCTTGTATTTTCAGTCATCTGAGTTTCATTCTCAGTGCAGCTTCAATAAGAGTTTATTATGGCTATATCCAAAACTTTTACTGAACTTAATCCATTAATAAAAGTGAAGGATGATACTGTAAAAGTTGAAAGTGTCTGACATTACTGATTGTGATTTAGTGCCAGAAGTGACTTTGGATTTACAAACAAACTAGTCCCTCTTGTGTTCATAAGGCAAGGAGTCAGTGTACCTGCCACACAATCATGCATGCTCTCTGCATCCAGCACTTTACACTCATCAGTCCATCTTGTTAATGCTGTGGGAATACTGGAAAGGGTACCTAAGACACAGAGAGAAGTTTGCAGAAAACAAACAAATTTAAATAAATAAATAACATTTAAAACAGCTGACACGAGGGGACAGATTTCTCAATTAACACTAGAGTTTTCCAAACCTGTGTCCAGCTTATTAGAACTCCTCAAGGAAAACTAAACCAGTATTGATTCATTTCCCTGCTCCCTCTGATGGCCTTCTACATTTCCTCCCTATCAGCTACCCCTCCACCCCTGCTCCAGTGCCACCTGCTTACCAGCTTGCCCCCCAGTGCTGCTCTGCTCATGGAAGAAGTCATCTAGTAGCTCATCATCAGAGCGGGCAATGATATGCACATCTTCACTGCCAACAAGTAGGCGGGCACGGCCACGAGACTGCAGAGGCAGGGAGTTAGAGAGCTGCAGGATGTCTGCTGCTGCGCTGGGACCTAGTAATCTGGGAACACATCACCATTAAATACAACAACCACATACTGAAGCACAGACCTTTTAAATGCACATTCATTTAAACTGATTCTCAAGTACTCAAGTTAGCACTGAATTCAAGTATATGGACACAGAAAAACATGCAGGTAGAACTGCACACCTTTGGAGGATGAGAGGGGGGTTGGGTTGTCGATTTCCAGGGTAGTGGACGTGGATAGTGTGCCCAGTATTGGCTGTGAGTTGGCGGAGTGTACGCTGGCTCCTGCCAATGCTCTGTGTCAGGCGCCCACCTGCCCCTGCACCACCCATGGTCAGAGAGCCATGGTCAGCATGTCGTACCATCAGAGGATGGGAGCTAGGGATGTTGCCAGGAGATGGAGGAATGTCAGCTGGAGGTAAAGGAGGGAACAGGAACCATTAATGTCAGCGTTACTCGCAATTGGCAGATAGAACACTTGCAGGCACCTGCTGTTTTTTCTTTCTCCCAAAAATCTCTTTATAACCTATTACTAGTAAATAAGTGATATTAGATGTAACTATATCACATCACTGCTTTTCCTGGCCAGTGTTCAATTACACAAGCAATTCAATAACATTTTACAAATAATTCTACCAGTTACTATGTAAACAATAAACTAACACTGTACAACCACCTAAATTTCTAAACATGCACACACAAAAATATAAAACTGAACTTAATTACCAGTGGTGGAGAACATGTTGTCGAACTCTATGATGAGGTCATCATCCCGATCAAACCTCTCAAAGCGAATGTGAGGCGCAGCATTGATATCGGGATAGTCTTCTTCTAGCTCCATTTCTGAGCCCTCATCATCGTCATCATCGTCATCCCCCTCTTCATCATCCTATCAGTATTCAGAAAAAGTAAATAATGACAAAAAGCACTAATACATTGAGCAGAGATATGCAGAGTAAATGGCCATGAATCAGAACCCAAGAGAAAGTGTTAAAGAAAGGGAAGAGAACTTGTTTCACAAAGGCCTTGTCTACAGAACAGCTCTATTATAATACAAACCTGATCATCTTCCTCCTCTTCCTCTTCCTCACCCTCCTCCTCTTCATCCTGACTGTCCTCATCCTCATTGCTCCCACTAGAATCATCTTCTTGTGTATGTTCTTCATCCTCTGGCTCTAGGATGTTCATAGAGTCTAAGTGAAAAGAGCAGATCAGTGGGTACATTTACTTCATATAAAAATTGCCTGTGTTGTAGAACACTTAAAAAGCAATTACAATACTACAAACAATCAACATTTTAATGAAAAGAAAATATGTATTATGTACAGTAAACCTTTCAAAGCACTGAAATCAAACACACTGCACATTGTTACAGGTAGGGTTTGACAGAATAGTATTTAGGTTGGTTTACCGTCTCGGTTAGCTTGTAATGTTGAGGCTTGACTCAAGTTAGAAGGAGCCTCATCCATCAGCACATCTTCCTGAGATTCGTCTTCCCTGCTGCGCCCCACTGAATTCCAAAAGCAGACAATTAAACACTTTTTGCACTTCTGAATTGTCCTGGTTCTCCTCTGACTGTCTTCTTTAGTTTGATATTTTTCTTTATAGCAGGGGGTTACCTACTTCTACACATTTCCTCCCAGCTTGCTTCTGACTGTACAATTTAAACATACAGAATAATCTCTCAAAGATGTGTAGTGTTTCTCAGTCTTTGTCTTTTTATTTTACTCTTACCAATGATGGCACTGTTGACACTGCCAGCATCTCTCTCCAGCAATTCATCTATCAAGTCCACCAATTCATTCTCCACCTGATGATAAAGAGGACAGTAAGAACAGAAAGACAAATCATATATTAATACAGAGCACGTGAGGACTGTCAGAAGTACGTGCTCTGTGAAGCCAGTGAGCAAGTACCAGGAGGGTTGCTAGTACTGGCCACTATTGTGCTGTAAACGGCACCTGCATTTCTTGCGTGTTGAGGACTTCTGGTTGTTCAGTGATAACCACTGCATCCACCTCTGGTTCCCCATCCATCAAGTCACTGTCTGGCCCTTGAGGGGGAGCACTGTCCTCAGTTGGTTCTGCCTCACCTGCCTCCCCTTAAAGGAGACAAACCTTCAGTTGGTTACACAGGATACATGAATGGCCAGAGAGCAGATGGCTGTAGCTTTATACTCAAGCAACTCTTCAGACAAGTGTAATGTTTTGTGGAAAAGAGGAACAAATGTAAAAATAGGAATGATTGAATTCTACTCAAACAATCTGAATATTTATGTTGACACCATGAGGGGTACAGCAGCCTCACCTTGGTCTTGTGTGTTGGTAATGCTGCCCCGGGGAACATCTGTGGTGTCTTGCTCTGTTTTGTTCTTGCTGGAACTACCCTTACCCCCAAAAAGACTGCTTGGCTGGTTCACTATTCGAGACAGAGTTTCCAGGGGTTTCAGTGCTGCATTGACTGTGTTTGCCATGTTGGGACTGAGGGAGGCAGGAAAAGGTAGATGTGACCAAGTGTAGCAAATTACAACACAGGGGAGCTAGGGGAAAAATTGCAGTTATGAGACATATATTAATGTCTCCAGGCACCTAGCAGAGAGGAGGTACCTGGAGAGGTCAAGGCTGTGGGGTACACGGGCCAAGTCGTTCACAAGGCCCTTCTTGAGAAAGAGGCGGATGATGTTGTTAACTCCGTTGTGCTGTGTCTTGGGAGTGGCTGTGCTATAGAAGCTAGAGGTGGAGGGACAAGACTCCATGATTGTGCTGATGATACACATAACTGCCTGGAGCCTGCCGGGTAGGAAAAAAACAAGAATTTAAGTACACAATGGACAGAACTGTCTCTCTACCCTTAACTATAAATTACCTTTTTGTTACCACAATTTACCATTTACCACCACAATAAATTACCTTTTTGTTGCAATGTTGATATTTTTAACCAAAGATTTATGATTTCACCCATTTATACAATTAGATACTTTGTTCAGTTTGCCTTCCTTATGTATTCACTATTGGAGTTAGATATCCTCAGATTTCATGTGCATGTCCTTTAGCACCATCTTGCCAGCTACCCTTAACACATCTTGACACCCTACACCCACTGTATGCAAGCACACAAGCAAAACCCCCTTGATGCAGGACAACACACATTAAGAAGATTGTTGCAAGTTAGTCTCACCGAGCATGCTTCTCAGTGCTCTCAGCCATCGCAAGTGCCCGGCTCAGTGCTGCCTTCACCTCACTGACAAGAGCTATTTGGGCATCAGTGCCTGTGCCAGCGGCAGCTAGGCTGGCCAAAAAGAGACGTGCCAGGGCAGGTGTGTCTTTGTCCTCCGAGTTCTGAGTGTGAGGCAGCAGGTGGTCCAGAACAAAGGCCAACACACTGCAGTCCTGTTACAAAGAACACTTGGTAACAACAACAGACTGCAGTCCTGCAAAGCTTTTTGTCTAAACATCTAGTCTGCTGTGAGCAACAACTTGTAACCCTTCTGGAAATTGCCTAAAACTAAACATTACGGTACACTACAAATAATGAAGCAAGTAGATAAAGTTTATAGGTAGGTGGTCGGTCAAGTGCATAAGAAACGAGTCTTACCTCCTTTATGAGCTCTGATTGGCCTGCACTATAGCAATAGGAGGTGATGAGCGTGGCGATGCCCACATAAGAGCGCACCAGTTCTGCCAGCAGCCTCAGAATGGTGGATGTGGGCATCAAAGGCTTGCTAGCCTTGCCCTTCATTCCCCTCCCATCATCTGATGTAGTCCCTCGTTCATCATCTTGATCCTTCTTTCCCTCCCGTGTCTCCTCTGGGGTGGAAGCTAGAAGTGAACAAAAAGAGCAGCTCCAGAAAATGTGAGGAAAGACTAAATGTAGAGAGATGTTAAATGAGTGGAGATGTAAAAAAGGCCGATGATGAGGCACAAAGGCAAAGATGGCAGAGTAAAGAAAGGCTGTTTTCTACTGCCAAAACAACAAAATGTAAATTTTTGAGTAAATCATTACCTTCTCCTTGGGGTGTGCCAGACTGGGAAGACTCTGCTGCACTCCCCTCTGAAGCAAACACTTGAGTCTTGAAAGCAAAAGTAGAAAAACAAGGCAAAAATGAAGACCTTATTCACAAAATGACCCATACTGTCATACAGCACATATGCATGATCACATACATTGATGCTGAAGGCTGTCTGTGAGTCAAAGTCACTGCCCTGCCGGGTCAGTGGATACTGTTGGTTGTACTGCTGGTACACAACATCACCCACATCCTGCAAGATCTGACACAGGTCCTGACTGCCCGATGCAGGCACCGATTGGCTCTCCCCACGCTCTGCTGCGGTGTGCAAGACAAAGGGCATTAAAGGACAGAGAGGGGAACATTTGACAGAAATAATCAGTCACTAAACAAATTAACAAAACTGAAAGACAGTGAAAACCTGTATCAGCATCACAACATGACACAAACATCTTACCCTCCTCAGGTGCATGGTAGGCAGCCAGTGCATTAAGCATATCATAGATGACCTCCTTGATAGGATCAGGAATGGAAGGCAAGGGGGACAGCTTAAGTGGAGTGGTCTTCACCAGCTGCACTGCATTAGGCCCCTTGATGCGCAGATTCTCAAACTCATCATCTGAGGCTATGCAACAGACAAAATGCAAATTAGACCCATAAGAAGCCTTAACATGCAAGCTAACATACAGTGTTGCACAAGACAAATAAGCGCGGTAGTCTTGGGCAAAACATCATTACAGTTTTTACAAGGCTATTTAGCAATGACCCACCCTCCACCCCAAGTACCCTACTCACCAGTCCCTGTACCCCTGGGTGCCGGCAGGGCAATGCGCATGCAATTGCTGGCTGTTTCAGTGAAGCACTCAGAGCTGCGGCAGGCAGCAGGGCCCAGCACACGCAAAATGTAGTTGATCTCCCGTGAGCCAAGACTACCTGACACCACACCAGAGGTGGTGCTGCCTGCCCCACTTGTTACTGCTGAGCGCACAACCTGGAAGACAACACATTTCAGAATACTGACACACGATTATTTACAGTGAGGTTTCTACAGAATTGCAGCAAATGAACAAATACATTACAGACTGATTAAAAAAAGTATTTTATTTGTAAAAATTACAGCGTGTACACCAGTTAATTGAAAAGTACAAAAAAAAATTTTTGAAAGAGCTGCCAACCCATCAATGAGTTTTAATGACAAGACACACCTTTTCCATGGTGTGGCGCAGTGTGGCAGGATCTTCAATAATGTGGCGGAATAGCAGTGTGACCAGAGGGACAAATCCACTAAACCCAGAGCTTTGTGTGAGCCCCAGAATCATGCGGGTACTCCTGAGCTCAGCGAACAGCAGGGCATAGTGGTGCACCCTTGTCAGTCGCAGGCAGAGCCGCAGCGTGGCATGCAGCGTGTCTGGGTCCACTGGCACGCTAATCATGCTGACGCAGGAGCGGATCAGCACTGTGATCATCTCCTCTGACAGTCCCTGGATTACAACACAGGCCAGGTGGGTTGGCTCTGTATCCTGGATGGAAGGATGTGGTGCAGAGGTCAAGGACATCAAATTTCTAGGCTCCGAGCTCCCGTCTTTGGATGAAGTCATTTCCACTGCCACAGGTGTTGACTCTAAGGGAAGAAGAGAATGTATATGTTGCTGTGAGAAATGAAACAGCAGACAAGTAATACAGAGGAAATAGAGAAACCAGAGGAAAGGAAGCAGTATATTATTTTCCCCCTATTCTGCTAGAAAAATAATATAGTGCATCCATGAATTTTGGGAGGCTGCATCAGTCACCTGACTCCGTCTGTGTATCCTCTGGCTTCCCACCCTGCTCCCTCTCACTCTCAAGGCTAGTCAAGCTGCCATTCCTGATAGGCTTTGGGGTTCGAGGCATTCTCTGCACAGTAAGCATTACAGGTCGCCGGTTGCCAGTCTCCTCATTCACCTAAGGTGTACACAGAGTTAGGGAAGTCTGTGATGTTGTGGCTCTTAAGTCAACGAAAATGCTGAAGTGACACAGTACCTGCACCATAGTGTTGAACTGCACAGTGTATCTGCGGCGCCCAGCTGTGAAGCGCACACTGCTCTCGCCTTGCCTCCAGGCAGAGTCAATGGTACTGTTGTTACTGGCACTGTAGCTGCACCAGCGGCCTGAGCGGTCATCAAACCAGCGCCAGTTGTTACAGTTAGGTTGTAGATACTGCAAAAGGCAATTAAGGGTCTCATACAAATTCGAGCTTAACTGAGAAACACACTGAAGTACAACTTTAAAGGAAAACTACTGAAATATTAATAATAAATGTTCACTAATATTTTAATATGTGGTTAAACAACCAGAACCAATAGTGTACCTTGCTCATCTGAGCTCTGCGTTTGGAGGAGACTGCTGTCTTCTCATAGAGGTCAATGATTAACAGCACTGGGGTGATCCATCTACAGGCACACAACAAATCAAATCAATAACAGTAGTGCAGTGATCCACACACAGGGGAAATCAATAGAGTTTGAATAGCCTTCTAGTCACAATTGTGTTTACAATGTGGGGACTTCAGGTTAAAAATCCTGTCTTTTGACACTGGGAATAATTACACGTTTTTTGTTATCCAAGTGCCCATTAATATGACGCTGTAATCCTAACTTATCTGGACTAAAGGAAGGAGTACCACCCACATCAAAATAAAGACTCTATACTCAGTTTTCCTTAGCTTTTTGGTCAATTGAGTCCTGCTACAATCAGCAGTTAGACACTAAGGATAAACACACAGTTGGTGTGCATCTAGGCTGAAAATGAAACAGACAACACTTGCATTGTGTTTTCTTGTGCACACACAACTATTGCATTATGTTGTTTTTGTTGCTTTCCTTAAATTTTTTGGGCATGATTTTTAAAAAGTATTACAAAAAATGAAAGATCAAAAAAAAAAAATTAAGTGTTGTAAAACCAAATTCTGCAACTTTTTTGCCCCTTAAGTCCTTGCTCAAGCTATTATTAAATTATGCCCATAGCATACTACTGCAGTTGTTTTCTGCTTTAACATTTTAATTATGCCTTTTATACATCCCTTAACAGCCTATACATGCGTAAATAAACTTCAATCACTTCAACCTTTCACCAATATTGGTATATTCTTAAGCTTAATTAGCGGGGACAACTTGTTCGATAACACTGACTTCCTAAAGCTAAAGCAATTTTCTTATTCTTTTGTGTTTTTCAAACTGAACTGAACTTGATTTGTTCCAGGAATGGTATACATTTCCCCCAATATTTGACAAAACAGATGTCTTATGTTCTTTCATTACTCTTGAACTTACTTTGGTGTCTGGACATCTTTCTGTTCCTTGGCTGCCTGCAGACAGGGCTGCACCACCTCCAGAAGCTTCACCAGAACACTGAGGACCCCACTGCTCTCTACCACTCGGGCACATGACAGCTTCAGCTCCTGCACAAGAGAGATGCTGATTATATCTCACTCCCAGAGGATAAGAGCAGGCAGAAATCAACATTTTTTAAAATTTATTTGATATGGTGCATTTACCCATTTCTGAAAGTTCTTAAATTCAACCGCTTAAAGTGAAACACAAAATTCTAATTATGAAATCACTTGCATATTAAGAGTTTACATTTCTAAAGTTAAGATGTTTAAGAGAAACATTCCCTATTAATGACAGATAAAGTAGTTTGTTTGTCCTAATTGATAGCATTTGCCAAAACAATTTGTGTATCCAGGACGAGCACTTCTGGAAGTCCATGGGTAACTTAGTTTTGTGTTAAAACCAAAATTACGGATACAAAAATACACCTGCATTTCCATCTCTTAGCTGTTGTTCTTGGATAACAACAGAACTGCCAAGCACCAGTAAGGCATTCATCATTAATCCTTAAAATAAAATAACAGTTTGTAAGTAAGTGTGTAAACCTGTGTGTGAGAGAAACAGAGAGTGTAGTTATACCTCAAAAAGTAATGTAAGCAATAGAATGCGTGTGGCCAAATTGGAGGCCTGAGGTAAAGTGGCCATTTGACTTGTCCACTCTGAAACGGTCCTGGTGTCACTGGTGGTTAGAGGAAAGGCTGCTTTGATCAGCACATCTGCTGCTTCCCAAACCTACAAAAACAAAGTGTCATGATATAATGTCAAACATGTATATGAAAATATACATTTGATTACACTATTACGTTAGAGTAGACTTGCAGTGTTGCAGACTGCTTTAGTACATAGGCAGCAGTGCACAGACTGTGTAACTTGTTGTGGACAACTGTGCCTTCTAAACAGATTCTTTTCAAAGCTTTTGGAGAAATAGGCTGAAGTACATTTTGCTCTCACCTGGTTGACCACCTGCCTGAGGATGAGATCTCGGAACTCAGGGGCACTCCTCTTAATAGCAGTCATAAGCAGGTCACAGACGCGGTACACAGTGTCAGGGAGCTCGTCCAGCAGATGGAAGCAGCCAGGCAGCATGGTGTCTGTGAAGGCCTGCAGCTCTGTGCAATCAAGTGGCTCTGCATCCAGAAAGCGCTCTAGACAGCGTGCCTCCTCCTCCTCTGCAAGTTCCCGTGCCCGACGCTCCTCTTCCTCTCGTCGCTGCGCGGCCTCCTGGTGGGGGGGGGAGAGATTAGCATGAGGAGAAAAACAAAAGGTATATTCCATCAGCCTATGGCATGGTGTGCCAAAGTGCTGTGTGAATATGTACCTCAGGTGAATCAGAATGCTGCTCCATGTTGACTTCCTGTCCTAAAGACATGGCAATAGCTCTCATCATCTGATCCTCTTCAGACATAGTGAGATCCTGCAAAACACGGCAAACGGCTCCAATACAGACCAAAGCCCATACTGGGACCAACTGAAGTGGAAAACCACAGTGTGTATTACAATTACAGCAATCCCACAATTTACAAAATTAACTTTAAAAATTATTTCTTTTTATAAGTTAAAATAAAAACAATTAACTTTAAACATTTCTGTCTTCACTTTAATCAAACGCACTTTTCTAGACTTTTTAACGTTCAAGTTTTTGGATAAAGACAGTTTATGTAAATCGAAGGATCCCTGTAATCCACTTCCACTAAAAGCAGAAACTAAAGCATGAATGAGTATTGGTTCTGTGCAAGTACAACCGTTTCAAACCCTATGATATTCAATCCTTTCTTACCCTAACAACACCACTCAGCAATGGTGGAGGGTGGGTTAACAGATATTCAGTGGCCTGTTCCATGGTGGAGGTGTTGAGCAGAGCCTCCATGGCGTGCTCTCTGGAGAAGCCCATGTCCATTAGCTGAAATGAGAGGTGTGATGAAAGAATATGAAATGAAGGAAGGAGCAGCAACTGGTCAGCCATAGAGGGAACACGAGGGCATACCATTAAGCAAGCATCACCTGTCCTCTACCTTATTTGTATCAGACAGCTTTTCTTGTTTTCCCCTTATTTTCTATACCTCACACAATTTGTTTCAAGTTGTAACATTCTGTACTACAGCCATTTCTATGGCTTGAAAAAGTGTCTGATTTTTTTACACTGTTCTCTCAGTCAAGCCTTGGGGGCAATTTAAACTTTTGTTTTGCATATCGTTCCCTTTTCACCTTTCACGTCAATCTGAATTCTAGTCTTAAGCAGTTCCCCTCCTGTTTTCAGTGCCTACAAACTTGTTTTCAGCTCCATCCTACCTGTTGTTTTCTACCCTTTGCCACTGCTCACCTGAGTAAGTTGTTGCTGATTGACCTGTGTCTCCCTCTGAGGAGCAGATCCAGTGCCCTCGTCAGCTGGTCCTCCTCCAGTGCCCCCTCCTGAGGCTACAGTGGCAATGATGCCTCCCGCTGCGGTGGCTGCGCTTGCTGCCCCAGGCCCACTGGTTACAGCAATCCCAGCCTCTTCTTCCGGCCGCATGACTCCATCCTGCTCCTTGGCTAACCTTTCACGGATAGCAGGTTCCCCTCTCAGGATGTGGCATAAAATTGCCAACATGGACTCAGCCATACGGCCACCATATACTTTCAGTGGTTTACGGTTCCACAGGTTACGAATACAGTTGAAGGCTGCCTGGGGGCAAAGTAGGAAAAAATTGAGGTTACAGTCATTTCTATTTCAGTAGCATATGGACAAACATTTGAACCACAAAGTAAAATTTATATAGTTGTGTTCTTTAAATTAAGAATGTAAATGTATATTCACATTTACAGTCATCCTTCAATTTAAGCATCTAATTGATTCCTGAAATGTCTGTGTTTTGCAAAAATGAAAATCAAGACAGGTATTTCCACTATTTCTTATAAGAAAAATAACGATGCTTCCCAGCCCACCCAAAAACACCTTAACTATCAACTCCCAAATATCACAACACTGTAAAACACCCTACAGCACGCACAGCACGCAGTGATCCCTTTGCACACACATTCACACCAGGGATTGTGCTGCTTATCTTCTGCTCACATTTACTGTGGGTGTCGTGTCCTTAAGGGACACCAGTATGGTGAAAGTGTTAAAATGTTTTAAACAGACTGGCATGTTGGCAGTGGAATAATACAAAACAAGTAAGCTTTTATTAAGTATCCCAAAATGCTATAAAATTTTTAAGAGAACCATAACCACTCAGCAGCAGTGCATATGAGAGTGCTAAAACTTTTTTTTTTGTATACACAGCATGTCATCTACTGACCAATCTTGACCAACATATTTACATATGCATCTCCCTTTAAAAACAGCAGCATGATTTTGGAATTTAAATTGAATAATGGAATTAAAAATCAAATCACATTCTAGTGAAAACACATTATGGAGTGTGTATAAATCGAAGAATGACTGTACTTCAATCTCACTGTTTCAGCAAAACAATTTAGAATATTAAGATACTAGTGTTTACTATCCCATTTATACAGCTGGGTAAATTTCACTACATAGAGCAATTCAGGATAAGTAACTTTCCGAAGGGTATTGCGCCAGGAGTTTGGATTCAAACCTACATTTTTCAACTGTAAGGTGACAGCTGTAACTACTATGCTCCATGGCTGCATCAAATTTTCAAAAAGTTAAAATTTTCAACAATACAAGTGCATTATAGAACTATAGTCCAGCAGACTGTTTTGTACACAAACATCAAGATAAATACTGGTTGTGTAAAATACTTTTTAGACAAAGGGATGGTACAGATATGTACAGGTCCCTTAAAACCACAAACAATACAAATTAAAAAAAAAAAAAAAAAAAACTAGCAGCAGCCTAATTGCTTCAGAGATAATAGGCACATAGGTAAAAGCTCCCCGAAGGAACATTAAAATCTGCTCTCAAAAACCTAACAAGTCGGCAAAAGCCACAAAGACAGAAAATTTTTTTAAGTTTTGGAAATGTAATTCTTGTAGGCATTAATAGTATTATGAAATAAAACATATTCATCATTTGATGATTTTCAGCAAACTGAGTTGGATTTGTATAATGAGCTTACTCAAAGACACCACAGGAGGAGTGGAGATTTAAATACTGATTGAAAAAAAAAAAAAAGTTAAAAACTGATCCTTTGAGTACAAGGGGGCAAATAAGTACTAATTCACCTTCTGACTCAATAATTGGGTAATTAAGTGGTCTATCTCAAAATGAGTGTAAAGGTGCATTACAGTGCAGTGCATTTACAGCATTAACAATTGTACACCACTAAAAAGTCGCATGGATGAACTACCACCTTCTGTGTGACGATGAGAAAACGAAGGGCGCTGAACTGGGGGATAGAAGAGCCTGCACCAGGCAGCTTGGCAGGGAGGGCATGGGGCGAGTCCAGCACAGTGCTGGGATTCACCATCTTCTCCACCAACATTAGCCAAGCGTCCAGGAACTCGCCCGTGCCGTCCGGCAGTTCTGGGTGCTCCAGGCCCTCTGACACGGGCACCTTGCCCCCCATGGACAGGGCCCAGTTAAAAGTCCTGGACAGGATATGGATGAGAAAAGTACAGGATTAGAGAAATACAGCTATATTTTAAAAAAGGGGTGGGAACAGAAGAGGGGTAAGAGGACATTAATAAATACAAAACTAAAATGGGGATAAAAATTAAACAGAATAAAACCATTTTTTCCCAAGTGTCGAGAACTGCGGGGTTGTAAATGTACATTTTTAAGTTATTAATTCCTTTATTGAATGAGTCCAGAATTCCGTCTCAGTACAAAGATTAACAGCAGTTCATAGAAGTGGAAACCCTTTATGCACTGCAGTAGTCCAAGATTGGGATCTCAAATTGAAAGGATGACAAATATTGATTTTAATGCAAAAGTACTGGCCCAGAAAAGTGCACTGTTGTTTAAAAAAAAATTAAAATAAAAATTAAAAAAACACACATTACAATATCAAGCCTGTATTATGTAGAAACAGAACTCACTCGAAAAGTGCATCATGTCCACCTGAGCAGAAGAACTTCTGTAGCATGAGGTGGTATGGGTACTTTCTTTCATCAAACAGCATGGGAGAGGTGAAGCCCACAGAGCAGATGAAGAATGTCAGCCTTCAGGAAGAAGCAGAGCAACAGACAAGTTAAGGAAACTGCAGGCACATGTGGATGCCTATGTTCTGTGTTTACTTGTGGAAGCCCCACAAAAGTCAAAAATGGAATAGGAACAAAGCAGATCCCTCACATGGGTACCTGAAGCGGGGTGTAGGTGTATAAGGAGGTGGCTGCCAGCTGAGACCCTTGGAGAGCAGCTTTGTGAGGGATGAAGCAGTGGCTCGAGCAGCTGGGGTAGGTGCAGTGCTGGCACTTGCTACATGGTGAGAACGCCGCTGGCGCACTGGGGAGCCGACACAGAGCTTCACCAACAGCCCAAAGAGCTCTGCCAGGGCACGACCTAGGCGGGAGGAGGCTGTGGAGGGGCGTCCACACAGAGAATCATTTATACACGCTAATGGGGACTCCCAGAAGTGAAGCGGACAAAACATAGTATGGCTATCAATAAGAATGAGGATAGGTTAAAAGGCATCCTTAACAAAGACAACAGAACGAGTAAAAAAAACATGGTAAAAACCATGAAGGAGCTAAGACCCAAATAGTTCAGACTAAAATTAGAAATTTTTTTAAAGAAAATAAAATCACCTTAAGTAGTAAAACATCTACTAACCAGAAAGGAGAGGTTTAATTTGCTTGATGCGAGCAGCCATGGCAGGTGTGAGCTTAGACTTGGCCTTGGGATCCACTGAGGCAGGCTCATCTGTCTCCATTGGTGCAAGCGTATCCCCATCTAGCCCTATGCCTTCCAGCAGACCTTGAGTGGAGGAATCCACACCCACTGTGACAGCATCATTGTCCATTTCTGCAAAGGGTAGGGGTAGAATGTACCAGATGGTATAATAGAGATCAACATTCATTCATTCATACATACATATTAATATTTTTCCCCGTGTCAAAATGAGTGCAACCTATATTCAAAGCTTGAACACGTCAATTACAAGTGAGTCTGCTGTCAGTGATGTCAATACCTGTCCTTCTTGTTCCAGTCAGAGGCAAACCTGTCACACACCCTGGTGGTTTATCATCTTTGGGCACCAGCTTCTGCATGTCAGCCTGGCCAAACTCACAACCTGGAGGCAGGCTGAGTATGGGGTGAAGAGAAAAGAGCAGATGCTGCATGTAACAGTTCAGAGATTTAAAATAATAAAAATAATTAAATATGCCTTGACTGGTCTTTAACCAAATGGCAATAAACAACAGGATGCAGGTGGATGGTTGGGACAAAACATTAGAAAACCAGGACCCAGGAGCTGCATTCAGACAGACCAGACAGCCAGGGAAGAGCACTGACCTATTAGGTGTGCAAAGTGACAACAGCACTGTACTCTCCCAAACCAGCGAGCAGTACAGCTGGCTCAGCTTGTTCAGCACACTTAATCCCAACTGGGAGCCCCACTGGTTGACAGAAATTGCTCTGATCTCACTCTGAAAAAGGGAAACAAGTATGGAGGAGACTGACACATCAACACTGATCTTTATTCCCACAGGGGACAATAAGTTAGACATGCTTGAATGCTTCAATGAAAGCTTTTTAAAAAATCTGCAGAGAATAAGTCACTGGCCCTCTTGTGCTTACCTGCCCAACGCGACAGGTGTGGACAAACATCATGATGTACGCATGTGCAGCAGTGAGTGCGTGTAGCAATGGTGTGGCATGAGCTGACAGTGTGGCATCAGTCACGTGACTGGCTGTGGCAAGCTCACGCAACAGCACAGAGCCACCAGGTGACTCAATTGGTCGGTGCAGGGACTCCAAGGTTGTGAGAATCAAGTCCAGCTGACACAAGCCCTCTTGCAGCACTTTGGGCTCATGGGACAGTGTCTGGGTCACAGGATGTACACATGGACTAATTAACATAAATACAGTACCTGCAATTACATCCAGTTACATCCAACATTCAATTCATGTGTGTTCAACACTGTGCACAATTAGATGTTATAGGAACTCTATGTAAAACCCAAAATTAACAAATGAGTATGTACATTACAAATCAAAACCATAAAAATGTTTAAAAAAAAATTATCCCATGTGAACATATGGCTGACCTCCCAGTCTCACCAGTATGGATTTGCAGACCCCAGCCACAGCCTGGCAGGCAGCAGAGGTAGGGAAGTCAATAGGAAGGTTGGGTAGCCCCAAGATGGAAACCAAGGGCAGAAGGCCCTTCTGGCTCACAAACTCCTGACAGTGGTCATCTGTGGTATTGTTACTGAGGATGGACTCAACAAACTTCATCTGGTGGGAGATGACTTAATGAGATAAGGCTTATGGACAAAGTCTGAGCCACTAAACTCATTACAACAATTTACTTGTTCGTATTTTACACAGAGAGTTTGTGGTTTACTTACTACATTTAGAATGTAGTCCATCAGGGGAATGGGTATTCTCTCTTCTGTGCCAACAACTCTAAAAAAGAAAACGAGTTTTTCTCCCCAGCCAGACAAAGAGAATATTTCTAAAAGAATATTTCTCATCACTCCTTTAAATAAATAAATATTATTGTAATTTGTAATTATTGTAGGCCCTCTTCAGATGTGGGCCCCTAGAATCAACTCTACCATTCATCCTACAGCCAGCAGCCCTGGATGCATTCACTTTCATACACAGTACAACAAAGATATTTTCTAGTCTTGGCAGTGGCCAATAACGATAAAAACTGTCTGACAGAAACGTGTCATATACTACTTGGATGCTAACAATGCTCCATTCTCCTTCCCAGGAAAAGAAACTATAAATACGAAAAAAGTGAACTAACTGTCTGTTGCTCTCTGTCTCCCCCTGCTGGGGGGTGAAGGAATGCATGGCCTCCTCCTCTTCCTCATCCTCACTGGAAGCCTCCTCAGCAGCATGACTGGTCCGGACTGGTGGTACTGTTACGGGTCCTTCAGCTTTCTGAATGGAGGGCTTCTGGCAGACATACTCCTGTGCTCGTCCCAGGTTGCAGATCTCCTCCAGCAACTAGCAGAGGTAAGGGAGAAAAAGAATGCTGCTTTAAATTGGTTCCTCTGTTCAACTTCTCAAGCTGGTCCATCCCTGCTTTTCATACCTTGATTATCGCTTTTGTGGCATCTGTCTTGAGAGTGGGCTGGTGTCTCATCAGTTCATCAACTGCACTACCCAGATTTGAAGCAGTGTCTCCTGTAACATACATATCCTCTCACTGACATGTACTACCGAATAAGTCAATGTATTAAACAGAAAACCATTTCTAGCTAGAGAAGCAACACATTCAATGACAGCAAAGACATTTACCTGTAAGATGAATTTACTCCAGCGCCAATTTAACAAAAAGTATACAGTACTGTGCAAAAGTCTTAGGCATGCAACTTCAATGTCTGTTGAGAGGTACAGGTAGATTCTTATCTACCATCAGGGAGGTTTCTGATTGGTCCCAAATTCATTCTGCAGCCTGAGAAGGACCTCAAACACCCAATCTTCAGTAAAAAGAAGGAATCCTCCAAAAGATGGTATGGTCTTCACAGAGTCCTGATCTCAACATGATCAAGTCAGTCTGGGAGTACATGCAGAGACAGTCAAAGTCTGCAGAAGAACTGTGGCCAGTTCCTCAAAATGTTTGGAAGAACCTACCTTAAACTGCACGCAAGTTTGCATAAGAGAACTGATGTTGTTTTAAAGGCACAGGGTGGTCCCACCAAATATTGATTTGATTGAGGTTTTTTTTGTCTACTGCACTTTTTAGAAGGTTTATTGATTAATAAGTATTCATGGCATTATTTTTGGACTCATCCTCGCTTTATAGCATTTTTCCCCACAGGTGCCTAAGACTTTTGCACAGTACTGTATATAAAAACTGAAAATATGCATATTTATTAATTTTACACCTCGTAATCTGTTATCCCAGAGTGAACAGAAACATCTCTTATAGCGTTCTAAGTATAATGTAGGATTTCACACACTTAACACAATGTCTGAAATACTGCATATTTACAAATAATTAAAAACAAAGGATTTATGTGCTGTGTGTATTTTTGTATTTACTGATGGTAAACTTTCCATCACCTGGCCAACATCATATCATTTACTTAGAAAAACTTTAAGATGTTATAAGGTATGTGGTTTAAGTGCTTTATGTGGATTTTTTTTTTTTTAAATCAACAAATAAAACAAATGAATGAATGAATGAATGAATGAATGAATATTCTGTGGTACAAAAGCTATCACCACTAATCTAAACCAGTAATTTTCTTATCCAGTAACTTAAAATCATAAAGACTCATAGGTCTGAATCCTGTTGTCACAGAGCAAACGGAACTGAAGACCATTTAAAAATCATTTACTGGTTCTGTTCATTATCAAGATCCTGATCCTCCCACCATTTCAGTCTAAAATCACTTCATAAAGTTTTTTTAAAAAAGTCCTCACGTTGATCTAATTTATAATACATAAGTATCTGTATACACATCAGTCTCCCAGGCCCAGAGCCCACTCACCAAGTGGGTCAGAACTGCGGCGACGCCTCATAGCTGGCAGGTAGTCAGGGGACAGCAGCACCTTGAACAGGCGCTCAAACGGCTGGCATTGAACAAAGGAGTGGAGGCCTCGGGCATTGAGACACAGAGCACTGAAGACATTGGGAAGAGAGCCTAGGACCTCTCGGGTGGCAGGGACCTGCAGAGAGAGAGACTGTGAGAAAGAGAAAGAAGAAAGCAAGAGAAAAGAGGACAAAAGAAATGAGTGAGATGGAAAAAATAAGGGAAGCATTGGGGAGGACAAATAATTGAGCTAAAGCGAGACAGCCGAGTTCAGCCAGACATACAGGAGCAGAAGGTGAATGACGTAGCAACTAAACGAGAAGAGGAGACTGTGTAAAAAAGAAGGACCATGACAGTTTCGAGAAGAAATTCAACAGGAACTCATGACATCCTGCAATAAATATTTGTTTTTGGTGTCTTGTAGGTAATAGTGTGATACAGTGTTTTCACTCAGATGTTTCTGGTTACAGTACCAACACGCAGCAAAGAAGGAAGTATGGCCCTGGATCTGAGAAAGGATGTTGCGGTTTTGAACCACAAATGCAAGCATTTGTAACATAAAGGGAGCAAGAAGCATAAAATCAAGACAGACCTGGACATTTCCAGTCAATATAAGACCATGGTGCCATTGCGGAAGGTATGTGGGGGTGTCAGCTTGTGTGAAGTATGAAAGGTTTGTGAATGGAAGGCAGTGCAGCACACTCACATCTTTGATGAGCAGAGCATGTAGCATAACATCAGTCAGCCCATTGTCCTGCAAAGAGGAGAGCAGGGATGGCTCTTGGAACACAAACACTGTCACGACCTCAGTGGCTGGAAGAGGAAGCGCAGAGTCAATACAAAATGTGAAAACTATTAATCCATCTCAAAAATGTCACATACCACGTATGCTGCTAAACTGTTGTAATCAAGAAAAAAAAATCTCATAGCCAACAGAAAACAAAGCACAAAAAAAACTCACCCAGAAGAAAGAGTGATGGGCCATAATACTCTGCATTGCTGATAATGTGCTTCAGTGAGGTAGGCAAGGAGCCATCCATAACTGTGAAAAGTAACAAACAGTGAGACAAAGGCTATGGGGGGGGGGGGACACAGAAATTCCAATTACATAAATTCAAAAATATTTACAATTGAATCCACTTAAGTGGACACCAGATGAGTAAATAATTTGCTTCCATCCTGTGTCAGTCCTATACCCTTCAAAGGTACATAACTTTATCCACCTATGCAAAAGTAATTTTATAGAAGCCAGTGGATTTATATGAACTTCAAAACAAGGCAACTGTACTGGGATGTAAAAGTGCTACGCAGGACTGAAACATTCGACTACTTTGCAAAGAAATGGCAAACAAACATTTTTGAGGACTGGTACATAATACAGTACTGTGCATAAATGAACCTTATGGAAGGTGACTGTATGTATATACTCTGTTTTAGTTTGGTAATTTCTACCATGTAAGACAGCTACAGATAAGTGAATACTCTGCATAACTAGGTACTGCAGGTCTGGTTCCAAGGCTACGCACTGAAGAGAACGTGACTATGTTCAATTATTAGTTGTAGTCAGAATGGTTGCTTTTTAACCAATGCCTGTACCTTCACAGAATGTTTGATTTAACATATAGACCAAACCTGGGTAGATTCCTCTACTAGCAACAGCCATTTCTTTAAAAAAGCTCTACACATCATCCTTTCACTGCAAGGTGCTCTTGCTCTAACGCACCATGACGGATCGCATCAGAGAAAGCTGGGTCCTGAATGGCTTTTTTCAGGAAGTTCAACATAGACTTTAGCAGAGCTGCCCTCTGGGGAATACACTGTACACCTGGAGTAAAAAGAAATATCAGCATTCACCTTCCACAGCAGCACGCTAACAGGAAATGTACTACTTTCAACATTCATCTTCACCAAACCTGCATACTCAAGACCAAGCATGAGATGTAACACACCTATCTTTTGAACAGTTTAGTGATACTGTGAAGCTTAATGGGAGGGTAGGCAGTACCTGCTTTAGATGAAACAGCAGCATTGTTCTGTGCTTGAATTTCTGCTCCTGCTTGAGACTCTGACAAGGTGGAGGGGCCTGGACTGCTCTCCATGGCAACATCAGATACTGCAGTAACACAGCTGATGTTAGTATACCAACACAGGTGAGACACTAATTATAAAGGGCCCACAAAGCATATGGAACAAGTTAAAAAGGACAAGGCTAACCTTCCATGTCTGTGTCCATGTCTTCAGTATCTCCCACGGTACTTGGCCTCTGGATCTTTGGCTTAATAACAAAAGGGCATTCGTTGCGGCACAAATCCACTTCATGCTGTTCGGAGACAGGAAAATACCGGTTGCTTTTAAAAGAACTGCTTACACTATAACAGCACTGACAGAAACTGCATGAAAGGCACAATAAGATTTTTGTCACAAACCTCCAGCCTGCAAATGAATATGGAGAGTCCACTATGTGACTGGAAAGCAGCCATATCCAAGTTGGTGATGAGGTCAACTACTCTGACAGCCCGTGTCACAAAGGTAATTTGGTCCTGCTCATCTCCTAGGAATTTAATCACCTGAAGAGATGAGGCAACAAACAGCAGTGTGGCTATAAACACCTGGTGACTCCTGTTGGTAACGGTAAGAGTGACAATTACAGCTGAAAATGCTGACAATTACAGCTATTCATTAAAACCAAATTTAAATTACACTTCAGAAACCACTGCCCTCATGTAATGGTTAACATGTCAATCTAAAGGCTAATCTAACTAGTTCTGCAGTAAACAGTTGTCGCAAAGTAGCACACGGTAGAATGTGGCATTTAATTTATAAAAGCTGCACAACAATGAAAATTCATGATAAATGCTGCATCACTTGCCATAGCATGGAGGGGACCATAGCAACGGGGTCAGCTGTGAATAATTTTGCCTGTCTCCAGCAGCTACATTTGTATGAATTAAATACCAAAAAACATTTTCCCCCCTCAAACACTGCTCTTTACCTTGAGCAAGGCCTCCATCATACCACAAGAGACCAGAGCCTCACCACCAGCATCATAGCTGGCCAGGTGATACAGGAAGGAGAAGAGAGCTGTAGCAAACTGGTGAGGATAGGGTTCCATCATTGGGTCTGAGGGTAGAGCAGCAGAAGAGAGGGACAAACCTTAAAGTAAATGAGTTCCTCATAAAGCAGGCAAGTAGGTGAGAGCCTTGCAGTCTTCATGACAAGTCCTTTCCCCCCCATGCTCAAGTGGATACCACTGCAAATCATGTGGTGATTCCATATAGAGAGGAATGCTGAAAATGCAACAGTGCTCTCACCAATCATAGCTTGTATACAGCTTCGCACCAGAACAGGCAAGAAGCCATGGTAGGAGGCCGTGCCGGTGCAGTCGATAATGTTGGAGAGTTTGGGCGTCCGCTCTAAGTGCACTATGGAGGTCAGAGTGCGGAGAGAGGCTGCCTTGATGTCCTGACAGAAAAAAAAAGACATATTGATCTTGAACTGGCTTATTAACAACAGAACCCCCATGGTGTTTCTGCTTGGCCACAACAGACACTGAATTGTATACAACTGACCATATTTCGTCATCAGTCTAATTTATACAACAGTGGTTTCTATGGGTGAAATTCTGACCCAACAGAAATGTGTATGACAGAAGATTAAATTTAAAGTAATACAGATTAATGACAATAAAGAGTACTCACTACCAGCTGTCGGTCTGTGATTTGCAGCACATCCACCAGCTCTTCTATAAGGCCATTGTAGAGGATGCTGTTTGCAGACTCCTGAAGTGCATTGGAATACACTGCCAAAACAACCCCCAGCCCACCCCACAGTCACACAGAGATACCAAATGAATAAAAATATGCAGATAACTTTATTCACTAAAATACAACCCTTAAAATTTGTACCAACTCCTCCTCCACCACCACCACCACCCAAAGGATTAATGTTCCCATGAGAGACATACTTAACCCACCTAGTATGGAGATGGCATGCAGTCTGGCCTGCACTGCCTGTAGCCTCTTCTTGTGATTGGAGAAGCCATGTGCAAGGCGAATGTGTGTAAATAGCAGCATCTGCTTGTCTTTAGGGATGTTGTACATGATGGTCAGTGACTCCATTATCTCTGATGGATTCTCCGAGATCTGGGGGGGGGAGAAAAAAAAAAAAAAAAAAAAAAAAAATCAGGTCAGATTTCAAAATGTGAATGGGATTTGTGCTCCACAGTATCAAATCAGCTTGAATTTTGACTATGTAAAATGAACATTAATTATTACACATTAACCATACAACTGTCAGATGTTCTAAGAGAAAAAAATACCCCTGGGTTTCAATTACAAATCAAAGCCTACTACAAATATCCAAATATCAGCCCCTATAGAATATTAAGTCCAGAAACTAGATTACATAACAAGACCTATAGGGCTGTTACTTCAACTTTAACACAGCACATAAAGCTAGACAAACAGAAGACTTACCTTATCTAGGTGTTCAATGTGAATGTAGTGCAGAGTGTTACTGCTGACCTGTTGAATGAACATGAAGTTAAAACCAATATAAACTGAACAGATGCTTTCTAAACTTACAAAAATCAGTACAAACATTGGCAAACAAACACCCACTCAATCTGAACATTATCTCTTCCCTCAACAAAAAACATACAATTTTGTTTGAAAAACTAAAAACTTGAGAAACTCATTATGTCAAACTATTTGCCTGGCTCCAAAAAAGAAACAACAATATCTTGTGTAATTGTTACAATACCTTTCTGTCCACTTTGACCTCAGTGTTAGGCTCAGCGTAGAACTCAAAATGCAGCGTGGTTGCACTGGGTGGGTACTGCTGCTCACATGGAGATAAACCAAGAAAGGACAATGAGCATAAGGAAGGAGAGACACTAAGGTTAAAAAAAAAAAAAAACTGCCTCATCAATAAATGTAAAAATTATTTTGGGAAACTCACCGTCATTGGCAGATCCTGGCAGCACCCAGCTAGACCAAAACCATTTTCTTTTCCTCCCCAGCTCTGCAGACATTGGACAGACACACACAAAGTAAGTTTAAGGTAGCATACATATAATTTAAAGGCAGATATTTTGCCATTACTTAAAAAAAATAAGCCATGTATTAAAACAAAATTCTGACTTCCCATCAACTATAGAACAACCCTAGCCATCAACATCAGTGGTTTCAGCAAACTGTTTTACTTCTGAATTAAACACAATTTTACATTTTATATTTAGGTTGCTCTTGATGAAATCTGCATAACCCACACAGAACTTGTGCCCATGATTAACAGACCTCAGCCAGGTGTTGTAGGCGAGCCAGCAGAGGAGTCCTCTTGTCAGAGCCCAGTCTAGTGATGTAATTGGACCTTTTGCTAAAGACGTAGAGCAGGTTCAATACAGCAAGAACCACTTGCATATCACAGGAGGCCAAAAGAGTTGTTAAATGCTGCAGGAAAAAGGAAGTTAGGAAAGGGAAAGACAAAAGAAAGTAAGTCAGTAACTTCAGTAATGTATAGACGCTCCTCACAGAGCACGTGCTGAGAGACAGTCAGGTAGTACCTCAATGGAGCTGTAAAGGTGCCTGGAGAAGCTGTACTCAATTAATAGGGCTGTGAAGTTGAGCACAGAAATTAACAGAGCCTTTAGCTGACTGTTGTCAGCCCGATCACACTTCAGCAGCCAGGACATGTTCTCCACTGTCTGGCCAGCATCACAGAGGATCCCATCAAACCGATCCAGAAGATCCACCCAATGGTACAATTCACACTGCCAGGAAAGAATAGGTCATAGAATGGCAGCAAGAAATAACAACACCATCTAGGATTAATTACTGAAGCTTGGAAAAGATAGGAATTCATCTTTTTTTCTTTTTAGAGAGAAACTATCAGCCTTGAGTACTTGGCAAAAATATGTGGGTCATGTCCCTACTGGTAGCTCTGTCCTACAGAAATGAAACTGGACCCTCTTCTTTGGCCAAAAGAAGACGCCCTATGTGGCATGTCCGTCATTTAAAATCCCATCCTCTGAGTGGTGTGCTCTCCCCTTAGTACGACTCACTCACCTTGCCAATGTTCCAGGTCTTAACATGCTGCATCTCGTGCAGCAGCTGCTCATCACTGCATCCCTTCAACTTCTCGATGAGCGTCCTGCAGTCGGCAGGCTGGGGATCAAAGGGTGGTACAGGTTGGAGAAGCAAAAACACAGGAAGCACCCAGCGCTAATTCAGTAGGAAAGCAGACAGCATGGACACTCACTGCTTCTGTGGGGGTCTTCTTCAATTTGCTTCTGTCCACTTTCATTTTCACTAGATTCTACTTTTCTGCCCCTTCAGAAAGAAAACGAAATTAAAAATTTAAAAAATAAGATCCATGATGTACATACTTTGCACCACAGATATGATTTTCAACACTGATAGTGTGGAAATTTCAGCAAACTGTTTAATGTTATAAACTTGGATAACATTGGTCACACTCACTCACTATCCATAAGCACTTGCCTAAATCAGGGTTACAGTGGTCAGGAGCTTAATAGATAAAAAATTAGCTCTATGTAACAAAATCTAAGACTACTGTGAACTTGGATTGTCTAACACCTACACTGCCTATTGCAGGTACGTTCACCCGTAACTTCAGGAACTTAGAAAACAAAATAAACATACTGAATGAAAGCAAGACAGATCTAAAAGCAGGCAGATACAAAACATGAAAATTCAAGGGCCACCTGACACAATCTAACAGTGGTGCTGCCTCACCATATGCAATCGGATGTTACCAGAATACCATCTCTCTCAAACGTCCCACTAAGACAATGTGACAGATTCAACAACCAACTTTTTTGACAAGTCTTTCATTTATGTGTTTAATGACAAAGACAGAAGATAATCTGCAGCAAGAGAAGTCAGGCATTTCCCAGGACTGACAAACAACTGAGAAACTGCTCCATTATCTATATACACTGTTTAATCACTTAAGAGTACTTTGTGCAAGCTGACAGCTTAAGCAATTATTTTAAAGTAAAGTAATCTTCCATTTATTCATGCTGTCCAGTCAAACAGGGAGCTGCTCAGTCATATAAAAACACCAGAGACAGAGAGACCGGTTAGAGTTGAGAGGAGGAAGGACTGCAGAAATGTCAGCCTAAATCAGTCTAGGCTGCCAACACAGCTTCAGCCCCTCCAAGTGGCCCACTTCTCTCACAGCCACAGAACTTTGCCAGAGGTGATGATGCCAGGGCGCAGTCCAAGTCACGCGAAAGTGAAAAAGACCCCCTCAGCTACAATTGACCAAAATCATGTTACATATTGAAGCCAAATTTACCACACAGTTTAATATAACCAGCATTGATATAAAACAAAAACTATGAACCAACCAATCAGAAAAAAATCTGGCCTTTGAAGGCTGAAATGGAACTAATACAGTTCATACCAATGCACTATACAGTATAAGTTACTGTAAGAGATCCTCTGTCAAAGGTTATAACATGAAGAAATAGCAGAGATTCCAACTTGAAGGACTGCCAGCAGAGGTTTTGCAATTTTGTTGTCAGCTAATGCCAATGAACCAATACTTGATTTAGTAAGAAGTGCAAGACCATTTTTGAATAAACCTGTTGCCTTCTAATGTACAGCTAAACAACCCAATACTGTACCGTGTTAATTTAAAAACATGCTGTAACATACATTCAAAACACAAAAAACACATGTTTAACATCTTAAGTTCGATCTAGAATAGCAAATGTTACAATAGTTCTCTTTAGTTGTTTCTTTAATATTGATTTGAAAGGTCATGAAAATAAAAATAACTTGATTTCCTCTCATGAGGTATTAAACTTCACAGGCAAATTTTACTATACCTTTTTTAAAAACCAAGGGGTTAAATATGAGTGTTTACATCACCATAGGTTTTGCATTTCAGGTTCATCTGAGCTTTACGTACAATTGCAAACTATTAACAACAATAAAAGTAATAATTTACACAATGCTTTTTTCAAAATGTACAGTGTTACATTTGTTACTATTTTCAGTTTCACTAAGCTAGTTTCAGTCAATTTCTCATTTATAGTTGGCCAAATTTAATAGAGTAACTCAGAGCAAGTACCCGGCTCCAGGGTAACTCTTCTAAATATGCACAGCAAGACATATCATATACAGTAGAGATCTATGATTTGAGAATTCTGGGGCAATATCGACTAATTTGTATGTACTTATTGGACAATGCAAACATGGACACACATTTGTAAGATACAGAGAAAAATGGGACTAAATCAACCTGGATAAGAATTAGAGACAAACATAGCATTTCGTTTGAAGCCATGTACAATCTTTAAAATAAACTGCATTTGCCGATCTACATTTGGCTGGCAATCTGATCCTTAAATAGGGAATGGTTTTGCAGTTCATAATATTAAATGCCGCTTAACTTTACATTTTCTTTGTGATGAAAAAAAGAATCTAACAATAATTGAAATAATGAAAACTGAACAGGGTAAAATTACAGTGATAAAGAAATCACCAATTTTATTAACAGCAATTTTTTCTGAAGTGTAACATTCTTCTTTTTAGCACAAGGGCCATGTTTTTCTTAAACAGGATCACCTCTTCCTTCTCACAGGAAACTCTTTCCCTTTTCCTTGACGTTAGAAGACACACTGAACAACCTCTCACTGTCAACACTAGTCGCTTTCATTTACTTTGAATTCAGACTTGCATAACACAGACATTTCTGCACTGTAACCCATTGTCACTTAAATGTTTTGCTCTTCTGGAACACAATCACATCAAATGTAAGTTTAAATTATCGGTCAAATCTAACCACTGGCTCAATGCTGATTAAATCAAACAATTATCAGCCAACACCAACATGATTTGGATATCATAGTACATCCCTAATATGCAAGCTTCAGTAGTAACTGTTTCTTGAGAAGGCATTCATAATCACACTATTACATTTTATGTTATGAAACAAAAATATGAATAGCCCTGGTGCCACACATTTCCCACTCGGTGACTATGAATGTGGGTTTGAACCTGGTTCTCTCAGTGCAAATATGCATTTCAAGTGAATCAGTGACTAAATTGCCTTTAGTGTATGTGCGTGAATGAAAGGGTGTGTATGACATCACATCTTCTCGCAGCAGTTTTCACAATTTAACTACAAGACCAACAGTTTTAACAGTACTGTCCATTTCATGTTGAGAACATACAATACCCTTGATATAAAACAAATGAAATAATTTCAAGAATATTTAGACAACGTGGACAATAACAAGCACAAAGGGTGATAAAACAGAATTGGAGTGGAAATTTGTTCACAACTTGATTTGTTTATACCTCCAAAGTCACTTCTACCACGTCACAATCAATGAAAGCTGAATAATTCATATGTCCCTCCACCTATTGATTGGTTCAGTTCTGTAAATACCTCTAACAGTACAATAATAAAAAAAAAAATAGTCTTTTATAATTAACGTCTTCTCCACCGCAGGGTCTTGGTGGTCTGTATCCCAAAAGCATAGAGCGTAACATCACATCCAGCGCATATCTTGGACAGGTACAGTTAAGTGAAAACCTTGACTAAAATGATCAGAAATAAAAAATACTGTTCAAGCATTTCCATACAACATTTTAATAACTTTGAGCCGTATTAAACCTAATTTAAATAGTTACTGAAAAAGGAAAAAACAAATAAAAGTTTAATAAAAACTGCTGACCAATTAATACCATAAAAATGCAGAACATTCATTAGCTTGTCATATATCACAATACAAAGAGACAAAAAACAATACTTGTAAACAGTGTAAAAATTGATGCGAGTTAATCCTGAGCAGGGATGTGGTGATCCATAGTCTATTGTTAACCACATAATGCAATTTGAATGGAACACACAGACACTGATAAACTACTCATAAACGTGTTCTTATTTGAATGGGTGCTAGTTGACTGTTGCACTGGGACAAAACTTCCAATAAGTTAAGCAACTTTTAAAGATAAGCATGTAGCATACTGTTCAAAGTTGCCATCCTGGAGTCAAAGGACCCATGTTTGAACCCCACCTCTGACTGTAGTATCCTCAAAAAGGTACTGACCCTAAAAAGCATTGGCCAAATAACATAAATAATCTGGCAAATGAACACTACTGAAACAGGTAGCTTTGATTAGGTCACCCATTTTAGTAAATTTCCAATTTCACATGCAGACAAATGCTTAATTAATGATGCAATAACTGTTGAATTGTTACAATAATTATTAAAGTTACTAAACACAATCATTTTAAGATATTTAATGTGTACATGGGAAAGCAGACCTAACAGTAGCTGCAACAATTATTAACTTTTAAAGTTATTTCAAGTAGCAGTGTAGTGGGATTTCACACAAAAAGAGTTTAAAAACTAATCTCTTTCTTTATTCTTGAAGCAGAGAGAGATACTCAATGTCACACTGTCACACTGTAAGCAGCGTACAATACTTGCTCGAGGCTCAGCTATGGTTTCCTTTACAGGCCAGTTAGTCTTACACTAGAGTATTTCTACTCCCTTCATAAGTCATACACAAACACACAAATATTTTGATTTCTGACAATAACTTGATCATTTGATTTTGTGCAAGACACCATTCACTAAAAGGATCTTACCAGAATGGCCCCAAGAGAAAAAAAAAAAAAAACATACATCTAAACCACATACAAACATAACCTAGTCATAAGTACCATGACCACTGATGGACATGATTCATATAACATGGTTATACTGCATAAAGAGACCAGGTCAGTGCTCAAACCCTCCTTCACTGGCTACATTGCATTATCCCAGCAACTTTAATTTACTGACAGCATCAAAAAGGACAATAAAGCACTCAATTCGTATCACTGCAGCAGTGCAGCTGCACACTGCACAATCCCACCTGCAAACCAACGACTCAAGCACTTCCCTGACACCCAGCTGAAAACACTGCACACAAATGCATAACCTCACACATTCAGACCTGCCCAAAGCATTTCAGATCAATGTGAAATAAAACGATGGTTGCAGCACAAAGCAGAAAACATGAAAATAGCCACAGCAATAATTTCAGGTTTGTGCAGCACACCAGCTTGTCATCAGTAATGTCATTAGATCGTCACTAACTGTACGCGTGTTTGAACCCTTACAAATCAAACGGGATTTTAAATGGGCTGCCCAGGACTCGATGCGTTTGTACTGGCATCCATTCTGTCCTTTATGTACTAACTGGATAGAGATTTTAAATAAGCTCCCCACAACTCACCGTATTCGAAACCCTCCTCCTTTCGATGCAACTGTCCAGCTCGCCAAGCACCGGAGCTCGAACCTGTACAGAAGCGAGGAGTCAGAGCGGTGACGCCGAGCTACCCCGACCGTGGACTGGCAGAACCGGAGGAGAAAAGCGACGAGTCATGAGGCCACAGCAGCAGCAGGAACAGCCGAGGCGTCGCGCGGAACGGAGCCGAGCGGCGTCTCGCACGACGCACGACGCACTTTGCTTACGTCGGACGACAGCACGTTGACTCAACTGCGGCACAGAAACCGGCAACAGTTACGAATGCGTTACTGCAACGATCACACAACGTAGAGTGTAACACTAACACTTTCCCATCGAGGAAACACGTCCGTCGTCCAGCTTGGTCAAAGTTGGTTTCCAAGAACACCGGTTTCTTAAATTCAAACTTAACACCTGACTATGCAATGCATATAGAAATAAATGCTCTTCGATACCCAACTTGAGGGGCGAACGTGTAGCTGGCGATGCATATATTAAAAACAACCCTACGGTATCATGTTTTAAGAAGTTGCATGACATATGTCCAGCCCTTAAGGTTATACCTTTTTTTGGTAACATTTCCCACTGCCTGCGTTATCATTTCCGATTCTGTCACCTGAAATCACAGGCGCAAGTGCAGAATGACTAAGTACGTGTACAAAGCGATGTGGAAAAGCATCTAGAATCTCATGCAGCTGTCTTGTTACACATTTAACCACAGTCCTGTACTGCGCCGTCCCATCTCCCCGTTCATTCACACCACCTATCAACTCAATAAGGCCAAAAGGCGGAGAACACCAACTCTGACGTTTGGGTATTAGACGGCTTTGTGTGCGGGTCTGCGTCTATCATACTGGTTAGCAACACACACCGCACCCCCTCCCGCACTCTCAATACTAAACTAGTTTACAGTCAGACAAATTAAAAATGGCGGTTCACACAGCAATCCGCCTGAAACTGGGCAGATAAAAAGGCGTTTTCCTCCCCTCCCTCCTCCACAAGACCTTGAACTGTGGACCGTCTGGGTCCCGAAAAACGTATGCTAAAGTGCTCCTCTTCAGTATCACTTTACCAGGAAGCCACCCGACAAAAGAGCAAATGTAATCACGTACCTGGGGCTGCAGCTTAATTCGAATCCGCCATCTTAGACCAGCGAGCAGGAGAAAAATGAAGCTCGCGAGATCGCGAGCCGCTGTCTACAGCTTCTGATAGGTCGTCGAAAAGCAGCATCCAGAACGAGGCTGAAGCGCGACCAAGTGTCCGCAGTTTGGGCGCCAGAAGTGCGCGAACTAGAGCCCACGGTCGCGAGCCGCGTCACAGCCGTGTGCGCAGACAGGACCGAGGACAGCAGACAGGACCGCGGCGGTAGCGGCGAACACAGACAAAGAGCAGCCGTGGAAAACGGCACTGGACCTAAACATTCTAAAAATAAATAATGTAGGTTGACACTGGCTACATTGTGTGCAAAGAACAACAAAACCTACTTAAAGTATACAAGGAATGTTTTTTTTAATTCGTTGAAAAGGTTTCTGCAGTTTGTTTTTAGCAGGACCAGTCAGCTGTTTGTCATTTTGACAAGGATCTAAAATTGTGTAATTTATACACACCGATGAAGGTCATCTTTTCTTATATTTTTGTAACCGGAAAACTGCAGGTGCACAATTCGTGCCTGTGATGCGCTATTCCGCGACGGTCGGCCTGGCTGTGCGGGGACAGCATCTTCTGCCCATGTTCTCATTCAACCCCCAGCGAACTTGGATCTCATCCAGGTGACCGGATAACCAGCTGGTTATTGGTAATCACACTGGTCGCTAATAAAACTGTTTCGGGACCCAGGTATTCAGGACTCGGATTAAGGTTCACTGCTGACCAGGGATCGGGTTAAGGGTAACTAGGCTTAAGCTGCATATAGAAAAGTACCCCAAGAAGTGCTAAATTCAAATGAATAATGTTGAAATGTGTTGCAAACTTGAATACAAAAGTATACTGACCCCCATCTGGAATGTACTAAATACTGAGTACACTAACTCTCATTCTTCTATGTGATACACTGAAGTAGATCATACAGAGGAGCAACAATTAGTTACATCCTTTAATTCTGTTGTAGGGAAAAATAAATTTCTGTAAAAGACAGTCAGGGTTGTTCACCTCGACACAGCGAGACTGCAAACCAACTTCAAGAATTATGCCGTCACATTTTTTGAGAGGACTTTTGCATGACCAGCACTATTGAAATCATGTGGTGTGACAAGCTGGACACCCTGAGAAATCCTGGTGTGACATTCATTTTCACACAGTGACCTTAAAAGGTGGGTGGTGACACTGAAAAGACAGTCAAAATAAGGTTAACATTGCATTACTCTTAAGGAAATGGTTGTATAAAACAGTAGTGTTCAAAAATAAATACATTTATGGGGTCAATAATACAGGAGATAACAGAAGGTTGTTTATATTTTTAGCAAAAACATTAGGAAATTTACATTCTTGCACTAAAAAATGTGACCTCAAACACACTTCAGAGTCATACAATATGGTGACACACTGTACCTGAAATATAACTGTACTTTATGAACTGGTGACAACATGAATAAAGAAATCAGATAATGGGCTATGAAAAGTGTAACAGAGGTTAAAATTCTGTTTTGCACATGGACTGAAGGGAAAACAAGCACAGCGACACACGACACGGGAAGAATGAACAACTGATTTAAAAACAAGAATTAAAATGACTTCTCTACTCCACACCTAACCGGCCAAGCAAATTTATTTACACGAAACTAGTGAATTACTCATATTAATAACAAAATATTTATGACAAACATACAACATTGCTATTTCTTGAAAAGTATTTCCTTCATAATCATAGTAGCAATAACAGTAAAATATACTAACTGAATAATTAAGAACTGTTCCCAAATTAATGAAAATAACTAAACTTACACTGTTTTTCCTTAAACATTTTTATATAAAACAGATTATAAAGAAAAAAAGCTTCTTCCTTAAACTAAAAGCAAACAAAAACACCTATGTACACGTCTCTCTTTCGCTACATAACAAAACTTAACGGCGTTAAACCTTAATTAAATCATGACTTGTGCGCCCCCTACTGGAGAAATGCTGCCATTATAAACGTGCGGTGAGAAGAGCGCAGAAGCCAGGAAAACTGGGACACACTCCGGCGTACCTCTGACTGGTCGAGTTCAAATCGAGCGCTTACAAATGTTTACTCACAACCACCAAGACACCTGAGCCAGCTGTCAGAACACAGTCGGCTTTTTATGCACATTGGTCAATTGAACAGGCAACCACTTCAGTGCTGTACAAGTTAACACACCACAACCTTCTCCTTCCTTCCCAGCAGTGTCCATTTTCAGTTATCATCCAAATTCCTGCCCACACTGTGACACTTTCAGCAGAAATTCTGTTCTCTGGGAGGATTAAATACATCACAGCATTTCTTAATAAGTAATAAAAGAGAAAGAAACCAGCAAGGAGCAAAGAAGCAACTCAAGTGGTGTTTTTTGATGCCAATACAAGACTTCTGCTGTAAGTGACCGTGGGTTCATTAATGTGTTAATACAAATGGAAAAAAAAAAAAAAAAAAAAAAAAAATTACCTGAATTTGGTGTTTGTTAAATTACAAAGGAGTAATATAATACAACTTGTTTGCCTGAGTAGGTACTGGAGAGCTCTCACCTGTGTCCCTTCTCTGCGTGCAGAGCCTCCATCGCACACCAGACTGCACTGGCGCTCCTTTAGGAAGTCAGAGGTAATCGTGTAGAGTGGCGCTGGATAGTCTCCCAACGCCCCTAACACCCTACGTTACACAACAATGTAGCTAAACTAACGTACTGAAAGGTTAACTTTATTCAAAACTGTACATGAATTTTAACAAAATGTTACATTTTTCCCTGTTTCAATTGTTTTCTAATTTTGTAAACCTTGTTGGTCACAGTCACCTCACTGCCATACTTGTATGGCAAGTTTTATTCACTGCAGAATGTTACAAAGGCCAAAAGCTGGAGTTTACATCCACATTGTTATGCATAATGAAATCTGATCTTTCATACGATTTCTTTGGAAGCAGTGGCCACAATTTCTGACACTGCAATAATGAGCTGCTCAGCCTTAACCAAAAGCATCCTGACTTATGAAGTTTAAAGAGTGAGAGGTAGAAAGATTCAGGGATGAACAATGGAAAAAATTATGATTAACTAGAAGGGGACACAGAGGGGCAACATGAACTTGTAGGAGAACCAGCAAGACCAACATGGACAGAAGTACAGGAGATACACAAGGTGACACTCAGTGTCTGGACACTGAGTATGAGCCTTACCTGAAAATTAAAAAAGGCTCAACATGGACACAGTTTCCCTCACCCACTGGACTACCGTTCCTTGCATCTCTGGGTTTGGCTCTATTTAAACACGACCCATCCACCTAGCACACATCCCCCTTTCCCCACCCCTGCTGCCTTGCTCCCCTGGTGCTCCGCCTCACAGCAACAGCTTGCCATTTCGGTGGATTTTGAGGATTTTTCCCAGTCTCTGCTTGGCTGTGGCTAGACCTTTCTTTGGACGTTTTCCTAACAAAAAAAGAATGGAAAAGAAATTTTCAGCACCAATTTCACTGAGGCACATTAAGCCAACATGAAAACCAGGGAAAAATAGGGTTAATATATATATTCATTTAACTGATGTCGTTTTCCAAACCAGTTTACATTGTTAGGTTTGCAATTATTCTGCCTTTTATACAGCTGGGTAATTTGTACTGGAACAGTTCAGGGTTTGCACCTTCCTCAAGTGTACCTGGGGCCTTTAAGTGTAAGACAGTGGCTCTAAGCACTACACGTCCTGCAGTCCCCCATGGTCATGCTGTGTGTGTTTTATCATAATGCCAAGGTGGCATTTAAACATCAATGTGAGTCAATGTGCGAGTTAACCTTATTAAAACAAATGTCTGACACAACTCAACTAACTTACCCAGCCCCAGTCCAGCAGCCCCTGTGTTTCCCACACCAGAAGGAGAAGAGGATGAGAGGGAATAATTGCTGCTGTTTTGGGGTGACAGAGAGGGTCGTCTGGCAGCGAGGAAGACCCCTGGAGCCATGGCAGCTGAACCACGGGGGAATGGCCCAGGTCCAGCAGTATACTCATGATCCAGAAGACTTGCAGGATAAGCCTCTGCCCTCCTCTCCTCGACCTCCACTGCACTGCCAGGCCCATAGCTGTGGGTCTCTGAGGGCCGGAGAGGAGAGGCTGGGGCCGCTGGGGTCAGCTGAGAGACCTCAGACTGAAGTGAGACTGGCTCATGCTTTTTACTGTATTTTCTCTTGGCATTTTTCTTATGCTTCTGTCAAAAAGGGGTAAAGAAGCAGTATAGCATATAACAAACAGAAGCAGGACCTGGCTTTCCCTCATCTGTACAAAGAAACCCAGGTGAAGGTAAATGTATGTCTAAAAATAAGGACAACTTATTCAAATGTGGGCAGTAATGTATTACATTTGCTCTGTTATGTGTACATAAGTAAATTCCTGGAATTCCCTGTGCTGTTAAGAGCACTTTTTGGCAACACTTCTAGGTTTCCTCCTGCCTTGACTGACAGGCTAGTTCATCTCAGGACAGGGCCTCTGAGGAAAAACACATTCAAATATGTTTTCAGTTTTTCTGAAAATATTGGAAGCCAAATTGTATACGAGTTAAACAGGTGTATAATCAAAAAATGTGAGATGAATTGTATCCAAAATGCTCAGGGCACAGAGACCTACGTGCTAAATGCAGAAAACAGCTTTATTTGCACTGCTCTACAATTTTAAGCTGGCTGAATTATGACCTTTGAATACAGGTTAGGAATACGCTGTGGATAAAGACAAAGGATCTCGCTCTTCAAGGATAACCCAGACCTATTAAAAAGTAAGTGTATAACTTATTTTAAATTAAATTGTGAAAGCACATAAAAGTAAATTTTAACCAACACAACTGCTGCTTCCCTGTAATAAATTTGTCCACTTTAATGTGGGGCCAAAAATGAAACTGGTGTTACATCCAAACAACATGAGCACAAGGGACAGTGCTGCAGCCTCCCCTCACCTGCTGTGCCAGCTTGGCTGCGGCTGCCGCCAGTCCCGTCTCCACAGATGCCACCCTCACTCCCTCCCTTACTGGACGCTTCTGCTTGGGCAGGGAGGGTGTGACACGAGCTGGGGGGCCACATACAAAGAGTGAAGCAAGAGAGTGAGAATATGACAAGATAACACAACTCAACAAAGAAAAGGCTGAGAAAACAAGAATTGTGCTCATCTGCATCAAATCAAAACTGAGAATAACAGCATGATCTGCAAGTTTTATGTCAGGGAAGGAACATGAAATCTTGCACCTTTGGGATTCCATGGTGTATCACCAGAGTTTCTCTTCTTCTTTAGCTTGGACTTGAGGCTGGGATCTTCCTCGTCTGACTCCAGAGATGGATACACTAAAATTAAGAAGGTGGCACAATTTCAGGGGTAATGTTAGAGGTTTATTAAAATGTGCCAAATTTACAAGTTCTATAATTTACAACACAATGCATCACCACACACTCTAGCTGTAGAACAGACAATTTCACACGGTACCATTATTAATATTAAAACTTCAGTTGATGACCATGGGAACTTTTACTGTAGAGTTTGTCCTACAAACTCCTGTTATGCACCCATTTATACATCAGGCTATCATTACTGGAACATTTCAGTATAAGTACCTTGCTAAAAGATTCCACAGGAGGAGTGGGGTTTAACACAGGGGACCCCCCCCAGACTGTATGACAGCAAAGACCACTGCACTACCTGCAGCCCCACATGCAATCCCACTACCACATTCTCACCATATTCAGAATCCTTAAAACAGGTGCCCAGTGTTTCCTGCTCATCCAAGCTCTCCTCATCATCGTCACTCATATGCCGGGCTGGGCGCTTGATCGGACGCTTTCCGGGCCTCTGGAGGGTCCGCGCCTTCTCTGCCCCCATTTCACCCCTCGCACTTGCTGGTGGAGGAAGCGAGGCAGAGGAGGATGACGATGAAGAAGGGGAGGACGAAGGTGGATTGGCCATGGACAGCATGCCTTGGATGGCATCCCTTGTGCTAGGGGAGGCCGGTGCTTCCTCACTACATTGGAGGACAGGAAGACTATGGGTAACCTCAGTATTTTGAGGAACATGTCATTTTATATCTCAGTCTAGTATCTGTAGTATTACACTGGTACCACACCCTCAGAAGTCTCCAGAACTACTGAAGAACACAAGCAGTGATTCACCTCAAAAACATAATTAATACCATGATACAACCGCTGAAGAACTGAACATGTTATTTTATCTGTATAGTTTGGAGGAGTTTCTCTAATAAACTGTTTAAAACGTAAATAAATCTATCCCCTGGTTCACATTCCTAATCCATTTCTGAAACCAGAATTAAACCGAGATCCTCAGGGCTCAAAAACTTATAATCCCCTTTCACCACCCAAAACCTCTATACAACTTAAAAAAAAAAAAAAACTCACTTTCCCCATCTCTCTTCTCTTTGTACAAGAACAGATAATTAGTAATAATATTTGAAACAAAATGTGAATGTTTAAAATAATTTCACTGCTTTCACTGTGACATACTGACTGTTGTCAGCAAATGCAGACAAAACTCGATGTGAGGGGAGTGAAAGTGGAGGAGGGCGGAGGACATGGTGACATGTTCAACAAATGAGAAAGAGCATTAGAGAACAATGCCTGCATTCACACACTGGACCATTTAAGATTTCTGCTTAGTTCAGACATTATGATGGTTTCTGGAATGTAGGAGTTTTTAATTACACAGAGAGCTAGACAAGGCTGCATTATGCACATCAGGTTATTTTTTGGATATAGCCTAAATTGTACTTTTCTTGTACATATGGGGATCTCTGAACTTAAACCAAATTTTTTGCATTTAAGAAAAAAAAATGTTCTATTGAGAGGACGTGTACCAGGTGACACAAAGTATATTTCAGCAGTAGCAAATACTTCTATATTAAACAGTGTACTTGTACGTCACTACTCTTAGGCTTTCATCACATACATAGCTGGTATCCCTCATTACCACAGAGGCAGGCACCTTGACATCATTACAAACTGAGGGTCATTGGTCTTCTGTAATACTCCCCTGGAGGTTGCTGATAATTTCCCTCCTATTTCAGCTTCCAGCTCTGTAACCATTGTCCTCTTTTGCCCCAGGCTAAGGTCCTTCCCCATTCTTTTCCTCTGTTCTCTGACCTCACCTCCCTCCTTTCCCATACCAAGTTCTCTGATCTTGCCACTGACAGTATCCAGAATATTTTATTACAGTCCCGGGCAGTCGATAGTACCTCAGCGCAGAGTCCAGTCCTGCTACTTGCTTGCTGGCCTTTAACAGGTCCAGGATGCCCCCAACACCACCCTTCACTCCTTCCAGGGCGACCGAATCTTCATCTGTAGTGTAGTCCTCCTAAAGAATACCAGAATGTCACCATCCTCCACACGCGCGCACACACACACACACACACACACACACACACACACACACACACCTCCATCAACTATGAAAGGGATACAAGTACAGCACTGCGAGTGTGTCATTCACCTCAATGTCAAAGTCAACCTCCCCGGGCTCACGGACACGATGGGGATCGGAGCAGGGCTTGGCTCGAGGCAGCTTCCTGGGAAGGCCTGTGAAGGGACAGAACCAAGCAAGATTCTTACAGACATGTGAAGACACAATATGCAGTAGTGGCCAAAGCTAAACTTCTGCAGATATCAGCAATGATAAGAGAATAAGTAAGATGCAAACATCCACTTAACACCCATAATGGCATAAATTATCAAAAATTATACATGACTGGGTTAATAGATATGGACATTGTTAAACCAAGAGGTGCTGCAGAGAATAGAAGCAATAAAGAAATTGTACCAGGCAGCCTCTTCTTGCCTGATGCAGCAGCTCTGCGTCGAGGGGGTGGCGTCTCATCGATCTGCAGTTCATCCTCTGAGTCAAAGTTGGTGATTTCAGGACTGTCCTTGGGCTCAGACTTTTGAATCAAGGACTGGGACTGGGTCACACCTCCCTTTTTACTGCCACTGTTAGCGCTTCCTCCCTTCTTCCTGCCAATAGCAAGAAATGCAAAATGTAAAACAGAAATATCCAGTACAGAAGCATTTATAACAAAAAACACAACGTACAAGCTAAATTCAGAAAGTCAACAAGATGTACAAACAACATCCAGGTGCCTTTCGCTTCTCAGTGGAGAACAATGGAGAAGTTCCATATTTGTAACAAAACCCTCATTCAGGATCAGGGTGAAATTCACTTTTTTGCACAGTGATCTGACCCCTCCTCCCACTTACCCTGGTGCTTTGCCATTGGTGAGCACAAGTTTTAGCCTGCTTTTCTTTAGCTTCTCCTCAACATCTTCAAGGCCAGTGATCGGCAAGTCCAGCTGTCAGCACAAGGACAGGTGATGAATGCCACATGCGCGCACACACACACACACACACACACACACACACGTCATCAGATTCTGGTGCCTGAATCATTGTGAGGTAGAATCTTCATAATTGCTTTCTGTTTAACAAAAGACTACAGTAAATGCAAATCTCCCTTGTGATCGTTTTGGGCTGAGTACACGAAACCTCCATTATTTATCAAAAATATGAGTGCGACAATGTCTATTTAGGGGGAGGTTGCCTAACAGTGGCAGCAAGGAAATTTTGATTAAAATATACAGCCAATATCGCTCCACACTCCCAGCAGTCTGGCTTCACTCTCACCTTGCCCTTGCCCTTGATGCCTGTCTGGAACTTCTTCAGGGTGTGCTTGGTATGAATTTCCAGCAAATCCAGCTCGCCAGCTTCAGCCTTGTGCAGAGTTTCCTTGCCTTTTCTTCCCCTTTTTTTGGACACTCCCAGGGTACCTCCCCTTATTCCATCCTTTGATTTTGGTCCTTTTTTTCTGCCCAGTGGATAGGTGGGTGTTGGAGGTGATGTCATCAGTGAATGAGGGACAGAGGTGGAGAAGCCCCGGGGGGGTCCAAAAGGCATTCCTGTTTTAGCCAAATTCTGCTGAAAGATATCCTGCCCACAAGAAGCCCATAAAAATGTTACAGGAACAGTGGAAAAGAGCCAACAGGGTTTGACAAAAACACTTTCTCCCAAACAGTGAACAGAAAGAGGCCAAATAAGTGTATTGCAAGCAAGAGAAAAACACTGGGTGTCTGCCTTGTAATAGCAAAAGAAAATCTGATGCCACATGAAACACACACACACACAAATTTTCTTTGGTTATAGAGCCTTCTTGCCCTCTCCATACCTCTGCCAGACGTATCTCCTTAGCCAAGTCTTTCACTAGCTGCTGCGTGTTTATGGTCTCTGGGATTTCTTCTTCGTGTTCAGGAAGAGCCTGGAACAGAATCATGTCCTGGTTATGCCACATTTAAACATAACAGGTCACTCATGCTCACTCTCTTATGTTAGTCTTAGTTGGAGCAACCACAACATTACCTCCTTGCGTGTCCAGCTGCGGAAGGCATTGTTGAGAGCCTTGGCTCCATGGACAAGGTAGGCAGCTGGGTGCCTGCGGTTCTCTCTCAGACCTACCAAGGAACAACACACAGCAGGTCAGTTAGGCCAGCGTCTCAGGAGAGCAAGGGCAATGCAGGGAACTGCCCACCTTCTTACATCTGTCACACTGGCAACCAATGTACCACCAGAAACCAATATATGCTTAACATGGCAGATCATATTATTTCATTTTATTCCATTCCTGTTACAAAGAAAACTGTACATTTTTAACAGTTTAATTTCTGAAATCATACGTACAAACAATTTCTATTTTTTGTTTTTGGATTAACAGCATAATATATGTGCAGAAAGTGTTTCTGGAGTAACTTAAGGAATCTTTGTAGGACCTACCTCTAAAAGTGTCAAGGAGATGCTTGCCCACATACCAGCAAACTGTCTCAAAGTTGGGGAAACGAAAAAGGTCAGCAGTGCTCAGTCTCTTCTCTATCTCGTAAGCCCTACAAAGACAAAACAGAACTCTTGTTAAATAGCCTTGGCATTAAAGGTGCATTTTAAGGTTTTGTATCAAAGTGCTCAGTGTAAGTATAACAAAATGACTCATAGCCACTGCAACATTATACAGAAAATCCTACCTCAGCTGCATGTCAATGTTCAGACTGTGGAGGAAATTCCCTCCGAAAGCCAAGCAGTCAACTGGGGTCAGCACGGCATGGATCCATCCTTAGTTAGATTTTAAAAAGAAGGGTATCCTTTAAAAACCACTGTGTTTTGCAGAATTAACACTTTTCTGGTCTGTGCTAAACACAAAAAGTGCATTTATAATGATGAATGAGACAACAAGTTACTCAAAAGCAAATGCATAACTAAAAAATGCTGCTGTGTTCACACATACCACAAGAACTCTTTCTGTGTAGGACCAATTCTTTAACACAGAAACATCCATGGTTTTATTGGACAAGGCTATGGGAACTAAGTGAACAGTAATCTTTGAGATGCACATTTAATATGTGCTACCAAAAGGGCTACCTGTGGGGATGAAGAGTGTGTTGCCCTGCTTGACAGAGCACTTATAGCACATGTCCACCTGGTCACCAAAGAAGAGCTCATTTTGGTTGGACGAAGAACTCCATCGCTCAAAAAGGGCCAGGTTAGCTGGGGTTGGTCGAATCAGGTAGAAGATCTTCTCTCCCTGGGCAGAAGTTGTTCAAGTGATTTACACAGTATGCAATAATCCACTACTGAACATAAATTTGGAAGTAAAACTTTTAGAATTTATTCTACACCATGTAAGACCCTTGACAAAATCATACATTTTATTTGATAACACAAAGATGCTTTAATATCTCTTTCCACAAGATATTTTAATTGGAAATAAAAATATGGACCTCTTACCAGCTTCCTTCTTGCCAAGTGCTCAGTGTAAAGGGAAGGCCTGATCTAGGCAGTGTCTGGGTTGTACGATGCTTATTCGGTTTTTGATGGCGTGCACTGCACTCACAGGGCTATTCAGGGCCTTTCTCCATATCTGTGCTTTCTGATAATTTCATTTCTGACTTGCTTTCACAGCTCCTTGGACTTCATAACCTCTTCGCTTCAGATTTCATTACCTGACTGAGGGACCTCACAGATACAAGTATTTTTATGTTGAAATCTGATCATTTATTCCAAACCACTATTGCTGAACCCTGGCAGAGGTACGTCATCTAACTGAGTGGCTCCTTAAGGTCATTTTTTGTTCCTAACTTATGGTTAGCCATAATGTAAGGGTTTTAATACCTATGCAAACAAAATTTCTTTTTTTTTAACAAATATTGTATTATGCAAAACTCATGGTGACATAAAAATCTGAGTACTATTATTTTGAACTGAAATATCACATGGAAAGAAAAGCATCATTTTGTTATCCAGTGAAATGTGTGACTTTGCAGGGCACTAAGTTTCAAAGCTCATACAAAATTATGGGAAAAAATCTGGGCTACTACTGGGCTAGGTTGGGTTTCATAACATAACTATTACTTAAATAATAAGTTTTCTAATTGTCTTATAGGCTTATTTTTTGTAGATGTCAGTTCTGTTTGAGTGGTTTGCAATTTTTATTTCTCACCCGTAGCACATGGTACCACACAGAGGTGCCACCAAAGTCAATGTGGAAATCTGTGTAGCTATCCTTCACCCCCATCAAGCAATATTTCTGCACATTGGGCCTTTCAAATGCAGATTCCTCTGGCCAAAGATTCTCCACCCAAGATAGCTTCCGGACAATTTTTGGGGTTTCCACCAAATTAGACAGCCTTAAAAAAAAAAAAAAAAATTGCAATAAAATGGAATGAGTACATGATCATAGATATTAAAAAAAAAAAATCTATCTCAATGTTTAGAAAGAGCGCTGATATTAATCTTATTTATGATTATTTTATTTTTAAGGTCAACTTGAGCAAATCCAAGCCCTTGAGAAATGCAGAGAAGGATACCTTGTCTCAGAAAACTCCAAGCTGATCACATTGAGCACTCTGTCTCTGTTGGGGCTGTTGTAGTATTCCACAAACTCCCCCAAGGACATCTTCAGGTCTGCTTGACGTCTAACATCAATCACATCAATCTCCTTGTCTCCTCCTGCACATACACATTGCACATACTTGCTTAAATGGCTCCAGGTTTACAATCCATTCAAAACACCAACAATACTACTGCTGCTACCATCAACACCCATTAAGGCTACAATGGCGTTTGAATCAGCGATTCAGTTAAAGGGCTTCAGCTTCTGACTTCAAAAGCAAAGAAATAACATATTAAAAGTAAAGCTGCACGTACAAAAAAAACCCACTAATAATATGTAGGAGTAAAATGAAATGCACACCTATGTAGTGCTCCACATCAGAGACCGTGAAGGACACGGGAGGCAGGCTCATGCCTAGTCCATCCTTCTTCAGCACCAGCACAGGAACACTGAATGAACGCTCCTCCAGGAACTCCACTGTCAGTTGGGCTCCCGATGGCTTCAGCAAAACCTCCTCTGCACTAACTCACGAAGAGAGAGTAGTGGGAAGCATCACCCAAAGAATAAAGGCCTAAGAGCATTGTCAAGATTCAAAATCCAGAGGGGCCTTGATGATACCTGGGAAAGGTACGGCTGCGTAGTTCCCTTACAAACTGAGGGCTGCCTGTCTTCACTGGTCGGCTTGGATCTTGTGTTCCACCTGCAGCATCAGATAGCCTGTGGGTCCCACGACGTTTCCGCACTTAAAGAAAGCATAACATAGACAGTAAGTCAAATTCTTGCTGAAAGAGAATGAACGTTCCCTGATGTATTTAAAAGAAAACCATCTAATTGTGTCCCAGCAGTTTTTCTGTGTAACAAAGCAGTTACACATACAAGAATATCAGAGACCACACACAGAAACTGAAGCAGACAAAAAGGCTTCTTCACTGACACTTACTGACAGAAGGCCCATGTGTGACCTGACAGTTTGGGCAGTGATAGAGATCAATGTCTGTGGCTTTATCTTCCTCCACACCCACACAGCTAAAGACCAACAATGTCAAAAAAAAAAAAACAATTTACAAGTTTGTACATGTAAAATGCAAATGTTAACATAAATATTACAAAACTACTTTTTAAAAAGTATATTACATGCAGCGAACTACAGAAATTGTAATACCTTCCATGGAACCAGTCTTGACAGACGTCACACTCGATCATAAAGCGGGTAACATCGTAGGGCAGTCGGCACAAGCAGTAAACGGGAACTGATGCCATCCTGGGGAGGCTGAGAACCTTTAAATCTTCTGTGATCTTTCAGACTGGACTACAGTGAGTGAAGAAGAGTGAAGCAGGGATGGTTTTATTCACAGTGGTACAAAGTCATGTCAGTAACAGGTCTACCAAACAAAGTTGGACTAAACCACTTCTACACACAGTGTTGAGGAAAGCAGGTCCACCGGTTCCAACTGCGTCCCTGAGGGCTTAACTTGAGCCCAGCGATGGAGCCAATGCCGTGTTTGTCATGGCTGGATACCTGTTGGAAAGAAAAAGCAAAAAATTTTTAAAAAATCCAAACAAACAAAATGAAAAGTGTAAGCAAGGACTAAGAAAAACAGAAGTAAATGAGCAAATCATTCTAAGTTTTTATAAGCTTTAGAAATAATACATACAGCATTAAATTAGTACAGAATTTTACTTATGATAGAAAAAAGTTACAAGTCACTTTAAGCAGAGCTAATAATGTGGATTCGTTCTTGTGTGAAAGTATCAAGTAGGTGAACTAGCTAATGGAGTAAAAGTGTAACTGCTGGTAATATGGCTGTGTTTTTCAGGGACAGGCTGGTCCAGCTGTGTTGTCCCAAAGAGCAGCACTGCGGCTCATTTCTACCAGCGGCCATCAGCTTCCACAATGACCTCCATAATACAGCACAGTGGTGAGGGTGTGCTTTGCTGCCCCGGTACCCCACGCAGCACCCCACCTCCAGCGTGCACCTTCTTCTGTCTCTTACTCTTGCAGTGCTTTACTTCTTATTGTCTTTTTTTGGCCTTGGCATTACATGCATGTACAGTGTGATCTGTATACGCTGCTCCGTCCAACTACAGTTTACCTTCCAGGGATAATCAAGTTTCATTCTTTCATTGTCCTACATGGGAATCACATCCCACTCAGTGTACCTGCTGTCACCTGGCAAGAGTAGGTCAACGTCCTTGCATTCAGTTTGTCAGTACACTCGTGTGTGTGTGTGTGTGTGTGTGTGTGTTTTCCACCTTAATCGCACAACAGAGTAGTGGCAAGCAGCGCTGTTCGCCAAACTCCTCCATCTGCACGTGTTTGTCTTTGAATAATTACCTTCCTACTTAATACGTATTTCGACATCAAAAGAATTGAACTGTGGTGGAAACAACACTTCACACACCTCAAAGTTCTCGCTACACGGATGACAGTAAACATTAGAGAGTTTGGGATAACTGTGTCCTGTCGCGCCGCCGGCCTTTTTCACAGCCACTTCGCGACGTTTCCCGGCGAACCGACCGTTCACCGGCCGCGCAGCGGTGCGAGACGCTCCCGGGACTTCGCTTTAACTTTACAACGGAGAGGCGCTGACGGGCTACCGAGCCGTAAGCCGAGTTCAGAGCATAGCCACCACAACAGGGGCAGCTAAAATTTAAGTAGCTCGCATGCTAACGGGATATTGTTTAACTGGCAGTATAGTGTGAAAAGTAAGTTACATGTAGAGGGTGTGTGTGCTGAGGAAAACAATCTCTAAACTGGTATTAAGACTTAAAAGGGTTCTAGCCGCCACGGTCTGCGGGGCCCCAGGGCAAGATGAGCAGCCTACCTTCTCAGGAAAGTCCGAGGAATCGGCGGGGCCCAGAAAAGAAAGTCGAATTACTTAATAGCTGCAGTTAGAGAGACGCTTCCAAAAAAATGTATCGTGGACGAAATCCCGGGTTTATGAATACGAGGCGTCCCGGGTAGCGCCGGCGTATAGAGAGCGCGACTGCGCCTAAAAGAACGAAGACAAGCGGGAGCCGCGGCGCAGCGACGCCATTTGAGCAGCGCCGACAGCGACCGTCCGTCAGCGTGTGAACAATAAAGTTGGATTAGAGCGTGTTGCGGCGGCGCCACAGCTGGAAGGGGGAAAATAAGTGCTACTTGTCCCTTGCTTTATTGGCCTTTTGGCGTGTGTCTCGGTCTGGATCAGCAAAATGGTAAAATTTGAATTTCTGCAGTGGAAACACGAGATGTTCGCGTATTTTATCTTACTGAACAGGAAACACTTTCGGAACGAGCGGACTGGCAGCCACTGCTGACCCGCATTGTACGGGTCTAAATTACCCCCATTTGTTTTATTTTCTGGGGCGGTTAAGTGTGTAAGCCCCCACAACAGTAAGGTATGTTAAGGTCTCTCCACCCCAGCATAGTACTGCACACTTCCATCCACCATCCTGCGTTTGGTTGTACAAACGTTAAGTACAGTGAACCTCCTACTCAAGTTCGTTGGTATGAATTTTCAAAGATACATTTTCCAGTTTTTAATAGCATTTTGCCACTTGGGGACTCGTGTAAATGTTGGCTGTTCTACAAATAAAGTCAGATGAAGACAAATCTCACAGAGAAGTACGTAATAATGGCGCTCAGGCTTGTCCTCTTAATCCTCACAGTAACTGCAAAGAATTGAAGACGCTGACTGTCACTAAAGGACAAACCCTGTATGTGAATTGCTAGATGATCCAAATTGGACACTGGAATTTTCTGTACTTGCAACCTATGCACTGGGTTTGATATAACTACAGTACTTGAAAGTGCAAAGACCCATTAACTGCATAAGGGGTAAAATATGGCAGATGTAGAATATTGGAAAAGTCTAAAAGTTGCTTTAAAAAAATAAAATTAGTCACGTGACAGCTTTAAGGAAAGAGAAAAGGTTTACTAAAAGAATAAATTTTATTTCAGCACTGTAAGTCATTTCCGAACCATACAAACATGACTGAACCCTTTACCCAGCATAGACTTTCCTTTCAATCCATTGTGAAATCAGACCACAACAGCAAGACAAATATGAAAATGTTTCTCTCCATAACAATCTGGTGCTTCTTCTGCTGCTAAAACAAAATTATTAATAAAGACTGTAACAATATTAATAAGGAACCCTTCACTGCACAAGTTTTTAAAAAGTGCCCTTGATACATCATCACTGATGCATGTGTCAATTATGCAACATCTAGCATATGATCCACAAAGGGACTAGTGTGTCGTTGGAAAGAGTAGAACGTTTTACTATAGATCGCTGATGTTGTCAAAGAACAGTCTTTCTAAAGTATCAGAACGAGTTGGCAATGCGGCCGAATAAAGCAAACGGTTTTCTGTGGAGTGAAGGGTTGTACAGTCGGGATGTGAACAATACGGGGTGGGGAAGGGAATCATGCACAAAACTCCAGACAAATCTAAAGGAATGCAGTGAAAACTTCTTACAGTGTTGTGTCTAAATAGAAATTAAACCAAAATACACTTCTGTTACACATTTCTGAAAAGATGGTGGGTTAATATAAGGGGAGACGTTAATAAACTATGACAAAACAAAGGCTTTGATCAACACCTAACCTGGCAATTTCAAACTAAATTCAGTTGAATATCCAGAACACGTGACACTCATGGCCACATTCACCAAAAAGATGTAAACTTCACTGTTCTGCCTTCAGCTCTCACAGAAGACCCAACACTTGCACACCATTTCATCAGTTAAGTTGTCAGAGTTACAGGGAAAACTCATGTGGGTCAACAGAATAACATGAGAACTGTGTTCCTGCTTCCCAGTGACCTGCCCTCTGCAGCAACACTGCGCTTCTGACAAGCCAAGAAAACGGAACCACCAAAGTAACTCTGAAACAGCAAGGTTCAGCCATCAAACTCTCGTGAGTTACATCGACGTGGTGAAGTAGTCAAACAATCCCATATAAAATACAGGCAGGGAAAACTGCAATTGATACAGGTTAAAAACTGGCTAGTTCTGCTAAGCATATTTAAATACTAATTGTAAGCAACAGTAGGGTAGTGGTAGTAGTAACATTAAAAATAGTAAGAAAAACATCTCTGCACATTTGAGTAGAACAAAGGGTAAAATTTGATACTCCTCAAAGTATTAGTCTGAATCTTTAAACATTTACACACATCTTCATTATGACATTTTAAATAGTTCAGTTGGTTAGGGAAATAATGGACAGGATAAAGAAAGAAGAAAAACAATACGACAACTTGGTAGATGGCAAAGAATATCAGAAAATTTGAAGGGAAAAACACGAGACTAAAAACAGCTTTCTGTGTGACTCATTTGAAATATTGAGTGAAAAATAAGTATCGGTGTCAGTTTGTCTTAGTATTCCATTACAAGTAATGTAGGCATGACCATCCATTTCCCATGTGTGCTATTCACTGATTTTTACTGTTACATATTTATCTGCAGTTAGATTAGAAGAGGATCACAAAGCAAAAAGCTGAGAATGCACTACACATTATGACTGGGATTGTGTTACTGAAAAATAAAGGTTATTCAATATATTCTTACATTTACCTTTACCGCTACTTTATTTGTGACTATCTTATTTTGCTTTTAACTTTGTGTACCATCGATAAGAGATGCAAGGAAATTAGCAGAGGAAACACCCCCCCCCCAAGTAAAAGTGGTCAGGGAGACAAAAATCCATAATATTGATTATTGACAAAGTCTTGAAGTTTTTACATCTAAAATGATAAACCAATTTCATTGACTACCAATTCCTGACACCACTGCACCTGTGTGCGTTGGCCCTCTTTCCTTAAACTTTTATTATGTCTAAATTCGGTTAAATTGCACTGCAAGTGCATCAGTATGATCATGTGATAACATTTCTTATTCACCAACAATCACCAACAGGACTCACTGAAACTCTACAGAAATACAGAACATTGAGAAAGATGCCACGTGCGTGTGTGCATGAATGCAACTGTCTGGCAACAGTGTGTGTGCAGGTGTGTAACTCGCACAATAGGAGGACAATGTGAAGGTTAACTACTGTAGTTTTAAATGCTGTATCTATTGAACAAAATGCACTATATATATATTGTACTAAGTTGACAGTCCCAACAGTTTGACTTCAGTCCATTCTATGGAGCTCAAAGCAGAGCAACACAACTGATTATACTACAGTCCTGTCAAGTATGTCTGGTAATGTCCCATACAGTCCAACTAATTACAATCTATAAAACATAGCAAAGCTTAAGACTGCACAATATAATCTTATTAAAATATCTAACAATATCAAACTTTTTTCTGGTATTTTGGTAAAGTGATTACAGTAATTTAAAGTGATTCAGTGTCAGCAACAATTTTTTTTATTATGGGTTCAAAGATTTATCAACTATTTTGGGTTACTGCAAAATTTCCTGAATTATATATTCTGCAGCACAATTTGACATATTAATAAGGTGCTTGTATCTAGGTTTTTTTCAGAAGTCAGACTACTTCCTCCCATTTCAGAATGAGAAGAATATTTTTCTCCCCACTCATTTTAACTCACCATTATGGTACATTATCTCTTTAAAAAAAAAAAAAACCTACTTCTAATTCACCTTCACACTACTGCTGCATACACAACTGTTCCTTTAAGTTGTTTTCATTATCGCCACAATTTCAACTATCAGAAATACATTATTTTATGTACCAAACCAAGGAATATGTTACTCAGGATAATTCATACGAATATTTCCCCTTTGCTGAGATTGTTGACTGTTTTTTTCCCCAGATGAAATGTTCTGGGTTGCAGTTAAAGGCAGACAATTTGTTTGTCCCAGTGCTACTGAAATAAGTTTCTGATGCTTTTCAGAATTCACTGCATGCATCTTTGGCTAGATAAGACTGTATGATTGTGTTGATAATCTGAAAGAAAATATTCACCTTGAAAGAATTAGAGCATCTGAGGGCACTTCAAGACCCTTATAATTTGTGTCACTAAAGATTTTAACCATCGAAGTATTAAAGTATTCTGAAAAATGAATTAGCACATAAAACCTTCTGGAGATTAGTGGCCTATTGAAACATTTTGTTTCATTTAGATTTTTCAACCAGTTCAGCACTGGCCTGTGACATGGTACTTGGCGAGCAACGAACACGTCTGACATTTTTAAGCAATCTCTGCAGTAATTGGGGTGCGGTGACTACAGCTCAGCCAGGACGTGCCAAACAACAGTTATGAATCAGAGGCAGAAACACATCAGCTGTGCTAATCTTGTGAAGTGAAGTCAAGCTTTGCCAAGTTTAACAACAACAGCAACAACAACAACAACAACACGCACTGCATCTTCCAAAATGTGGCAAGGGAAGCTCTGTGTCTTCACAGCTGCTGAGGGTTTGCTGAATGGCTTTTATTTCTATCAACCGACTATTGTCATTTTAATAAAATTTCATCACTAACAGGACATTTTTGTCCTCCTAAAATAAACATTAAAGCTGAAAAATCTGTTACCAGTAATTATTTTTTGCTGTTTCCTTTTGTGATTTTTTAAATATTTTAAAAACAGCCTCTTATTTTATCCTGGTAGAAGCCCAACCAGGCACATTGGTTTTAAAACAAAATGTTACGATCACTTTGTTCTCACATTCAAATTGATTGAGTAACTTCACTGTCATTTCAAATTCCTAATGTTAACCTCAATTGTAGTTTACCTTAAAAATATATATTTTAATCAAATCTGTATTAAATTGTCTTGGACACTTAGAAATAATGTAATGTTTTACGTAATGAAATTAAAAGTTCATACTGAAGCCAGCCATTTCATAAGATGGCTGCATAAACTGTAGCATTATATTTTGTCATTTTCCTTAAACAAAATAAGTACAGTTCTTAAAGCAATGAGTACATATTTGTCACTATACATTAGAAGTCAAGGGCAACATCAATAACTACACTGAAAAAATAAATTTGCAATTGTGCAAAAGGGCTTAAGATGCCTTAAAATTGAGTAAGCAAGGTGCAAGAAAACAACTGTAAATGGGAAATCTGGTTTCCTGGGTTTTTCTTACTTGTGCACACAATTTAATGTTGCACTATTAGCATGCTTGTTCATGGCTGTGTCAGGCTGAGGACAAATTTGATTGTCGCAGAGCTATAGTGTTTAAAGAAGCGCCTGCGAGTGTCAGGAGTGAACTGGAAAGAAACCACGCTCGAATTTACTCTAAAACGTTTACCCTTCAATACATTCAGTTAATTATCTCAGTCTACTAAAGTATCACTGCCTCCTCACTACGTCCACTCAAGTGCTTCTAATACTTCTTCAGATGTCAAAAAATGCCTTTCACAAAACTGGTTGAGACCGTAGCTTACATTTTACAAACACATACCTGCTCCTGATTGATACTTGTTTGTGTGTATTCATTATATGACATATCACTAAAGTTTTTGCCCTGTCTTTAACCCATATCTCAGGTCTCACACAGAACAGAAAAGAGCATCACAGGACAATGTGTAGATATGATCTGCAGAACCACACATGTACTGATTTGCAACTTTGCTATCCCATTCTACAATAGAGTGCTTTATGCAAAATATGTCTTAACGGGGCTATGGGTTGCTATATAATGAATTCAAGGACTACTGTAACCATTCTGAACACAGCTGCCATCCAGTTATTTTAATGGGGCAGTTACAAGGGAAATTTTAATATCCTAAAAACAAAAGCCAATCAGAACAAGAGGTTATACTGAAAATGCAAAACAAATATTTTTACTGGCCATGTCAACTAGAAAAATTCTTCTCTTCCTACTATTTAAAATATAATAGCTTAAATCCAAAAAGTCAAAAAACAGGCATGTACAACATGAGATGGCTGCCAAAATGGTTATAGTAGCCCCTAAATATAATTTTGTATGGCAAAGGCATTGTTACAATTTCCTCCCCTCCCCTATTACATTTTAGGCTGAGTTCACTCTTCTTTCTGTAGCGCTCCATCTACTGGGCATTCATCAAGGCAACAGGGAGCCTCCGTCTCCACCCCTTCTCCTGATTGGTTGTCTCTGCTGGCTAAGGCACACTGGATTGGCTGGGCCAGAGGTGGCGGCTCTAGAGGTTGGGCAATGGTTGGTGCTGGAGAGCTGCCGTTCAAATGCTGAGGAATACCTTCCGCAACTTCTCCTACAGAAAGTCTTCTGGCCCCCTTAGTTTCTTCAGTCGGTTTCTGGGGGCTCATGGAGGATGGTGCAGAGGAGAATGTCTGAAAGGCAAACATGCAAGACAAATTTAGGCACTGAAATCCAGGAAATACCCTATTCTGCTTACAGATATGTAATTCTTAATTATACATATTGTGCATTTCATATTTTGATTTCCATGTTAAACATTTTTGCTTAACATCAAGCAAAATAAAAACGTATGCATAACAAGGAGTGCCACATGAAAAACAGAACACATGAATCACTGAAAATTTGAAAATCTAAACTGGAAAATATAAACCTATATCCAAAACAAATTTATACAGAAATTCAAAATTAAACATACATTTCTACACATATGCAAATTAAAACTTTTCAGTCAGGACTTCTCTAAAAATATATACACAAAGTAAAACGCAAATTTAAAAACTTTTCAAATCAGCATATTCCTTTGCATTGTTTCCCCCCCCCCCTTCACTCCAGGACTGAACGTGCCTTGCAAAAATACTGCAAATTAAGGTATGCTTTTGCAAGTGTAAGCAACAACCTCACCGGTCACTGAAATTTTATGCGCCACTGATCAGTAAGCAGGATTGGAACTACCTCTGTGGGACTTTCAGTAGTCATTGTGACACCCCAGTTGAACACATGTAATATAGCTTGTTAGTTACTTAACACAGCCCCGAGTGAATAAAGAAATTTGCACAGCACATGCTGACTATGTCAACAGCTTTGTTCACTTTGTAATATCTAGGAGATTGTCAGTTTTATAAGCCCCTACAGGTGTAAAGCACATCACTAACACAGTAGTATTGGCCAGTCCAACTGTGCATCTGTATCTATAGCTCTTCACCTGGGTAAAATACACTGTTTACTTAAGTTATACATTGCTTTGGAGAAACATCACGTTGCTCAATGAACAAATGTAAAGGAGTAGAGAGTAAGAGGAAGGGAAAAGGAGTAAAGGAAAAAATACAATACAATTTGTTATATACCTTTACCTGAATGAGCACATTAAAACTACAAAAGCTGGAAAAACCAAAATAAATGACAGTAGAAAATATAATGCATATTTATCAATTTAGATCAGGAATGCTAACAATTAGGACATCTGAGAAGAGCATAATTCAACAGTAATTGCAATTCACTAACAACTCTTAATAGGTACATATAGTAATTGGGGATTTACAGAGCGGTCTTGCTGGGTTAGCAGCATTGCCAGCTCTTCTTCAGATAAGATGCAGAAAAATTGCAGCTCAACTGTTGAAACACCCTCAACATGGCTGATGGGCACCTCATCATTGTGTATGGAAATCATTATTTAACCAGAGTTCAGGGAGAAGAATGGGGGGGGGCCTTACCACATACATTCTTCATCAACAATGAAATCAAAAGAGAAGTGCGATTCCACTATGCTTATCTCCTAGCACTCAGATCAAAGTACTGGATCAATATTTCCTTGTTTTAAGGGCAGATAGTTCCAAATCAAGAAATCCGGGTATAACGAACACTATCAGACTGAAGCTGAATCACAAAAGAGAAACATTCAAAATTAGCGCGAGTGTAACCACCAGCTGTATTCAGTCTTTGCCTCATGTAGTCAGTGTTCAAATGCAGTTTGTACTTTTGTGATTTTGTTCACTTCCGTTCAGTTGGTAAGAGCTCCAGTAACAGTTTACAAGTTCATTACAGTAGGTGAATGTTTATATTATTTTGGTTTCTTCATTTTTAAAATAAATTTGACTATTAAACATTTGTTGCTATGAGAAGGAACAAAATGTAATGCATTATATAAAATAAGTAACTGAATATTAACACACAAATCCATATTAATTAGATTATTAACTGTTTGGTAATTGGTTTTTAAAGTAGTCTTTATGACACTGAAATATGTATTTTATAGTGTTAAGGATATTTTGGGGACATTAATTGGGGTTTCTCAGATGAACCTGGAACAAATCATAATTTTCCCTCATAAGAAATAATGGAAATTGCTTCCAGATATTCGAGTTCACAGTATTCCAGCAACTTCTATGAAACAATTACACTTTTACACAGGATATTAGCTTTAGAAGACTCAGTTACTAATACAATAGAACTTGCTCATGTTTATTTTTCCTCAGTCGTTTGTTCATTACTCCTAAGCAGCTACATTTCACACATTCAGCTACGTGACCAATGACGGTCCTACAGAGGCAGTCAAAATGTTGGTTACTGAAATAAAAATTCATTGTTGGTTACAATGAAAGTGTTGCTTACCGATACAAAAGCACATGCCAATTTGCAAAGGAATGTGGTGATTCAAAAAAGTTCATATGTGTTTAGATCTATGTTTTCCAAAAAAAGTTTTAATTTACAAAAAGCTTTAAATTTGCCATTTCATTTGCGTACAGTGTGTAGATGTATGTATAAATGGACTTATAATTTATCAGTGCACTCATTTTCTGTGTTTCTGTATGTTTTTTTTTTAAAAATTACCTGCGTTCTGGTCACAGTTTTTTTGACTCCTCTTCCTTTAGCTGGCAAGTCCTTCCCCCTCCTTTAACACATAGGTAAGGGGTTTCATTGAAAGGTTAACACTAACTTTTCAATAATACAAGTTAGTTGCAACATCCTAGGAGAAAAAGTAAAAGAACAAAAATATTAAGAAGCATTTCCACTATCTGCTGCTTACCCCTTCCCTCCAACTGACACCACCTGCATGTTGAAGCCACCTCTCCCACGAGCAGGCTTATTGCCGGCCCACTGGCCTACCACCATGCCTGCTATTTCCAGCTTCCCTCCCTGAGGGGGAATTGACTGAATGCCTGGGAGGAGAAAGAAACAATACTGGATCCCTAAGCACTGTGCAAACTGATAGAGAAGAGGATATGAAAAGAGCAATAGAGATCGAAAACCTCACCTGGGAAAGTACGTGGCCTGTGCTGGGACGGGTGCTGGTGGTGATGTGGGTGATGTGGGTGGGGCAGGGAGCCCAAGGGCCGGGGCGGGTAGATTGGGGGGATTGGGTAGAATGGTGGTACCATGGCAGGGGGTAAAAATGCTGGAGGGGGCAGGGGCGGTGGAGGAGGTGGTGGACGAGATAGATTGATCCCCTCTAAAATTGCCTGACGCATCTTCTCCACTCGAGACACCTGTTCTTCCTACAAAAGGGAATGTAAAAAACAAGTGAAAGTCAGGGAGAAAAACACAAATATTGGCATTGTGAGGGAACGCAAATAAGCCCAAAGAGGAAAAAAACAGATCAGAAGACACTGGATATATTGAACAGATCTCAGAACCCAAGACTTAGGGAGGACAAGCATAATCTAACCCAGTTGTACACTTCCCTAGACTAACTTGGTTCCTGTAACATATCCGGATAAAATAACCTTATTTTATCCGGATAAAATAACCTTATTTTATCCGGATAAAATAACCTTATTTTATCCGGATAAAATAACCTTATTTTATCCGGATAAAATAACCTAACTCTTTGACATGCATTATACTAGCTTTCAATTTTGTCACTTTTTTCTGTCATCTTCGCAGTCAAGGAAGAACATTTGTAAAGTTAGTATTTTATCACAAGTCTATTCCTTTGTTCACAAAATTAATCAGTGCATAGAAACAGGTTCAAATTTCACATCACCTGGCCCTCGCACAAGTCTAGTAGGGCACATCGGTCCCGTGCTGCCCTGGCCAATTTGATTTGGAACAGCTTTCCATCAAAGAACCCCCAGGGGCAACAGTGGTCCCAGGGCAGGGGCTGCCCACATACATCATTGACAAACAGGGCTGTGTCCACACCACTCATGAAAAGGGAGGCCAGCTGCACACCTCGACTGTCCACCTTCTCCACCTGAGCAACAACACAAATCACAACAGATGTCCAGCAAGTCTGAGCAGAACCAGGCCACCAGCAAAATACAGAGTATTGTGTATGCAGTGATGTGGTGAAGACAGGCAGACTATAATACAATTGTCATTTTGGAGAACATGGTATATTTAGATTCTTGGTGCAGTTAAAAGTGGTATGATTATCCTCAGAGCCTTTTCATTAATTACCTCCTCAAATATACTGCTCAAATTCCAAATTCAAAAAGAATACATCTGATTTCCCTTCTCAGACCAGACAGAAAAGCTGTGAAAAAGTATCTAAGACCTAGTGGCTGTACCTTGAGCTCCTGCAACTGGTCAGGCTCATACAGCTGGCTGGACACAGCTTGTGCCAAGAAGGCATCTAGCTCGTGGCGCTGTAGGATCCGACCTCCTGGCCACTGCATCATATACCTGTATATACGGAGTAATGTATTACATACTTGGCTGGGCTCAGCAGAAAAACTTTCTTCCACTATGGCAAAAGTAAAGCACTATATTCCACATAACATGCATGACATTTCAACAAAAACTGTCAAGCAAAATATGACCATGAAGAGACTTTAGCATTCTCAAAACTAAGCTAAATCATGGAGGTGAAGCTGAAAGCATTTTAGGCCAATAAATTGGGCCCCTAAAAACTGTAATATTCATTTTTAAAATCTGGACTGAGGAAAGCACACCTATTAAGCAGAAGTCAGTAAGGAAACAAAAAAAACTATTCCCTTCAAATGATAAAACAAATACCAGTCACTCTCTCTAGCATTACCATACACATATCTGAAAAGTGTATAAAATAAAATACCACTAAGTAGGACAATACAAAAAGCATTTGTGAGTGCACATGACATACTGTGGCCAAGAGGTTTCTGAAAGTCATGTTAAACCATCCCAGAACAGTGCAAGGCTGTGGACCATACCAGACTGAAAGCACACAAACTTTGAACGTGACCGTTAGATCATATAAGCTAACAGTATTTATATCATATCAGCTAACAGACTTTAGATTTTCCCAGAGCCAGCAGTAACATGTAGCACCTCACGTCTGACCCAGAACACAACCCTTTTTCCCTGAGGAAAAATGTAAAAGCTTACTTTCTCAGTACTTACTTACTCACTCCATCAGTATCAACACCTAATATCTGATAAACAGTAATAAAGATTCAATAACAAAAAGGTCCCAGGAAAAAAATAATCACAAAGCTACACAAGTCATTTACAGTGTCCAGCCAAGAACAAAATGTCAGCTGAGTAAAGTAATAGTGTTGCTTTTTGGAGTCTTGCTTCCTCAAAGGTTGCATTAGACAGATACAGCAGACAGTTTATATGTAATGAAAACCGATGTAAAAAGCAAAGTTTGCAACTTTTTCCTCCTTGAAATAAAATATTTAGCCATTAAATACTTTAGTGGCAATTCATACCCAGAGATATTTTCCTCTACTTTGATCCCTCCTGACCTATAAATTCCCTGTGTATCTCTGTATGGGATTTGTACCAGCAGAGCACCATACAACACAATGTAGGTCATACAGCAGTAGTTCTCGCACAAAGTGCCAGTTGGAAGAGTGGCATCTCTCACCAGAGAAAATCTGCAAACCCCTGACAGGACACCTACAGCTGATAGGGTAACAAGATAGAAGAACCAGAACACTTCCAAGCTGACTTAAATGCCACTGATGAATCAAGGCCAGTTATGCTCTGAAGTTAAAAAACTTCCATCTAAGATATACAATTAGGCTGCTGTCAGAAAAGTGAGCCAGTGTCTAAATATAAAGACACTACACATAGTTGTGAGTGCAGCAGGATATGTTGGTGGGACAAAACCTCAGTGAGCAGATTCAGGGCACAACACTGTTACAGAGTGAGGCCATACCTGAGCACACAGCACATGAGCAGCAAGTGCGAGGGCACGTTGGCTGGGTTGAGCAGCGCAGGGCAGTCAGAGCGCATGCAGGCCAGGAAGGCCCGAGTACGGCGGCTGCGGTCCTCTGAGGCCCGGCCCAGCCACAGGCGCCGCAGGTTGGGACAGGTCCACTCCCGGAAGCATAATGCCGGCACCAGTTCTGGGGTGAGAGCCGACTTGGCCTTGCTGGCACACCACTCTTTCACTATCACTGGTGGAACTGAGCAAATGACCAGAGAATGCAATTTGAAACCTTCAACTATTAACCCCACTGTTTCATTGCAACTATCCCCTAAAGTGAGTCACATGAGGCATCTAAACCTTTCAGAAGTTCAAATTACTGAACTAATCTCAGAACCACTGAATGTCATGAGCGCTACATTTGCACACAAAAGGCAACATTTCCACACAAGTCGTAGAAACAAGAAAATTGGCAACAGAACTATAAGGATTACAACTGCATCAGGAACAATAATCAAGGGTAGATTTTGGCATGTAGAACTTAAGGTTTATAGAAAAATTATTATAATTCATGACACTCAAATCAGCAGTGATGGTAACTAGTAACTTTGGAGTTGACATAAGACCCATCTCCAAGTTCTGCAAGACCTTTTAATCAAGTTATGTGCGAAAGGCAGTATTTCAGAATTCCTTTGAATCCGAGTAAAGTTGACGAGAACCATACTTTTTGATGCATGTCTTAAGCAAAATATCTGTATTTTTGGATTTCTTGATCATTTTATTCTATTAACTGGGTCAAGATATTCAAAATCCAAAGTCATCTACTGCCTACTTACTAGCAGTCAGTGTGATTTGACAGTTAATGTCAGTTAAATTAAGTTTTTACCAAGAAGTCCTTAAACAAAGCTCTACTACAGATTAAAAGGAGCTTCACTTTTCAGAACAGGAAAGCACTGCCACATCAAAAATTCTGTGCAAATTATCTTGTTGCAAATGTTCAGAGGCAATTTCAGAGATCATCCCTAACATAGTATTGGATATGATGAATTCAAGTAATGAGTATGTACACACGTTCACCATTAGGTTTTCACAGTTATGAGTTTTCAAAGTATGAGTTGTTATGGAGAATTTCTCGATACTTAAACTATTTGCATCTGATCTCTTGCAATAAACAGAGCTGATTAACAGCAGGAGACAAAATCATGTAAACTTAGAATTAAATATTTTGGTACAACTATACAGGCATATGCTAGTGTTATTAGTGTTTTTGAAGTCTTATTTCGCATTCAATTTGTCCCTTTCTGATCTCTGGTAATATTCAGAGCAGATGGGCCACAGTGTACATTTATGAACAGTGGGTTAAAAGGTAAATTCAGGACACTTATGTTTGGAATTCCTTCCCAGCATTTCTTGGAACACAGTTTCCTTTAGCCTCACCCTCTACTGGAGTCCGCTTGCGCATTGCCACCCTCTCCAGTCTCCTCTGAGTCTCTGCCAGGCTAAACAGCACTCCGTAGGCATACTGCCGGGCTGACCGGAATAGCAGCGAGGCAGGGGGGAGGTCAGGGTTGCAGTCATCCTCTATACACACTGGCATCTTCATTTCTCCCTGAGATAACCCAAAACCATATTTTGTAATCACTGACATTTACTTAAAGAAATTATGTGCTGGATTAGTACCCAACAAGGTGCTCTGACACCATGACAAATGTGCAGAACTCCAAAAGCACAGAATATTACCTTGGTAAGTATGTGGTAGATCTGAGGGCACATAAGACCCCTCCGGTGTCTGTGCTCAGCCACCCGTAGCACCTCTGTGCTCACTTGTGGTAAAGGAGGTGTGGTGATGTCAATGTGGCTTCGTGTTGCCATGGAAAGCAGCGATGGAATTGAAGGGCCACTGCCATTACTGTTAGGACCATCACCTGATGCAGCCCCACCCACACGTCCTCCAAGATCCTCCCACCTGGCAGACTTATCTGCTAAATGGCTGCAATTTGGGGACAACAAGAAAAAGAAACTGATATTGTAAATGTGAAGGAATGACAAGTGACAAAACACACAGAGGTTAGTTAGTATTAGCTAGCACCAGGTCCTAAAATAGAAAAAAAAAAATTTACAACAGATGACTTGTTGAGATGTGAAAATTTAGAAATAATACTGAAAATCAAGAAATAGTTTGCAGTTCAAGATACAACCAGTACACCACCTGTAAATACCAGATGGTTAGCAAACATACTTTGTGCTGGTGTCATTTTGTTCTTCCCCATCAGAAGAGGAGGATGGTGAAGGGGACTGGCCTGAAGGAGCAGCTGCATGGTGATTGGGTAGTCTATCTCCCCCCTGAGAAGTGTCATAAGGAGCTGACCAATCTGCAAAGCCTGTTTTTCCAGCCAATGAATCATTGCAGTCTTGCGAGGGAGGTGGTGGATTCTGGAACAAGACTGCTGGGCCAGGAGTGGAGCCAGGTCCATATGGCGCACCATGATAAGGCACCTTGCCACCTGTCACCTGGTGTGGGGTGAACTGAGAATAAAACAGAGAAAGAGGATGGAAAGAGACAACCACCAGATGCATGGTTTGGAAAGGGGTTTTTAGGGGAACAGAGAAAGATAAAAAGAGCCAGTGAGTCATGAGGAGATTAATTACTTTCATAACAATACTTGCAAAATTTGATCAATTACTATGTACACAATGCACTGAAAAACTGCGGAACTGCAAGGCATATGCTTCACATTTGCAACATATATAGCTGGCAAATAAACACACAGTAGTCCCTGAGTATCTAATTGGTCCTTGAAAACATGTTGGATGCCTAATGACCATTTCATATTATTGTAAATGGGAAAACAAATAATGCACAGCCCATCCCAAAAACACCTGTATAACTATCAACCCATGATTTCAGAAGAACATCAGTTGCCTAATTATAAAACACAATGTTATTAATTTCCATGTCTATAACAGGTGGTACAGGCGCATGTTAGTGCCGCCAGCCTGTCTGTGTTACGACATAGGAGATGGGGGCGCATGTGCACGGTTTTGAGCAGTAGTTCATTGTTTTGAGATGTTGAATAAAGGGACGACGTGTCAAAATAACCCGACGCATCTGCATTTGACACATCTAGCATTTAAATAGATGGGTTTATTTTTAAAAAATGAAATGTGAACATAAGGGAGTGACAGCACAAACACATTCAGACAAAAGTAGTGGAAACAGCTGATAAACCATTGCAAGCACATGGCCACCTTGTGTCAGATAAATTCTTAACAGTAAACAGTAAAGTTTATTAGAATACATACAGCATTTTTAAATTACAAGATACTGTATGAATTATCTGATTTTAATTTGTTTTGCTATGCATAATCTTTGGAGAAGCATTCATTATAGCAAAAATTTTCATTTGGGTTCCTTTATATAGATATTAATTTTCAATAGCATTAGAGTGAAAATTTGGTTATATAAAGTTAGGATACTGAGGGATTGCTGTAGAATAATCTTCGTATAATAGAATTACCATAGGTTTTACCCATAAGAATTACCAGAAGTGTCATATTTAAAAGAAAAGTAAAGCTGCAAGGATAGGAGACAACTATTCACCTGAGGCTTTCCAGGCTGCATGGTTCCCATGTGTGCATGGGGACCCCCAAACTGGCCAGAACCAAAGCCTGGGACTGAGAGATGGATATAAGGAAAACGGTTACCTTGAAAAATATGTACATTCTGAATTTAAATAAGACACAAAAATTTGTCAAAACTACCAAAAAAAATAAGCAAACCCTTTAAAATTACTTTACAACAGATCATCGTGCAAGAAAAATAATACAGAAGAGAAAAGGACAGAGAAGCAGCATACTCACAGAGGTATGGCGAGGGTCCCGTGGAGAGTGGCCTTGGTTTACTGGCCGCTGAGAAATATTCCACTGCCTTCTTAAACCTCTCCATCTTGTCTTCTGTTCTTGACTGGTAACGCAAGACGAGATTGCAAAAACTTAACAGGTGCTGCAGTATGTAAACCAACACAGTAAGAAATGAAAAAGTTTGTTTATATCAATGTCTATAAATTCAGGGGTAGAGAACCAGTACCACAAGGTGTACTGTCACAAATGCTTTAAAGAGTTATGTAAACAACTCAAGGAATACATTGCCAGTGACGCCAAGCAGCCCTAGATATATAAAGGACACCAAAGTGTAATGTTAATTCCCGAGGCGCACCTGTACAGTTGCGAATGCTACTCGCATACATCATAGACCATTTACTATCTTAGTAAGAAATAAATGCAGTGTGTTTTAAGTATTCAATTTCTCTGCTTTAACATCAACATAGTTGTAATTTTAATCTTATGTTACATTTAACTTTGCCTGCAGTCTTCATCTCAAAAACCTAAATGAACAAGGCATCTGTTAAAATAACAGCCATCTTCCCAGACACCATAAATGTGTTTGTAAAATCTTTTTGGCCAGTACCAGAATTAGTACAGACTGCTCATTTAGAGAAAATAGTTTTTTCTGGACCTCAAACTTAGCACAATCTGCATGTACACATCTTGCGTCTTACCTGAGACTGTTTGAATACATCCCTAGCCACAGCATCAAGGTTTTCAAGGTCCTTGATTGAGGAGACATACTCAGAAACAGCCTTAATCACAACCTCACAAGGAGGGAGAACAAGCTGATGAGCCCTGACCTGGAAAGGAAATAAAGGTGGATATTTTAACTTGAAGCATTTACAGCTAAGTCTTAACAATATGGCTGAATGATGGCAACAAGAAACACAGATACAAATTACTCAGATGACCAGCACCTTTAGAGAGGCCAGTGGGTGTTCTGGGCCTAAAAGACTCCAGTGAAAGGCAGCCAAATCTTCATCTGGCAAAATGTGATTCCCTGGGGAACAATGTTTTTGTTACAACTATACTTTCTTTCACAACACAAAACCTCATAATGATCATGTTTAAGATTTAAATTCAACTGTTCTCAGTTTATTGCAGCTTCTACTACTGTTAAAGACAATTTTATCCTTTGCCTGTATCGCTTAAAAAAACAGAATTAAGTCTGCATGCCAGCATCTCTCACCCAAAAGAGCAGCAAATGTGGGGAGGTGCTGGGTTTTGAGACCCAGCTGCCGTGCTGCTTCAGAGAGCAGGTACTGATGGGTGGTGAGGTTCTTCCCATTCCAGGAAAGTTTGAGTGCATGGGAACTGAAGTAGGCTGGAACGTTGCATAGAGCAAATTCTGAGTCCTGGGCAATCAAGCCCTGGAAACCGAAATCCCTGTACAGGGAGAGTACCTCCTGGTGATGGTCCTCAAGTGTCTGCACCACCTTACAGGAAGAGGCAGTGGATGAAAGATCAACCACACAAGTACGCAGATATTCTACACTACTAGACCACAACTATTAGGGTAATGATACTTGTGAATGTAACTGGAAGATGAAAGAATACTAGTTTAACAGTAAAAAAAAAATTGTGCCAAATTAGCTACGGTTCAAAGACACAGAAAATGTCAAACGTGTGACTTCAGCACACAAAATCCTTCACATGAAAGCGTCCTCTAGTCACTAGTTACTCCTTGACTTTACAACTTGTGCTCCTCCAGGCCACCAGACCAGATGTCCCCCGACAGAGTGAACAGCAGTGTCAGTAACACTCATTTGAGTGTGTGCACAGTTAGAAGCAAATCTTAGAAGTTTTCAACCGCCCTGAATAGGAACACCTCTTTAAAGGTCTGCTAATTCAATACTGCGGTCGGATCGCGTGGACCCCCCATCACTTACCCGCACGCGGAAGCGCAGCATCGCGAGACGGACGCAGTGGCTGAGGCACGCTGGGGGCAGAAACCATGCGCGTGGAGGCGGCGTGCCTTTACTGCCAACGTGGTTGACAATGAGCTGCGCTGTTTGCCGCTGCGCCTGGGCCCGCCGCGTCCACTCGGGCCAGCGGTCCTTCCCCAAAGTGCCACTGAAAATGACGACCAACTCAAGGCCGCCCTGATACAGGCAGGCCTGCGAGAGCGCGGCCAGGTAGCCGAGCATGGCGTTCCACTCGCCCCCGCACACCCAGTCGGTCTGGTATCCCCCGTACAGCCGCTGCAGGCCCGAGTCCGCGTCGATGAGAACGCGGGCCGGCGGGGGCGGCGGGGGCATTGAGTTCGGGTGGTGATGGTGGTGATGGTGCGGCTGGGGCCGAGTTGCGCTTCGAGCGAGTTTCAGCAGGTCCACCGAGACAGCAGCTCCCGGACAGCGCTTTTCCAGATACTCCTGAAAGCCCTGAACTCCCATGGTAGCGTTTCCGTTGTCTGTCAACCGAGGTTTTAAATGGATAAGAATCGCCTACAAGTTCGTATTAAAGTGTCTAACCAACTGCAGGGACGACTTGATTCGGGTAACCGAACCACGAATCCGCTGCACGTCGTAAATCGCAACTAGTCAAAAATCGCAGCTAACGGCTATCGAGGGGCAATTATCGGCATCAATTAGCTGGGACTTACAAGTCAATCGAACTAACAGTTTCACTTAGCTACAACATTTAACTAAGCTAACATCTGTGCAGCAAGCTAGCTGGTTAACCTTCCCCCGTTGGACTAATTAACTAGCAGCCCACCAACTTCACCAGGTCCCAATGAGTGTGTCCATTTCGTTCGGGGATCCGAATAATTCATTAAACTAACAACCCAGCTACCACTTCGCTATCTACAACGATGTCACTAATACAACAGATTATTTTTGTGCACCGGCTATCTTTACAACACAGATCGCTAAAAAATAGTCACCAATAGTATCGAGTCGTCTACACTTTTGCAAATTGTTGTTACTAACCAACTACGGAGGTAAATAATTAGTTAAATTAGCTAGCTGGTGAAGTAGACTAAATAGGGGAACTAGCGTCTGCGAATGTGGATGTTTGTCGACACACCAACATTTAGTTCAGGACTACCGAAGGCCTGTAGTTATTCCACCAGCTAACCACCTCAAAAGCATAGCAAACACTGGTGTTGGAAGTTACAAACACAATCGAGCTAACCTGGTAGGCAGATTGGTAGTTATTCCGTATCGTAGATAACATAAACGTCAGCCTAGCTGCTGCCTAGTTCTGAAGAGGGGCGAGAAATGGAGAGAAAAGTGACACGAAATGAAACGGTGGTTAAAAGAAAAAAATAAAGGAAAATAACAAAAATAAAACAAAAAAACAAAACCCGTTAGGTGGCTCCCTCACTCGCCTGTTCACTCACGATTTCATGTTGTAGAGAAGACGATTTTCAGGCGACGTCGGCCATCTTGTGACTGTCTCGCGGAGCAGGAGAAGGTGCTGGGGGCGGGGTGGAGAGCCGGGGAAGAGCCGTGGAGTCTGGGAGATGGATTTCCTTCCGCTTGAAATGTGCGTCACGTTAACACGGCACGGACGCGCTAAGAACTCCATCTACCAGGTATATTTGGGACGTCGGAGGTGCCCAACAACCATCCGAATGAACTCATTTTCTTCATAGAGAAGAATGAACCTTTAATATTAGTAGTGTTTTTCGTGATATGACTTAGTGTCGTATATTTCTCAGTAAGCGTGTTATACAATTATTATTTTTGCACACTGAAAGGGTTTTCTATGTTTGATTTGAAGAAAATTTTAGCTGGGGGGATCATGCTATGCTACTAGTTGCACTGCAACCTCTATTGATAGATCATACTCATAACTACACTATCATAAATTTTAATTGAATTATGGCTTGAAGGTTAAAGCTCGCGAACCTTTTTGTTGTCGAAATTTCCTAAAAAGTTTTAAATTCTGATGTAAAAGAAAATGTCAGTAGTGTAGTAGTATCGGGAATCGGGAGCCCTAGTACTGTGCAGTACTAATGTGGTGCCGCTCGGAAATTTCGGTAAGAACCTCCAACTGTGTAAACGAAATATTGTGATTAACACGGCAGAAAATCGTCATCTGATCATTAATAACTGAAAAACTTAATTCCAGTCATTACTGCTTTTAAAAGTTTTCACACAGCCTTTAATTTCGTTCTGTTTTAGTGTTTATGAGTATAACAGTATACTGTAAACTGGAACATTATCTTATTTCTCAATAGATCATTATGGTAATGGAAAAATTATACTGACAATGTTTATTTTGATCTGAGTAAAGGTTTTAATTTTGGTAGAGGAATAACACAGTTACTTTGTGTGTGTAGCTTATATAGTATCAAGTAATTTTTGAGTTAAAAGTATATATTTTCCAGGTTTTTGTACCAGTGGCCTGCATTATTAGTATTACATTACCAGTTGATCTGAAATTGTGAGTATTAACCATCTGAGATTTTGTCTGATTCACTTTGGCACTTTTTATGAATTATTGGACAATATTTCCCAATTTTAGTTACTTTGCAAATACTGCCAGTCAAAGTTTGACACATTTTCAAAACCGATTAACACATCCAAAGTATTAACCATTAAGCAGTTCTTCTGCACAGTTTTTTGAATGTATGTACTGATTATATCACATTAAATTACTGAACATTAAATAAAAGCTTACATTTTATTCTTTATAGTTTTCTTATTTCACATCAATCTGATATAAAAGTAACAGCATTAACATGTTTTCAGTACCATAGCCAACACTGATTAAAATGCACATTTATTTATTCATTATTTCTAGATCTATTCAGTTCCAGACATAATTTGAATTCGTTGCCCATTATTATTTTTAAACAGCTTTGTTGTTTAAACCTTAAAGTGCAAATTTGGTTGTCTATTTCTATGTCTGTCTGGTGCTTGTGATTCAGTTTTCTTACCACAAACAAACCACTTTATCTGTCAATGAAGTCAGCAAACAACACTTTAATAAAATGGATGGATGTTTTTCACCTGTTTCACTGTAAAACTTATGAACTACAAAGCTGTCAAAAGGAAACTTAAGATAATAAGTTGAAACTAATGATTTAGGGGGCATAACTTCAGGGTTGTCGAGAGTTGCCAACTTGACATAGTGTTTAAAAAGTTGTTGTAGTTGTATTCATTCACAGAATTATGCCTTTCTCTCTGAACACTCCTCAATGGTCATTGCTAGGGCTCACCAGAGGCTACTTCTCTCTCACTCCCCTTAGTGCTCACAGGTGTGAGTCATTGTGGGGGGCTACACGGGTGTAGCTGGATTGCTCCTTTTGTGAAAGTACTGGGCTTTTGGATGACTACAAGTTATAGGGAGGAAACAAAAGTCATAGAATCTCAATACACTTTCTTACCCAATACACAGTGTTGTGTTAAACATATATTTCCCCCCTTTTCGATTTCCCCTGTTATTTCATATTTGTCACACTGAAATGTTACATATGTTTAGACAAAATAGACTATTAAGACAAAGGCAACCCAAGTAAATAAATCACACTGTTTTAAAATTATTATTTATCAATAATTACAATAATTATCAATTATCAACTGACCAAACTAAATTGATAATTAGATTCAACTGAACAGCCAGACTTTGTTACTCCCAGTCCTAAATCTAAACCTCACTATTTACTGAACGTGAGCATGAGAGCAAAGTAGTCAACCTAAAGCTTCTACAAAAAAGATATGCCACTTTTAAAAGAAATTGCAGAAGAGATGAGAGGGAAAAGTTGATGTAATATGTCAGTCTAGAAAGGGTTACAAACCCATTTCTAAGGTTCTGGTACTCCACCAAACCCCAGCGAAAGTCATTATCTCCAAATGGAGAAGATTTGGAAGTAGTGAATCTTCCCAGGAGTGGGTGTCAAAATTACTCCCAGGACACAGTGATAACTTATCCAGGAAGTTATGAAAAATCCTAGAAGAACATCCAAAGAACTGCAGTCCTCACTAACACCAGTTAAGATCACAGCTTCATGGGAGAGTAGGAAGATGGAAACCACTGCTGTCCAAGAGAAACATCCTCTCACATGTACAAAAAGCATCTGGATGATCCCCAAGCCTTTTGGGACAATGTTCTTTGGACAAACGAGTCAAAAGTGGAAAACTTAGGATGATACAGGTCCCATTATGTCTGGTGAGAATCCAGCATTCCACAGTAAGACCATCTCACCCACAGTCAAACACAGTGGTGGTATTATGATAGCATGGTGATGCTTTGCTGCCTCGGGGCCTGGATGACCTGGATAACTTGATTATTGATAAACTTGTTCATTTTACTAGAAAATGTTTGAGAATGTCAAGTCATCTATCTGTGAGTTGAATCTAAAGCATTATTGGTTTATGCAGCAAAACAAGGATTCAAAACACAAAAGCAAGTCTACCTCTGAATGGCTGAGAAGAAACAAAATTAAAGCTGTGCAGTGGTCTAGTCTAAGTCCTGGCTTAAACCCAATAGAGATGCTGCGTCAGGACGTGAAATAAGTAGTTCATACGTGAAAACCTTCCAATATGTCTGAATTCTGAATTCTGCGAGGAAGAGTCAGGCTAAAATTCCTCAACGGTGATGTGAACAACTGACATGAAGTTATAAGAAATGTTTGGTTGCAGTTATTGCTGCTAAAGGTCGTGTTTTATTAACTTTTTCACGAGTCACACAGGTGCTGGATAACTCTGTTACTTAAATGAAGTAATTTTAAAAACTGTGTAATGCGTTTACTCAGCTTCCTTTTGTCTAAAGATTTGAAACCATTTAGTGTGACAAACATGCAATAATAGGGAAAATCAGGAAGTGAGCAAATACTTTTTCATAATACTCTACATACAACAGACTACTGTAGTAGATTACAGTATCACTGATCAAAGGTTAGGGGGTCAAAGAGAGGGAGAAGGTGCTTGCAAGGGGTTCTCAGTGATGGGTACAATAAAAGGGAGCCATGGTAAATGAACTCACCACATCCACATCAGTGTTTCATATAAAAGCTGTGAAAATAACTAACACTGTGTGAAACACTGAATGTGTGTTTGCAGGCTGCTGCTATCGTGTTGTAACACACAGCCTCATACAGCATTCACGTCATGCAGTTGTTATGCTGCAATGTCACAGGCGCTCTGCACAGGTATACATGCAGTGTGTTAATGCAATTTTGGGGTCCCTCTGACTGATCAGAAGTGAACTGAAATCATGAAAGTGCAAACTGTATTTGAGTACAGGCCACATGAGGCAAAGTCTGAGAACGAAGACACTGGGCACAGTGCTGCCACGTAGCATCATGTTTTCCTCACTCCAAGTTCAAGTATTTCTCTTATGTACTTCAGTTGCACTCTGGTGCTGGGACTTCTCAATTTGGACAACCCAGGTATGACTGTATACCGCTCAGTATACTGGGAGTTCGGAAATTGGTAGCTTGAATACTGGGGTATAGGTATATTTGAAGTTGCCAATTTGGCATTTTTCAGCCAACTTTGGCCAGGTGAGTTTATTATCTTTACAAAGACTGCTGGGGAAAGATGGCAAACTGCAGACTGCTGTCCTTGTTCATTATTCAAGGAACAAATGATCACTCAAACATGAAGTAAGCAAAACAAAAATGACAATATTACCCATGTCTTTTACTCCATTGCCACCCATGCGTGTGTGGAGTCGAGCGCTGACCTTGGTTCTGGCAGGTCTCATCCGGCAGGCAGAGATAACAGTAGAAGTAGAGGGTGGAAGGAAGGGGAGACATACAAGGCAGAAAAAACCTGTGTTCCTTCAGAGACTGTAGCTGCTTGTAGAGCTCCCTCAGCTCCAGATTCTGTTGTGTCTGCAAACAATCTCTCTGATGTGTCTACGAGAAAGAAGATGATGGTATGAAAAAAGGTATGCCAAAAGAGACAAGAACAAGCCAAGAAGGGTGAAAAGGTAAAAGAGAAACTGGCTAGATATCAGTTATAAGCAATGCATTTAAAAAAAAGTTAAGATGAAAGGGGTTGTTTAAAAAAGCAACATTCCATTTTCTTTAAATCTTCAGATACATAAAGAATTCATGATCATTTTGCTCTTTTCTCACTTCTCTCTCAGTGTGTGCAGCTTCCTCTTCAGATTCTCATCTTCTACTTCATTTTCATCACCATCATCATCATTGCCACTGCTCCTGTTGGCAGTGGGGCAGTAGCTGCTGGACTAATGAAGGCTTGGAGAAGTCTACTTGTGATCCAGCTCATTCTCACCAGGGTTCTTCTTCACTTCTTGGCCAGTGTGCAGGAACACGGGTTCACCGTCTGTTGGCTTATGCTCAGCTGATGCTTCTAGCTGGGTCACAGAGAAGCAGCCCACTTTCCTCTAACCAGCGTGCATTTGCTGTGCTGTGGGTCCTCTGGGAGGTCTGGCTCTACAGCTGCCTAATGAAAGATGCATGAAACAAGGATGGGTAACTGTGTCAATCCTAGCAGTTGTTTATGCCATTTTACTTGTTTTAATGGTGATTGTTCAAATAATTGTTCCTAATATATGTTATACATGATACAAAAAAATGCATCGCATATAGGCTGGAATTGTGTAATAACATAAGCAGTAATATCTGAAGATTTTTAAAGAACCCAGAGTTACCTGCATTGATCCTGTCTGGGATCGGGGATGGAGGTCTGTACCATTTTCTTCACTGTTGTCTTTCTGCTTACTGGTGTACACTTCTTATAGATGCACCCAAGCAGTTGAGTATTGAATAAATGATGTAATAGTAATAGTAGAGATTGTAAAGCCTGTTTTTCAACATCTTGCTGCAAATCCTGTGGGTCCTGTAAACTTGGTGTTGGCAGCATTTGGAGCTGCATACTTTGATATTGATGTGCAATTAGTTATTTTTGAGAAGTTTGCTGTTGCACTGTCAGTGGATATTGTAGACTGGTATTTTTGTGGGGTTTCTTCTGCTTGGTTCTTTAGCTTGTGTTGGTTCACAGGTTGCTTTTTTGGGTCTTGCTGGACTCAGTTTTGATTAGACTGTTCCTGTTGCTGGGGAAACGACAGCTGCAGTTGTTTTTGCACCTCCTGTTCTAATGTTCTTGCCTGATGTCCAAGCTGGCTGCAGCGTAGGCTGCACTGCAGGCTCTGTGGCTGAAGCACCGGTTGCTGAAATGACAGCTGTTGCTGCTGCTGTAGTTATTGAACAGGCTGCATTAAAGATGTCTGCTGCAGCAGGTTTTGCTGATCACAGTCTCTGTGAAATTGTTTCTTTGGCCAGTGTACCTGTTGCAAGGGCAGCTGGAAGATCTGTTGTTGCTGCACAAGCTGTTGTAAGTGCTGTTCTACTGCCTGTGAGGGGCCTGATGGATATTTGATTTGTACATCTGGTGGACACACCGGGTGAACATGCTCAAGATGTGGCAACTTTGGGACCTGTACTTCCAGAAACTGTGAGAAGTACTGATGGGCTTCAGGAGGCTGCAGCCCATGTTTGTGTCGTTGACCTGTGTTTTGCAGCTGGTGTTAGGTCAGCTTGCTCAACCCCTGAAAATCCTATCTGAGGTTGTCAGAACACTACTGGCTTCTTCAGCTGCTGCTGCAGTGGGTGATCTTGTTTCAAAGTCTCTTTATGGAGCTCAGTTGCCACTGTCACTGGAAACTGCTGCTTGTGATCACTACCGCCCACAAACTTAACAGAAGGTAAGACACAAGGGCCACATTAAGGCACAGCTAGGTAGACACTATGAGCAGAAATGATAGCAGAAGCACTTGTGGGAACAGGGGAGGAAGCAGCAAGGGCAGAAATGTCTTAATGGAAGACATGTTGTTATCAGCACGATCGGGTGACTTGGGGAAACTGCTGCCCGAGGCTGGATTGGCAGAGGATGAAAGATGAGTCAGTGAATTAGAAGTGATAGATGCAGGCAGGGCAGAATGACTGGCAGCAAAGGGAGAAGAGCACCTGGAGACAGTGGCCACGGTGACAGCTACTGTCGTTTCAGCCGATGAAGAGACTAGTACTGAACCAGCAGAGGTAGGGCCAAAAAGGATAGACAGTAAGATGTGTGAAGAACAGGCTTCATTGAAGGATCCAAGTCTCTGTGACACTCAGCCATCTACAATGTGAAGAAAGAGTCAAGGTTAATATTGCCAACAACATTAAGTTGCCTGTTTCCATTATTTTTCATGGGAAAAGTAAAGATGCTTCCCAGCCCATCCAAAAACCCTCAAACCAACACTGGAAAGTATCAAAAAACAATAGCAGTGTAACATCTTCTAGCACTCAGCACACACACAGGGCATCATCTCTGGGTCAAGAAATATGATTTTCCTATTTTTAGGTCTACGGTCAAATCAGTAAACCAACAACAACATACTCCTAAGACAGGGAACATTGGGGGGGGGGGGCTGGGACAACCGGACAGGGAACCACACAACAGCTAATAGCACTGATGAAGAAAGACGGTGCAGTTTGGTGGAGAGTGACAACCTCAAAACCCTGTCGTGATGGTTGCTGGAAAATTCACTTGAAGGGAGTGTCTACAATTGACAAAGAGCAGGTATGTGTACCTGGAGCATGATAAGCTGAAAGTGAGTAACTTTTTCAGCCTTCTGACAGGAAGACCTTCACCAGGACTTCCCTCTTTCTAAGAGCTGCTCAGGCACCTCTCCATTTGCAAGTGCAGAACTCTAGAAGAGGAAGACAGAAGGGTGGGAGTAAAGACTGGGAGAAGAGATACTAGTGAAGCATCAAAAAATCCTCCAAAATAAATTCAAAGTCAGTTCTACTAACAAGAGATATTATGTGGAGAACAAGATGTGTTTATTGGTGTTGACCTTTCATACGACCACCTGTACAGCAACACACCTGAACAAAGGCTGCCCCTTTGCAGAGGCCTGTGGAAATGGACTGAGATACACAGAGGCATAGATAAAAGGATGGATAGAAGGACAACAAGGCCAACAACAGACGTACTCAGGGACCACCAGCTACTAACTAATGTTTAATATAAAAAGCTAATATTAGTATTTGTTATAATTTTGATATCTGTGTGCAATTGATGAAGCCTCAAACCACAAAGTACCCAAACTGTTAACCATCTAAGCTTGTTAGCGTGTTAATTCATGTGGGTAGAAAGACAAAAATGTACATATGTATTCCTGCCTGACAATCCTGAACAGGGATGATGAACCTGGAGAGACATCAGCAAGAGTGAAGCAAACCTCAGGAAGCCAGCATCTGGTCCAGAAGATGTTTGAAGGTTTGCAGGGGTGACTGAGCAATGACTGTCACACGCTCACATGATGCCCAAGCTGAAAGACTCAACAGCTATTTCTGGGCCAACACACGTGGTTGTCCTGCCAGTTCCTTATGTCAGCAGTTCTGCTCCGTTTACCTCTTCACAGGTCCTCTGCTCATACAGATGCAGAACATGTAGAAGCTGCTCTGGTGTAGTTGATGCTCTGGAAACCTGCTGATGGACACGTTACATGCACTGCAATGTAGATGTGAGGTTGGAGGAGCAGCATGTGAGAATTGGGGCTGCATGCAACTGAGACAGGATAAGTGACTGAATGTATAGGTGAGGGAACAGCAAAATGCTCCGATGCCTCAACTAGTCCTTCAAGCATCACACTGTAGGAAGATTGGGCTTGAATAAGACTTTGAATAGGTTCTTTTCTCTGGGTGATTGGATCTGTTGTTGGATTGAGGCCAGTGGCTAGTCTAGCTGTTTGAAGTAGACCAAATGATGAGCAAAGAGAAGCAAGACTTTGGTAAATTTTTTGCAGCATCTGAATTTGATCCTGGATATACACAAGGTTCTGGGATTGAGTGTGGGGGAAGACATGGGTTTTACTGGAGATGTGAGCAAGTCCCTGGGGAAGAACCTGTGCCTGCCCTCAACATGGTTTTGGCTGAGTGTTTGCATAGACGTTCCTATGAGTTCTGGCTTGAAAAACATTTGCTCAGCAGCTCCTGTTGTTGGCAGGGGGCACCAGTGAGCTGCTTACTTAGGAAATGTTTGTAAGAAACAGCCTCCTTCTGAGGTACACAGGGCAACTCACTGGGTTCTCTGACTGCACCCTGAGGCTGGAGCTCAGGAAAAGAAAGGGAATATATAGCTCTGGGGTTAAAACTGAAGGATGGGTGGCATCCATGGATCCATGGGGTTAAGATCTACTGCCCTTAGGGGTGATTTCTTTCAGTTCTCCAGAGAGGAATTATGTGTTGCAGAATGAAAGCAAGATGTTTTGGACAAGAAAGACAAGAAACTCAGGACGTACAGGGAAAAACCATTAAATCTGACACTTTCACTAAACACAATCCAAATAGCTTATACATATTGTTGTTGCTTTATGTTGTATAAGATTATCTGTAACACAGACTATGGTAAGAAGCTGTGGTGACTCACAGTAAGCTGAAGGCTGAGGTGGGGGGCAGACCTGCCCTTGCTAAGGCCCAGGCTCCTTCGGGGGGGGGTCACTGGACTTTTCACTGCTAGGGTCGAACTTACAGCTGACAGAAGAAAAACTCCCAGTGTCTAAGGGAGGGAGATACAGAGACTCCTACTCACTTGCAGCAAGAGGACCAAACCCCCAGGTGTGTGCTGGATGAATATTACACAGCAATGTTTATTTATAGCACACCTTTCTCCAACACAGCTTTCAAAGAGATAACAAAATTATAAAGATATTAGTGTTTTTAATGATAATCTTTGAATTTGTTTCAATTCTGCTGAAATGAGTCAATCATTTTAATAGAATTTTCTATCTTGCTTTCTCATCAGATGTATTTGTGTTATATACTGACCGCCACAACCCTGACACTGGGCCCAGTGGTGAAAGTGGAAGGATGGACAGGTTAGTGAACAGATGCGTACTGAAGTGCTAGCTGAAGGACAGCAATTACCCGAAAAGCCTGTAGATGGAGCACTGTGGACCAGCTGCTGCTGTATGACATACTGGTGCAGCTCTGGTAGCCCCTGGTCTCCTCCTGCCCCTCCCCAGCTTCTAAAGGCTGGACAGATGACATGGGGGGTTCTGCAGAAGGTTCTGCAGTCTCTCGCAGGACCTCTTGATGAGAGTGACTCGATCCCGGATGGAATTCTCCACCACCTCCTGCATCACTCTCTCGGAAGAACCCCGATTTGACCTGAAGTGGAGAGACAGTGAGACAGAGCAGATGATATTAGAAATGAGTGGACAATCAGGCTGATATTAAAAACTCATCCTGAAAAGAGCCTTTGTTCCCCACCATACACACAATTCTTCCATCTAGTCATGTCACATTTTCCCTAAATGTTGCCACTTCAGTTCCTACAGCTTCTCTCCTGTTTTTCATCATTTCTAGTCCCACTACCTCGGGACTGTCATTCTCCAGGTCATAGATAAATTCGATGGTTTTATTGTCCTTGTGCTTTCCCTTCAGCTTCTTAGGCTCTTCCATCCATATCCGCAGTGCCAGGTAGTCCTGAAGGCCTGTGTCCTCCTCAGCCAGCTCCACCCACACCCCAGTGTCCTCAGCAAAGAACTTGTGGCTCAGCAGGTCCCAGACAGATGACTTGAGGGAAGAGAAAAGTGTGACCTATGTCTGTGGGGGATTCAAAAGAAACTTCAATTGCCACTTCTGCACTTGCAACTGTTATTGAGTAGGACTAACCTCCAGCTCTGGTTCTGCTGTATGCAGCCTTCAATGATCTCCTTGATCTCTGGATCAATATGTCTCTTGTCAAAACTGGCAGGCACCACAGAAGGAGGCACATCAGGCAAAATCCTGTAATAGTGCAGTTCTAGATATATATAACTAGTAACTATGCCAAGAAACCAGTGAGAGGGACAACGTCCTCTAACACTGTGTGAAAGGGTTTAGAGATGATCACAGTGATGCTCACACTCACACTGGTCATTTTGCAGTAGATTTGTGCGGTATTCTGGCACTCAGAGTAGGGGAACTCAGAGGTTGCCATCTCCAACATGTACATCCCAAAGGTGTACATATCTACCAGCTCATCATAGTACTCCTCATACATCTCTGGGGCCATGAACTCTGGAAAACCAGGGTGTCAAACACAGCATTTGCACATCTACTTCATGTGAACAGTATTCACATATGTGAAGTGAGAACAAGAAGAGTATCAATAACTGGAAAGATACTGTAGGAAGCAAAGTACAAAATGAAACTACCACTGTCAAAGCCAGTGGCAGCTAACCTGGGCTACATCAAAATAAATTAGTACATTTATTTATGTTTTATTATTTTGCTGTTACTATTTATTATTTTGTAATAATTTCTTCATATATAGCAAATGTATGTACAAATATACACTACATACTATTAAAATTGATATTTTATGGTCCTGTTTTTTCTACACCATCATATTATGGTGCAGTTGGACCCCAGAAATGACTTGAGCCCAGGGACCCCCTCAAAGTCTGCCCTTGGCTGTGGCCATTTGTGAAGGTTTTACTGACTTAGATTCTTCTGCAGAACACTGTGTAAGTTAAGTGTCACAATTAGAGATCAGTGAACAGAAAGAGCAGAAAATGAGGAAAGGATGATAGGAGGTTGAGAAAGAACGAGGAAATTTAGGAGAGAGTAAAGAAACAGTAGGTGATTGACAAAGACGTATGTCTGTCCTCAGTATTTATGACATGCTTGGTGGAGGTCCTCATGAGTGTGGCCACACCCAGGTCTCTGATCTTGACAGAGCCGGTGGGACCAGTTGTCACATTTAAGGTCTTGGTGGATGATGGGTGGGGAGCCAGTGTGTAGGAAGTAAAGCCCCTTTAGGATTTGCCTGCACCTTGGGCTTCATCAGCTTGAAGCACTTCAGGTAGCTGCATGAATCCAGACACAGAGGGAGAGCAAATACACAACATAGTACAATCCAAAATCCAAATCCACTAAATCCAAAGTCCACGAAATCACTGTATATCACATTTAAATGCAGAACTTTAGGATGGTGTTAAAGGAACCTCTAACCTCTAAAGATAAAGTTAGATTTTGGTAGCACTATTAGCACATTCTTTTATTCAGCACTTCTTACTTTAGTTATATAACTAAGGTTCTGAGGTCATAAGCTCAGTGACCAGGATAATGCCCTTCCTGTCCAGCAGCACAGACTCCCTGGAATCATATAAGCACACAATACTGGGGTGCTGCAGTCCCTTGAGCATCTCAGCCTCTTTTCTGAAATGGTGCTGTTCTGCCTTGGTTAACTTCCGGTCCTAAGCCGGGCAGAGAAATATAGTAAGTTTGAAGCGCTACAATGCAGTAGCCAAAAATGGCTGCTAAGTTACCCACGTGAGCCCTGAGAAATCATGATAGTTAGGATCTGACTTACAACAGGGTTCCATTCCGACGACCAGCTCCTAAGTCAGATTTCACCGTATATCTGGTGCACTGTGCCAAAGGGCCACCAGTGTCAGGATTAATGGTTCACGCTTCTGCGCTTGGTCTTTGGTCCGTGTTACCAAGAGCTTCTCCATCTCATGTCTGGGACCTTCTCTCTACTGGGCCTGAATTGCTGACTTCACTGGCACAGATTCTTTCATGGCCTCCCTGTTCATTCTCTGTTAGGATGGTTCATACTGTTGGATGTGATGACCCTAACTCACCTCGCTCTGAGTTCCCATTTTCATCTTTAACTTCCAATCAGTTGCCCATCTCTTCCGTTTGCTTCCCCAGATCACTAGCTTTGTCTTCTAGAAACCATATTTAAAGCTATACATAAAGATATTAGGGCAATTTTACAGTATTTATTTAACGTTTTTTGTGTTAAGGCAGGGTTGTGTGCAGTTGCACTATTGGCATAATATTTCTGCTCACTTTACCACAGACTGTCACTCTCCAAATAAATTTCTCCCATACATCGGCCAATCGTCATAAGTGAGGACAGTCACAAGCCCCATGAATCCTAAGTCAGATCCTGACTTACTTGGTTGTATGTACACAATCAATGGAGCAGAAACAATTAGCTGAGATTCATCACGACTTGGTGATGAGGTGGTTCCATGGGATGGATTTCTTGCGTGCTGTCAGCTGTAATTGTTTTCTGTGCAACCAAAACACACCCTTGGTGGTCATTTCTCATGTACAAAGAATGCAGGTATCAAATACCTATCATTATGAGGGGCATTTCGATACTCAAAAACTATTCTTGAATGATTTCAGTACATTTTGAAGTGACAGCTGTGATGATACATTAATTTGTCCAGTTCACGCCACAACCCAGTGAAAATAAGAAAATAAGACGAGTTGCTTGGTGGCACCCAGCCAATCTTCTAAAGGTTGTTCGGTAGGTTGTGCTCAGCATTCCACACAGGTCCCATTGTTTCTGATGTAAAGTGATGCAGATTTACACAGGGAGAAGATCTTACCCACAGTGAAACACAGTGGTGGTGGAATGCTGTGATGACATTCATTCACAAATGCAAGTCTACATCTGAGTGGCTGAGAAGAAACAAAATTAAAGTTTTAGCTTTACCTTGCCAGAATCCTGAATAAAACTCAGTAATTGCTGACATAGGTGGTGGAACCAGTTACTAAGTTTAAATGAGAAATTACTAACCCTAAAAACTTTTTAAATTAACAAATAAATTATACATTACTCAGGTTCCCTTTGACCAATATTGCATTTTGTCTAAAAATCTGAAACCTTCACTTCCAACAATTTCCAGTTATACTGTATTGTAAAACTTTAATAAAGCTGCCCAGAACTTCACCATAAAAGTATTAATGTAAAACATGACCCATTTGAAAAGTGCTTTTTGTCTGTGTGTTTATATATGTGGGAGAAGTCATTGGATGACCATTCTTCTCCCTTTTGTTAAGCATGGGAGTGAAAATTCTTTCTCTCCAGACACAAGTGAGGCAGAAAACACATTTATAGCACAGATTCCTAGGACTGGTGGACCATTTTTATCTAGAGTGTTTCCATAGCAACTCCCTCTAATTGCTAAATTTGCCTTCTGTCTGTTAGGGACCACAGAACAAGTTGTCTTTGCATCTCAACATGGCAACAAAGAAGCATCACTGCTTCAGCATGAAGCCAGGTGGATTCGGACCCTGGTTTAATGAGAGTCTTCACTACCTTGATCTAATTCCGGGTACATAAGCAGCTCTTTAGGCCATTAGTGTCCAGGCAGGAAATGCACAACAGTGGCACCAGAGACAATAGAATCATTGCATTTCCACATCAGTCTTTGCTCTCACTGTAATCTTAACCACTTATTTTTAACACTTTCGTGATTTTAACTTCTCAGTCGACTTCCTCTCTCTGTGAAGTGCAAAGACAGGCAGTGATCAGGATTGTGTCTCAGGTAAACTCACCCTCACAGACCTGACTGTCTTATGGATTGTGAGGGGCAGGAGGAAATATAACAGAGGATTTCTACTTACTGTGATTATTTATTATGCTGTTCCTACTGTCTGTCTCTTTATGGGAAAAATCCATTTTTATGTACCAGATGAAGCAGTTATCTTGTCAGTTCTTTCCTTCACTTCCCTGGTACCTTATATTCTTTTACTATTAATCTTTCCTTATCCTCCTGTCGGTCTCTAATTACAGTTCTGACATCACTAAAACATCCTAACCCGCCTTACCTCGGTCGCCATGTGTTCTGGGACTATTTATGATTTAGCGGTGACAGGTAACAAATTGCTGGACGGATGGCTGGATGGATGGATGGATGGATGGATGTGTGGGTAGATAATGGATAGATGGATAGATGATGGATGACAGGTGGATGGATGGATGGATATAGTTAAAAACACCCAAACCAATGAATGCCTCACGATAAACAGGCCTCATATGAATATTATAATCAATGTCTTGTATTCCACACTGTATTCATTCACAGCTCAATTAGAATGAGTGAAATTTCTCTGACATATATGGTTACACAACTAAGAAAAACTACTTTATGTCCTCTTATTTTACTCCTCACTATCTTTCAACCATAAGAATTTGTGTTTTGTGATGAGCACAGTTTTAATACATAACCATTAACCAATGTTTACTGACAGTTAATCCTTGAGCAGACATGTTTCTGAGAAGCAGCATACACCTCCTGAGTCCAAATTCTCCTGTGCCACAATATGATATAGAGATATCAGCTGTGGGGGAGTGGCAGAGAAGTCCCAAACTTTTCAAAGACAGCCAGGTAATACATATGGACACAGTTCTTCAAGGTTCAGTTCAGTTTTCTGCTTGTTGCTCCTGCAGAGGGACAAGGCTGAGAAGGTGGCCCAGACCCTCTGGTTTCCCGCAAAGGTCTCCAGCTCACCCTGGGAGATAGCCAGCAGAGGGACATGATCTCTCTAACTTGTGCAAGGTCTGCCCAGGTTCTCCTCCCAGGGGGATTTGGCTGGTGGACCTTGTGAGGGAGCTGAAATCTTCACGTGTCCATATTACTTCAGCTGGATTCTGTGGATCCAGGGGAGCAGTGGGTGTTCTCTTAGGTTTCCCAACTTCTTAAGCTTCTCAGCATCAATCCTGCATAGACACCATTTCAGCTGCTTTATATCCACTATCTGCTTCGGTCATTAACCAAACCTCATGACAACAGGTGATGATAGAGACATGGACTGAGTGGTAAGTCAACAGCTTTGCCTGAAAACATAGCTCCTGCTTCACCACCACAAACTAGTCCAGAGCCCTGGGGCTCCCCGCACTGTACTGATTCATCTTCTGGGTCTCCGGCCCCCCCTTTTCTTTTCCAGACCCCCAGATGCTTGGACTCCCCTGCTACTTGCAGTCCTCCAATTTGTACATAAATCAACCACTACATCACAGTCAATCATTTCTATTCTTACTCTAATCCTGCTCTCATTCTTATTCTATTTTGATCAGCCAGTTTTCCTCTGTTGGGGGGTTGTGTTGTAACATGGTGAGAGGCACACAATCCATCGCAGGGCTTGTAAGTGTGTTTTATTCACTAAAAAAAAAAAAAAACATTTACAGCATCTACAACAGCTTCTTTCATTTTGCTTCATTATCTCCATTATCTTCATATGTCAGAGTTACAGTGGAGACATAACCTTGATTTGCTAAGCACTGCAGGTCTGCAAAAGTCTCAGATACAGTTAAAATAGATTGAAAATACCGTTTTGTTTTACATTTTCATTAAATTTGAGCTGCATTCAAATTAAAATGAATTTTTAAAGCCTGAAAATAAAGATGTCATCTCTACAAATTATTTAATGCCAGTTGTTGACTGATTTGTCCTGTAAAAAATCTCAACACTCAGCTAAACATTGGAGGGAAATTAATTAATCTGCTCCCTCATCTTTAGCCTGTCTTGGCTCTTTTTTAAGCTTCACTTTATTCTGTACTTACACAAGTGGATAAGAGAAGAACACGGGTGTCACAACTGATAGAAAATACAAACCATCATCATACAACCAAAATCAGTCAAATCAACAGAAAATGGTTGCATTTTTGAAAATGTGTGATTGAAATGTTCAGAAAATAAAATGACTTGTGTGAGGTCATCTGGGGCACAAAGACACACAAATGCAGATAGTCTAGCATTTCCTTCACCTGGGGCTCTGAAGAAGAATGAAACAGTCAGCTGATCCAAGTAGGTTCATGCCTTTTTTACGCTTCTGTCACCAAGTGTCCACACGCTTGATTACTGGCTGAATTTCTACCCAGAACCAGGTAAATATTCTTACCTGCAGCTCACACCAGGCCACCTTCACATAAGTCTCCATGTCCAGTCCCTTGTGCAAAGTTTTAAAGGTCCCTCTGCTCAGCTCAATGTCAAACTTGAGGAAGTGACTGCTTGGAGAACTTGCCAGAGCTTTCATTTCAGCCTCCTGCTCCTGCTCTGGGCTCTTCTCTTGACTGCCATGTCGGGGCATAGTGGCAGAAGCAGAGGCCCTTTCTTCAGGTTCTCGAGAAGAGATGCAGGATTTTCCCTCAACCACAGCAACAGGCAGCTTTGCTTCATCTCCTTAACTGGGCTCACTGTTGGCAAAACCCAACCTGGAGGTCTTTGAGTTTGTGCACCTAAGGCTTTGTAGATTTCTCTGGGACACATCTGTAATCACAAGATCCACCTCCTCCTCTTGAGTTTCCACACACTTCCACAAGCGTTTATTCTCCTGTTTGAGCCTGCAAGTACAGGTGTCTGAGGAGAACGGTTAAGTGAGGTGAACAGAGGCCTCCTCTTCTCCCATTCTTGCTCCTTTCTTCCTTTGCTCTTCTTTTCTGTCTCCATGAAGAAGGGAGGTCAGAAAGAGCTCTACGTGTTCTCTTGCTGTGCTGGTCTACCTTAACCTCCAGATCAGCCATCTTCTCCTTTTCCTTTGCCACTGGTTCAACGGTGTTTGCTACAGCAGCCAGCTCCCTGGGTCTGGACGACTGGAACTTTATCCCCTTTTCTTAAAAATACAGAAACGCAGGTAGATAAAACAAACCTGCACATCCAGACTCTTTATAAAAGGGAAAATTTCTCTCTCTCTCTCTCAGACACACACACACACCCACACACACTACAGTTTTGCCCGTGAGGAATATTATATTATAAAAACTCCGTGTGTCGGTGGAAATTATTCAGTGTTCGTCCTGCTTAAAGCCTCGGTTTGTCCAGGAAATCTCAGTTTTTCATTTACGCCCTTAAACGTCTATGTGTAAAGTTTTAGTAGAAGAAGGAGGAACAGAACCAACACGCTGCGCAGCGGCAGTTTGAAAGGCGAAGAAGCAGCTCGGTGTGTAAACGCGCAGCACGGGAACCCCATCAACCATTTTAAACATTTTAACATACAGAACACCGGAAAAATAAACTACTTACATCCGCGCCGTCCCGATGTATTATTACGCCTTATTGACACACATTTATATTCTTTCCAGGCTCGTCATTTCTGCGACGCAAGAACGTGTTGATGTAACAGAAAACGAGCAGCGTATTAATGGAGTAAATTTAATCCCCTATTTACCGCCGTGTATTATTCCCTTACTGTGTTGTTACCGGCGGCAGAAACGGCCGTTCACACCTGAAACTGGTCCATTTCCCGCGACCGGTGCCTGTGAGCTTCAGTCGGGAGCAACCGTGACGGCCGGAGATGCCACGGTTTGACCCGCTGCACATCTCCAGGTGAAAAGGTCCTCCTGCGCTTCTGCGTCCTTCTTCAAAGCCGCGTACTTCCTCCCGTGTTGCACGTGCAGGCGAGGCAGCGCCGGGCAGCGTGTGTGTGTGTTGGTGAGACGGGGTGTCGCTGTATCGTGTAGATTTTCAGGTGCTACATCACTAGTAAACTATGGGGGGGCTCAGTTTAACATGTGTTGTTTAAGGTGTAAACTGTGTGTAGTGTGATGACCCGCGTCCGCTGTGTTCGTGACACGGGGCTCCGAAGACTTGTTGGAACAAGAACTTTATTCTTGCGTGACATGATTGACAGCAGCACCAAACAAGCACCACGACACACCCGTCCACAGAACTACTGTACAACCAACACAGCCTCAGGGTCTCTACCAGCCCTGAACTTCCCACCACGGCTGGATATATCAACCATGTACACAGAGCAAAGCATGATGGGAGCCACAGTTCCACATGATGTTACAGTACTTTATATATTTTATATAGTCTTAGTCCTTTAATACCCTGTTCGTTAACTGAAGAGTTATATTTGTGGAACACGACTTTGTAAGTTTAACTAGTCCAGTTAATGTTACATTAATAACTAATAATCAAGATTAAAAAACAGAAAAGCAGCCCCCCACGCCGATGTCCATCTATACTGCGAATTTCTGGATACAGAAGGTTATTTGTTATGGGAAAATTTTTTCTATTCCCAGAAGTTCGCCGAAAAGCGAGCAGGAGGGTGCACAGTCACGCATGAAACTATTCCCAACTTTTTATAGGCCGTCATCCTTTATCGTTCTCCTGGGGGGCCGCAAAACCACCGGGCGCAGGATCAGCTTCCTACCGCAGGCTACGAGGCTGCCGACCGCCCTCAAGCGAGCCCATCACCCCCAGCACGGCCCCCAGCGCGCGCGCATCTCTGCACGTTTTCTTTATGTTTGTGTTTGCATATTTGTCTACAAGTATGTGCGCTGGTATATTTTTGTATTTATTCATTATTGTATTTCTATTCTTCAATCTGAATGCATCTGTACTGTGTTATTCACTCTAAAGCTTCTCGACTCATCTCGACTCCGGTCGCCCGTTAGCAGGTTCCGCACTGTGTTGCTGGGGGTAACAGGGCTGGACGGGCAGGTAAGTGGAACTCGGCGAAAGCAGGTAGACCAGGTTCCGCACAGGCAGCTGCTGGTCTTTCTGAACGAGTCGAGACGAGGTTCTGGGTGGCAGAGTAAGGGGGACGGGGCCCCCTAGTGGCTGAAAACAGGAACACGAGAGGCTTCGATTGTCAAACAAGAGATCCGCTAGCAGAGATTCACGAGGAACCACGAGCACAAAACCAAACGTTTATTTGTTTGCCAGTAAATGGACGTATGGCCGAGACTTTTAACACGGGGGGAAAATGGACCGTAGCAGCGTGACCCTCAAACGCAGCATCATTAGCCAGCTGCAGGTTCCTGGTCCCAACAGGCAGGTTTCCAGCCCCAAGGGGTGAAGAACTCAGACTCTCTTCTAGAGTCATCAAATGTAAAAGGCTGTACGGAAGACTCTTCGGTGACCTTTGCACCTTATTATTTGGAAGAAAAATGCTTGACGGTGGCCAGTACTACTGGCTGTGAGGAAAAGGGAGCAGAAAGCAGCTTGGAAAATCTAAATCATCGGAGGTCCAAAACATCTGCAGGAACTTGGACAAAGAGAGATCCAGAAATTCCCACATGCACTGCAGCCAAACAAGGTCTCAGCAGTGCGATGGAAAGCAGAAGACAGCCTCCACCACCAGAATGGCCCCCAGGACACAGCACATGCATCATATATTTCATCACCTGCTTCTGTTGTCCTTCAACCAACTGAAGTGCAAAGTTGATTCTCACAGTCTCTTCTTCGTAGAACAATAACAACAAAAACCTAATTCTTCATCATTATTAATCCAGAATAAATTGCTTTCTCAGTTGCTAGTTGAGCAAATGCATAAAATGATCTGTAGCAAAATAAGAAGCAAACAGTATTTGCCATCAGCGTTGTTTTTTATTACTCTGATTTTTCAGCCACTGAATTCTGCAATTATTCCGGAGGAATAAATATGGATAGAAGAGTTAAACAATGTTTATTTATAAGGACGAAACAGAAGTGGTATGTCAAAATTAGAACTTAGAGCCATAGAAATTTAAGTTGGAGAGGAAAGAAAAGGACCAAAGAACCTGAACCCCACTAGCACAGGATGTCAAAAGACAGTTATCAAGTTGGGCTAAACAGAGGAATTAAAGGGCTTTTTTAAACAAGCAAGTAACTGAGTGCAGAAGAAGCGATTTAGCTGCTGCCAGAAGCTGGTAGAAGCAGCAAGACTGAGAAATGGAATGTGGATAGAGAGAGGGGTAGAAGCAGAAAGGCAGCAAAAAGCCACACAAGCCAGTGAGAGAAAAGGAGAATGTGAGAGATGATGGACAGACTGGAGCAGAAAAGAAAGGGAAGAATTTAGCAGCTGTTATTTTAACCACATTTCATCTCTGAAGTGCTTTGGTGGTGTCGACAGAATCAAACTGCTTCTGTCAAGTCAGTTGTCCACTTCTGAGTTAAACTGATCTAAATAGTTTGGCAATTTAGAAAACATTGATGCCATTAAAGCACTTTGAAGAGCATTGGAATGAAGGCACACTATACAGACAGGCGTGAATATATAGTGGACGGTGCATTATGTTTTACACCTGGTATTTGGGAGGCCGTCTTCTGCTTCAGATGTCTGGCGAACATTAGTGCTGCACACTGGACCTCTGTGCTTATCCCTGTTTCACCTTGTCATGGTTTCTCATCAGAACGATGAGCACTTGACAAATGAAGCCGATTGTAGTGAGAAATACTTGCAGGTCAATAGGAAGGAATGAGAGGCAAACAAGTGCATCACTGGAAAAAAAAGTGTATAAGATGGCAGGGAAATGGTGATGTTGCTCCCTCACTTTCTCTTCATTCTTCATGGGGTCACTTGTTTACATCACAGACTGAATCTACAGCATTTTTTACCGCAAAATTGTTTGTTTTCCACTTGAACTAGAAAGTGAAGATACTTAAGGAGGAGGATAGTTTGAATGGGGTTCAGAACATAAAAGGGAGAGTGTACGGTCAAGAGGCGGAGGGGGTTTGGTCAGTATGCTGTGTGTGACCAACATGAAGACCACACACACATAAGAACACAGTGCAAGTGTAAAACCCAGATGCTCTACAGGGTTTGGGTGCATTTTACTGCAGACTGACGGCTGGGAAGAAGAAGGCAGGTTACAAACAGAGATGAAGGAGAGGAAGGTCAGGAAAAAGCAGTGAGAAATAGATAAATGTTTGTATGTTGGACTTGTGAGGGAAGCAGGAGGTCCCAGGGTATGAGGAGGGAGTGATAAACACGTGTAGCAGTGTCCTGCACAGGTAGGATCCTCTACTGCACATTCTTCCAAAACACCTCTTTATGCCTGCAGTCAGTTACAGACATATTCAGTGTGTTTAAGTGTTTCTTCTCTGCAAATTCCTCCCTCAGCACTGCTGTGTGTCAGACCAGCAGCCGCATGACTGACAAAATAACATACTGTTGGTCAGGGACCAGCTGTCACAAAAAAAGAACTGGAAAAATTATCTTCTATTTCATCCATTTGCTCTTCTCACAAGCAACACACAACTCAAGCTTTACTAAACTCTTCAACAACCAATAAACAGGTTGAACTTCTCATCAAAACTGGTTAGAGTTAGGAGCAGAACCACTGAACAGTTGTCAGCGTTCCTCAGTTAGACATACTGTGAATCAGCCAGTTTGGAGTCACCTGTCCGCTGGGTGTAGAAGTCAGGTCTTCATCGTTGTCCCTCAGCACTAACAGCAGAGCTGAGTTCCCGGGAGGCCGCACTGGTGTGGTAACCCAACTGCATACAGATGCTTGTGAGACCAGGGGACACTTTCCTGTGCTGAGGCTCAACCCACAGATGCTGGTGGAGACAGTACCACAGTGGTGCCACGTCTACCGTAAGATGGAGGAGCTCATCCTGGACCTCTGCCGTCATTTGAGTGTGAGGGTCACATCTGAGGGTCTCAGGCTGGAGAAGGGGATCATCTCCAGCTGTACTGTCTTTGTGAGCCTGTTTGTGCCGACCGTGAACACGCTAAGGACCGGTTTCTTCTAAGATGACTTGAGATGATCCATCTGCCCCAGGATGTCGGCAGAGTTTGCAGGAAAGGCTGGAAGGCTGATCACAGGAGCTGGGACGACTTCTCCTGTTTGACAATAAATAAATGAAAACACATCAGACCCCTTTGTGCAGCTGTATCCATTCGTCTCACACACTTTCCTCCGTCCTTTAGTTCACACACCTCTGTCTCACGTGAGCTGAAGTGTGAGGTTGTGGCACAGGAGCAAAAACCAACAGTCGGATGATGACATCACAATAAAGATATTGTGTGACGTCGTCTCTTGTCCCCATTTAAATCTGTGAAAACTGGAGGCGCTTAACAGACATTTGCAAGACAGACAACTTCCCAGGTACGAGTTGCCTGTTTGGTGGATACTGACAGTACTTCAAAAACACTTTGGCAAATATTGTGAATCCCTCATTTTTGTACATTTTGTAAATTACACATGCGCGCACGCACACACACACCTGGACATCATGCCAACCCTAACACACACATCTGGTTACAGTTCGCAAACACACAGTTATCAAAACATCCCAGTTTAAGGACCTTTTCCTCTTCAGTGAGAGACAAACCCTCAGACCTGTCCTGACCTCCCTAGACCTTCCAGTGAAGCACTGAAAGTCCACAGAGACACTACCACATCTCCTGCCTGGATCTCCTATCACAGCTCTCAGCTGAAAACAATTGTGAGTAAAATGGCTACAGATTGATCTGATGATGAATGCACATAATTTTATTATACAAGTTTTTCTTATTTCCTATCTATCTATGTAATTCTGAGGAAGTTAGAAAAAACAAGGTTTGTTGGCACATAAGTTGTTTACAATCTGTTGAGATCAGAAGCCATGAAATGAGAGGAAAGTGGCGGAAGGACAGAGCTGCTCACTCTTGTTCTCTGCAGCAGTCAGCAAGGAGTGTTTTCAATTAGGGGGAGGAGGACAAGCAGCGAGGACACACTGCAGGACCTGTTGAGGGGACAGCCTGGAGCACCTCCCCTTCCCCCACTTCCGCCCCCTGTGGAGGAGCAGCTAAAGGACCCGGGAGTAGCGTAGGGCAGGGCAGCGCAGAGCTGAGCAGGAGGAGGACAATAGAGGACAGGAGGTGGACAGGAGAGAACAGGCGGAGGACAAGTGAGAACAGGAGGGGACAGGAGTACAAGAGAGGACAGGAGGGGGCAGGAGACTACAGGAAGGGACAGAAGGGGACAGGAGAACAAGAGGAGGACAGAAGGGGGCAGGAGACTACAGGAAGGGACAGAAGGGGACAGGAGAGGAAGCCGTCCTCCACATAGCTCACATCTAACGCTACTGATGTGCTGTAACTATCCTGTGACGGAGGAGGAGGGAGACAGAGAAAGGACAGCAGGTCAGCAGATAATGGAACCTTCCTTTCCTTTCCTTTCCTTTCCTTTCCTTTCCTTTCCTTTCCTTTCCTTTCCTTTCCTTTCCTTTCCTTTCCTTCACTACTTCAGTGTACCCATCTGTAAGGACTAAATGAAAACCACGGAGATTTACTGAGACAAGAGACTCCAAACACTGACATTCACAGACAGACACATGATCATCACACTTTCCTGCTGAGTGAGGGAAAATTTCCCGGTGTCGCACACACGTGTGGCACAGGCACCAGAACACAGACGACTGCATACATACCTGACGACTGCGGTGGACTTTATCTTCCTGAACCAACCAGACACTTGACAAGTTTGTGGAACAACGCAGATCTGCAGGAGAAACTTCTTCCACACAAACCGTTGTCCAGCTTATGGGCAGTAGCTGAGGGGAAGATGGATAGCATTTTCTCCAGAGTTTGGTTAGATGATGTCCTGATGGCATCCTGATCATATCCCGCAGTTTTCAGCCACACTCAGAAATATATGTTGTCTTACTGAGGTCTATGAAATAAATTAGCCATGATAAAGTAACCATCTGTGCATCACAGTTTTTTGTATTAAATATTTTTTGTATTGTAATCAAAAAAAAATTACTGCACATTTATTATTAACTCATAAGTCATTTTAGCTCATTTTGTAAAAAAAAACAATCTGCTGCAGGTACATTAAGAAGAAGATATCTATTACAATATTTTGGCAGTTTTTGTGGTCATTCTGCAGTACAACATGAGGCACCAGCGTTATGCAGTGTTTGAGCAACAGGAAAATACAGAACCTGTTTGATTTCACATAACATACTGCGGAGAGAATACTGAGCTCAAAAGAGCCTCGAGTGACGTGAGGGAGGAAACAGACACAATGCTTGGTAGCTGTGATGTGGCTGTTGGGTGAGTGAGGTCACTCTGTCGAGGAGTCACTCTTAACGTGTGTCTTTAATAATCATAAAACAACATCACAACAGGAGACGTGTGTTCCCTGAAACACACACAGGTCATGACCTTTTACACAACAAGTGTCGCTGAGGAATAAGTGATTTTTCTTCCGAGACACTGATGAGGTGAAGAGTTGTTTTCGTGTATTTTAGCAGAGAGGCAATGGAAAACAAGAAAAGTATTTTAAGAAAACCAGACACCCCCTCCATACAGTTACATGTCCATCTCAAGCCCTCATTCTTCATTTTTACTCAGTATTGTAACTGGTACAGTTTTAGTCTCTGGTTTTAACTCTGGTGTGTCTGTGTCTGTCTGTCCGTTTGCCGTCTATCTATCTATCTATCTATCTGTTTGTCTGCATGTCTATCTGTCTATCCACCTATCTGTCCGTTTTTATCCGCCAGTCTGTCTGTCTGTCCGTCCATTTGGCTGTTCATCCATCTGTCTATCTCTCCATCTATCAGTCTCTATCTGCCCATCTATCTATCTATCTGTTTCTCTGCCTGTCCAACTTTGTCTATTCACATGTCTGTCAGCTGCTCAGTTCCCCTGGCCGAAGCCCAAGATACAGTCCCTTCCGTGTCTGTAGAATGTTTAGTAGGAATATTAGGTTTCTTTCACTCGGTCATCAGTCCCACTGTTTATTCGTTGAAGTTTCTGTCATGTCCTATAAGACTTCAGTGAATAAGAATTTGACACCTTTTGTCCTGCTTTGCTTGAGCAGCTCCCTACACTGAGCTGTGATGTCACAATATGCACATTCAGCACTAGCTCCCCTCTACTGTCTTGCTGTCTGTGCAGACATGGCTGTGGGCTCCTGGGAATCCCAATGGCACAGAACAAATGGTTCCACTTTGGCGGCGCAAGGAAGAATCAGCCCCACGTCTGCATTGCTCCCATCCTTCCCAAATCTCAGCAGCTCTTACACTGCAGAAGCATTTTCTGCAGTTTTCCGTGTCAACGTGACAACAGGCCCCCCCACGCACTCGGCTGCTCCGGCAAGGGTGCGCGACGCCACCCTCGCTCACGCAGAGATTGCGGTTCTAGGCCTCATTCTGGCCCTGACGGCCCTGGGCAACGGCTTTGTGCTCTGGGTCCTGTTGAGAAGACGGAAGCACCGCGCGCCTATGCACCTCTTCATGGTCAACCTGTGCGTGGCAGACCTGGTGGTGGCCTTCTTCCAGGTAAACTGGTGAAGCTTTGTGACCAAGAGGGGCCACTTCTTCTCACACTTTCTTGTGCAACCGGGAATGTTCCTTTTGCACCTCGTTCCGACGTGGTCTTACCTACCAGAACCTCCACAGTTACAGCTACAGCTCAGCTGAAGCAAACGAACAAACACCCCCCAACACGGAAGCGCTACTCGTGACATGTGGCACTGACCCTTGTTTTCATACCACTGACACATACTGGGACACTGCAGGGTCAGTGACTCCAGTGCCTTCTTCTGAACTGTGATTTGGCCCCTTTCAGGTGCTGCCTCAGCTGGTGTGGGACATAACAGAGCGCTTCCAGGGCCCAGACGTTCTTTGCCGTTCTGTCAAGTACCTGCAGATTGTGGGCATGTTTGCATCCTCTTATATGATTGTTGCTATGACAATAGACCGTCACTATGCTATCTGTTGCCCCCTGCAGGCCTACCGTGACGGGGCAACGTCATGTTGGAACACCCCGGTCATGGTGGCGTGGGGGCTGGCACTTTTGTTCAGCTTGCCTCAGGTGAGGGGTGAAAGGTGAGGGGTAAGGGTTCATCACACACCTAGATTCCTGTTACTAGACAAGGAGACAAGGAGACAGTGGTACAGGGAATGACTACAGTTTACGGGGGGTGGGGGGGTCATTTAATGTTTTTTATATTTTCCAGTCTGAAACATTGGTAGCAAACATGTACGTCTGACAACTTAGCTGTCGTTTCTCTCACAGGTGTTCATCTTCTCCATGTCAGAGGTGTCTGCTGGAGTGTTTGAGTGCTGGGGCCACTTTGTGGAGCCCTGGGGGCTCAAGGCCTACGTCACCTGGATGACTTTGGCCGTGTTTGTAGCACCAGCCCTGATTATTATTGTCTGTCAGGTACTGGGGTCTTTCATGATGGCACTTTTCTCTCAGTCACTGTTTCTGGTGCCACTAGAGACGATCCTTTTTCTTACTCTTTATTTGCTCAGACACCGAATTTTAAAGCACACTCAAGGTTCCTCGACCCTCTCTGGGTGGCAGTGATGTTCTTCACACCTCATTTTTCTTCCTCCAGTTAACAAAACCCATCACTCTCCCTCCCTTCTCATCTCACCCAGGTGCGAATATTCAGGGAGATCCACAAGAACGTGTATCTGAAGTCCGATAGGGGAATGTCTGCAGAGTATAAGAAGAGCCCTGTGCTGTTACATTTCCAGAAACTGAGGGACAACCAGAGGCAGATGCAGAGGGAACGGACAAGGAGGGGGGGAGGAGGGGGGCAGAGCAAAAGTCCCCAACCAGGCAATGGCAAACCCTCGGGCTCCCATGGCAAGACCAGCAGCCTCTCTGACCACCTCCCAGGTGACAGTTCTAACTATAGCAGCCCTCTCTGGAGCCAGATGGACCAGTCTGCCTCAAGCCCTGACCCCCTTCTTTCTCACCTTCTTCTCGCAGCCCTCAACCTGAACCACACCCAAACCACCCAGGGCCTGTCTCCACACCCTGGCTCCTCTGAGGCCCTCAGGGCCACTCCTTCACATATGGGTTGTGATCTACTTTGCAATGCTGTTGTTGAAATGTCCACATCTTCTGACCCCGAGGACCCCCCCAAATGTGATACTGCATCCTACACTGCACCCCTGGGGGGGCCCCCTGCGCGTCCGCCTCTCGCTCTGCCTCCTCCTGGGGTGTCCAAGGCGGTGTCCAAGACGGTGCGGATGACACTGGTCATCGTGCTGGTTTACACACTCTGCTGGTCACCTTTCTTCATAGTACAACTGTGGGCTGCCTGGGACCCAAACCCTCCTGACCAAGGTGAGCATCCCAGTCTGCTTCCCTCATTACACTGATCCCAAAAGCTTCTATGTGCTATGTCTTCACTTTATCCAGAGCAGCCAACTTACAGCATAATTATTCCAGTGACGTCCTGGTTTGATCAGCTTCAACTGCAACAGATATGAAGCTGCAGCTGTGTCAGTCGGCTGAGGAACCAGCACAGCTCTGCAAGACATGGAGATGTTCACTCAGCTCAGCACGTCTCTGTCAGGCAGCAATAAGACATTTCAGGAGGAGAAGGAGAAGCATTGAAAACTAAAGCGAGAATCTGATGCATATTTAAATACGTGAAAGTGAAGATCTTGTGATTCACCTAAGATGACGTTAAGAAAGCAGCTCATGCAGAAAATAAGTGTGTTTTAATTGAGTTCTTCAAATTTCAAAGTCGTGGTTTCAGATCAGTCCAACAGCTCGAGGAAAGTAAGAACGGGATGATGACAATGAAACAGGCGCTGAGACCCGCAATTGTTCATTCAGCTGACGCTTCTTTCCAAAGTGGCTGACAGCTGCTTGTAAAGATCTGGCCACTGACAGAACAGCTCAGGGGCTCCGTGTGCACAGTGTCTCCCACACCGCCTGTCCTCTCTGCTGCCAATTGCATAACAGAACAGGGGGAGAGGGGATTCAAACCTGCAACCTACATGTTCAAACGCAGCATCAGCCTGGTTTCACAGCCAACTTGTAACCAGATCACTGCCCCACTTTGCAGAGAAGTTGCCTTCCTGCCCACAATTGTCAGCGACCGACAGCTCGTGACCCCAGGCTTTCACGAGCCCTTTGTTTCCTCCTGGTGCCACAGACGTGTTTTGGGTGACCTCAGCTGGCTGCACATGCATGTGACAGTGACGACTGGTGGCTTTGCACTGCTCTATAAAGGGCCAATTGCTGTTCACTCTACTGTGTTTACACCTCTGGGTAAAAGTGTCTAGGGTTAAGTACTAGTTAATAATACACGTAAATCACTGGCGACAACCATGTGCTAAATGGATAAAGTTACACTGTGCAGTTTTATTGGTCATGAACAGTATGAAACAGCATTTTACTGTTTACCGCAGTAAATAGCTCACAGCAACTGTAATGTAGAACTTAAGTTATTAACTTCACATCACGACTGCTTTTCAACATTTAATTTAACAGTTTTTAAATGTAGTTTTCTTCATTTTTAAATGGCGGTGTTGTAATGTACCGCAGTTTCTTAAAAGCTCAGGCGCAGAACAACCTTAATATTACCGGCAATAATGGAGCAAAACTTAAGGAGGACTTAAGTTTAGGATTTTTCCAGCTTGTCGTGACAATAAACTAAACTCAGAGTTCCCCGCAGGGTCATATCGTAAGGTATCATGTGCTTGAAGAAAAGCTGGGACATGTTTTCAGTTACAGGCTTGCAGTGATGGTTCTGATGTCCCCCAGAACATCCCTCAGTCCTGCTCCTCTGTCTGCTTAGGTGTTGCCTTCACCATCCTGATGCTGCTGGCCAGCCTCAACTCCTGCACCAACCCGTGGATCTACACTGCCTTCTCCAGCAGCGTGTCCCGCGAGCTGGCGGCCCTGGTCCGCTGCCGGCCCCACACGTCCCGCCGCACGTCTCTGCCTGACGACTCGACTGCCACACACACCTCCACCACCGCCGCCAAAGAGAGCCTGTGCTGAACACACTCCTCTGCTGCTGCTGGTCAGTGTCGTGTCTCACAAGAGAGAAATTATTGTATCTAACAACTTGGCATCTCACATTGTGTAAAGTCCTATACATAATGGCACAAATACAACTGAGCTCTAACAAGTCAGTTGTCAACAGACACTATAAGCTGAAATTCATAACTTGCTTGAATGTGAAAAAAACACCACAAACTGGTTCCATACAGGCAGCAGAGTAGAACTGGGAGGGAAAGCAAAGGTGAGATGTGTCGTAACTTCATACAAATTTGCTGTAAGGACGCAGAGCAGTAGGTCCGCAAATGCAGGAGCTGAAACAACTGAAGAGGCGTGAGGAAAGGTGTGTGAAATACTACACACACGGCAGTGAGAAGATGACCTGCACAGTGTTCAATCTGACCGTGACACAAAAACAAGGAAAAGCCATCAAACTCGTAACAAACGGCAAGTGGAGCAGAAAAGTCAACCAGTTTTCATTACATACAGATACATTTTGCCCTCCTCGCAATTGCGAGAAGACACATTGCAGGGGGCTTGACAACACAGCCAAAGGTTACAGGTTTGCAAATGACTTTAGAAAGGTACTTGAAAGCTATTAACTGATAACTGTTTAACTTTTAAATGACAAAGCAGGAGGTGCAGCAGAAGAAATCGCTTCACATTTAAAGTACAACTAAATTGTTAAAACAGTCGGGCAAGAAACTGGTGTGAAAGGAAAATGTTTCCATTAATGATCACATCCTGACACTGTAAAGCCACACACACACACACACACACACACACACACACACACACACACACTCAGGACCTCTTTTCAACTCCTCCCTACAACCTCTCAGCTGCTCCGATGATTCCTCTTCTTCTTTTGCTTTTATTGAATTTCCTTTCCCAGTTTTATTTCTCTTCACTCAGACCAGTGTTCATCACTTTTTCCTCAGTTGCTTCTAAAAAAGACACCAAGTGAAAGCAAGGCAGCTGTTCACCAACTCAACTAATACACTTTAAAACAGTTAGGTACTTCAAATATTTACTGATTGTATCACAGTAAGCTTCATAAATTTTTGCACCTGCTTGTAAGATTAATTTCACAGATGCAGTCATGTATCTATTAAGAAAAATCCACTTGATAAACAAGTGTTCATCTGAAGTCAGTATAAAAACACTGAATAAATATTTATTAAAACACCTGTTCTGCCCACTTTCCTTAGCTAAGCTCAACTTGCTCTTAGTGTTGTCAAAGTTACGATTAAAATGATGATAAAGAGGCTTCACAGGGGGCCGTTTCCCTGCTGGAACACCCCTTTCCCTCAGACACACTCCAGCCTGCAGGAGGGTTTTTCTCTCCACTCGGCCTTCAGCTACTTTCCCAGTCTTACTTAGTAACACTCAGCCAAGTGACTTGCATATCAGGTCCGACAAGGCCGCCATCTGCAACACTGTGGGGGGCACAAGGGGGCTTTCCATACACCCGACTGCCAACAGCCATCAATCGCTCTTTGCCTTCACTTGTGTTTGAGACAGAACACAGATATCAATATCTGAACGTCTGTTTAAATCACAAATCCAATTGGGGACAGAATCACATGTCAAATTCACAACCACTTAAAATTATCCCTAATTTACATAGTTTTCTCAAAGACACCTCATTTTTGATTTAAAAAATAAAATATGTTTTCTTAACTTTACTCAGCATCACCACAGCAACCTTCTGGAGCTTGAACCTCTACTCTCCTGGTCTCCAATGCAGCTGTTAAGTCACCCGCACTTTTATGAAATACCACCATAATGGAAAACACTGAACATGGAAAAGTGACTAAACTTCAAACTCACCCAGTATAACAGACAAGATCCTGCTGCTGGAGCAGAAGGGAAGTGAACTCAGCCTTGACCTTCACAGCCCCACAGTTCCAGGGCCTCCACTTCTATGTAGGGGGTTTATAAAGGTGGCTGCAAGTATTTACGGTTCTGGTTTAAAATGCGTTCAATAGACCTTTGTTTTCAACTGTTTTAAATTCATCAATTTATGGCCAGAATATTAAATACAAAAATGCAAATTAATGGTCAAACTTACATGCACACAAATACACAGCATCTACAGGAGCATCTCAGCTGTGGACATGAGAGGTCAAATACAGACACAACTGCATAAACAGCAAAATGAATCCTTTGTTGCTATATTGACACAACTATCTGGTTCGTATTTCACTACACTCACAAAACCAGCACTTTTACCGCCTTTTAAGATCTTCTCATGTCCTTATGCACTTTCACACTTGAGCTGCTCAGTTGTTCACTTTTCTCAAGCCTGGAACCGCAGTGACGAAAGACGTTATTTTAAATCTAACCACATACTTTACTGCAAGTGAACAACGGAACTTTGGTTTAATGTAAAAATTAAAGTAAATGCGTGTGTACGTGCGTGTGTGCATGTGTGTATGCTGGTCCTCTAGTGTCACAGGCTTCACAGCCCTAACCTTGACTCCTGAATCCCTAAGTGTGAGGGAGGTGGATCTGTGGGAAGATGCTGAGAAAAGGCAGAGATGCATAAGGGAGGGAACTTTCCAGCCTTGGTCCCATGGCCACATCCTTAACACACAAATCTGTGGGATTCTCAACAGGTTCTGCATGGGAAGGTTTCAGAAATGGAAGATTTATGTCAAAGGACCCACTGAAAAAGGACCCGAGTTCACAGTTTTACACAGAACAACATTTCACAAAAAAATTAATCAATTATTTGAAATTAACTAGAACCATGTAGTTTGAAAGGCTTCTCTTCTGCACCAGCCAGGGAGTTTTGGTCATACAAAAGGTCACATGAGATGAAGCCTGTCACACAGCATTAAAACCTCATTAAATCAGGACCACTAACTGGGGGACATGCAGGATTATTCTTAGCTTGGGGTCATGGCTGAAGTGGGACTGGAATTTCGAGGAGAGGTGGGTGGGTGGGTGGGGGGATGTTTCTCTGCTGAGATCAGAACTTTACCCACAATGATCGTGCAATGAAGAGAACAGAGTGACTGAGGAAGGGGGTGAGAACAAGCTGTGTGTCTCAAATGATCAATTTCTCCTCTACGAACGAAGCTCTTACTACACTAGTACAGACACACCACTGTGCGACAGACGAACATGGAAAGTTTTACATTAATAACAGACATTTTCCTCAACTGCCCACATCAGCGAGGCTACAGGAGCAGAACCATGAGGCAGAGATTCACTTTTCCTCTTTGTCCCGGTCCTCCCTCACTCGCTCACTCACTCTCATTCATTCACTCGTAGCTACATGACTGACAACACAAGACACCCAGAACTGGGCCACCAGGCACTATTTCTGTTGGTGAATAGAAAGGGAAGCAAAAACAGGAAAAATAGGTTAAATTTCACTCACTTAAGACAAAACATTGAGAGAAACACAGCAGAGCGCCAGTGGGGACAGAGCAGCTTATTCGGTGCAGCTTGTCTCTGCACAGCAACTGGAGTGACAGACCAAGCATCACCCTCCAGGGATCAAGCATCAGCTGAACTTACTATCTACATTCACTACATTTATTAGAACAGTTTTTTCTTTGGAGTAACATCCTCTCAGGTCCATAAAGAGATCCAACCAGAGTTAAACATTTCACTGTAAAAATGAGTTATGGAAAGTCCATAAATCAGATCATCTGAAACAGATGCAGCTTTATTTTTGACATTATGACCATATCCATTATCTGCTCAAAGAACCATAATAGATTCCATGAAGAAGGCTGGGAAAAGTGCAAAAACCACTGTGGCCTTGACTAACAGCCTCCTGTTTTTCCCACTCTGTCTGCATGAACAGGATTTTACACGAAGATGGAACCAGAGACAAAAATGAAACATTACAGGGAATGTGATGGAGTAACATAATCAGGCAGTGAAAAGGAAACATGATAAAGATAGAGCAGGTTGAGAGGAATGGGGCTCACCTTCCTCTGACCTGAGCAGCCTGAAGGGCCAGCAGGCCTTTTGTTATAAAACAGAACTGGAGAATCTCATCCACTTGCTGAAATGACAGCATTGAAGCCCTGAAAGAACCAGGTGTGTAATCTGCATCGTGTCTCAGGTGACGTTTCCCACCGCTTCTCGCCCGAGCAAGTCAGTGCTGGATCCATGTGTGCGGCCACTTCAACCTGAATTAAAAGCCGTTTCACCTGGGCCTAAATTTTGAAACACTTGGCGAATGTTAGATTGTAGCCTGGGTAGTCATTCATCTACCTACAACTGCAACATGGGCCGCTTACAGCGATCTACCCCAGCGACGTGGCAGGAGGAGGCTTCACAAAAACCCAACTTCTTTAGCAGAATTATGGCTTCAAAAGCAAAGCTGTGCATAAAGAACAAAGAAACGGTCAGAGGTTGAGCTTTATAAACATAGAGGATTGTGTTTTTGTGTTTGTGCTTTTATTTGTAAACATTTGGAAAATAAACTTGCTTAAATATATTAGAAATGTCATCCCCACTATCGTGGCGCAGTTGCTGACCAAACCATCCCATAAACAGGGATGATATTCAGTCAGTGAAAGTTCAAGAAGTTTGACAACACACAAGTTAGGGTCGCTGTGTACAAATCTTGGTTATATGTCTCTAACAAAAACATTAAGACTTCGTGTCCCCTTTTTGATTAGTTTACAGCTACATTAAAATAATTGAAAATGATGAAAATAAATTCTCTCCACCAAAAGTGAGCTGTAAACACCATGAAAGCCAGTGGGATAGTAGCAGTTCCATCACGTTCCATTTTACTGCCAGTTAAACACAGAAATGTAGCGCATTTGCGAGGCAGCAAAGTTTAAGTTTAAATTATTACCATTGACTATATAGGATACAGCATTAGATGGCTGTGAAATACAAGCAGACACTGATTCCCTTCCCACGTTTGCAGACACCATATTGTGCAAAATGAGCTTATTATTGCAACTGTTTACGTTAACAGACGAGCTACTGAGAGAATTAGTACAAAGCGCCGATTACAACCTTGACATGATGCTATAACCCTTACAATAGAACAAATCGACTGTTATCCCACGTGTGGAACATTTCTTTGCGCTCCCAAAGTCCCCCTGTGGTGTCAGGTTAGATGAAGCTCAGTGCTGAGATTTAATAAGATCTCATTTCTCCTTACCGAGTTCCACAACATTTTTGCTGCCAAAATGTCATTTCCACGAATAAGGAACATGTTCCGAAACAGACAACAAAAACAATTTATGCATGACTGACAACAGCCAAGATTCGAACTGAAAAATGCGATAAAATACTAGAAAATATAAAATGCACGACCACAGAGCACCGGAAAACCCGCAAACGAGGCGGCTGCACTGTGTACGTTGTGATGCAGGTAAAACGCACCTTGGCAGCCGGTGGTAACGCTGTTGTACTAAACGGACATGGAAGACGGTACATTAAGCAGAATTTTGAGGAGGAGATCGCGGCAACCCCGACCCCCCCTCCCGTGTCTTCTGTCGCCACCTTGTGGCACGCGTGAGCAGGAAATTCCCACGCTTGTCAGCACCCTCGTTCCTCCGATACTTCTGGAACAGTGAGCCCCCCCACCCGGACAGAGGAGCAGCCTCAGAAGCAAGACACAGTAAGGAACCTACACAAGTGATTTTTATTGAAAATTATGGTTGAGTACAGTCATACATATTCAAACCAAAAAAAAACCACTAGCTGACTGCCCCCCAAGCACCAATGGCCTGTCCCCTTCTTTGCAGTGTCATCAACTCCACCCACCCCCAGTAGCTGGGGTTTAGCGAGCAGAGCATCATGAGCAGGAGGAGTCAGAACCCGTGCTGTGTGGGGCAACGAGCACCTCGAACACCACCAGACCACTGGGAGCTGCTCAAGCCTCTCTGTGATCCAGGGTGAGGAGATGGGGCTCTTCACACATCACCACTAGACAGTAGATCAACCAAAAGGGCAGGACTAGGCAAGTCACACACCCACATAATTATTTACATATCCAATTATTAAATACCCATTTCCCTAAATCAGTCACAGTAAGTCAGCACTAAGTACCCACTGGTTTCATTGCGATAAACACACCGTAAGACTTTATCACTTCACATGTAGGCAAATGCACGGAAAGTCACATGAACATCCAGTCTTCTCATTTTTGATAGTCTAACAACCCAAACTGAAGATGCCAAACCGCCCTGATAGCAGAAACATCCTTATCTGTAAACTGTTTACTTGTATGCACCATTCAGTGGAACATCTGCAAACTGCTAGTCATGAGCAAATCGGTTAGGTGTACAAAACCCTCCAGAATCACGACTTTTTGGTATAATCAGTTCTTTGCTAAAAACTACTAATTTGTTTTGCCATACATGTTATAGACCCAGAACTTGAGATTTTCTTTTGGCAGGGGGGATCCCACACGTTGAAGATGAACGGTTACAGAATGACATTGGCACTATCAAAAAGAACATTTAAAATTTTCTAGAAACAGAACTCCAAAGCTTTTTCCATTTCAAACAGGCATATTTTGCAGAAAGACATTTAAATGCTAATGATTTTACAAATGCAGACCTACTGTGTTCATCACAAAAGCTGCAGGTGAGCACAGCAGCCAAAGCTGGAAGTGACTGAAGTGAGAGTCAGTCAGACTCTCAAGACTGGGCAGCACTACAGCACTGGGCTCGGGCATCACGCCAATGACACGCCCAAGTTGGGACGTGATGAGGGGACACTGCAGGAAGTCCCAGGTTTGCTGCACTGGAGATGCCCACAGCATGCTGTTCAACAGATGAAGATGTGGCTTCTATGAGTCAACAGGTAGGAGACCCCACATACACACCTGCTCTGAACCACAGATAAGCTCCAGCACTCGGTGAAAGGCAGTAGTACTGCACCCCCCCCAGGATGTTTTGCACTTCCTACTAACAAAAAGACAGAATAAAAGCTAGACAGGGGTGTTCTGGGAACGCAGGAGTAGAAGAAAGCAAGCAGTGTGCTGTCCATGCCCCCTCCCACCAAGAAAAAGAAAATTATTTTTGGTCTGTTGCTCTCAACCCTACGGCTGAACAGGGTGGAGAAATGGACAGCAGGGAGAAAGAGCAGAGAACACTGAAGGGACATGACAAGTGGGGGGAAAAGCATCAATTCCACAGCAGACTCTACACTCCAAACAAGCATTTAGCTGCTCTCCACACACACACACACACACACACACACACACACACACACACAACCAGTGTTTATGCAGACTATACAAGAGCCAGTCTGGACACCTGCACAGGCTGCAGAGGAGAGGAAAGGAAGAAGAGGGATGAAACATTTGAGACTATGGAAGGACAGAACAGACAGGAGACAAAACCACTACAAAAACAAAGCTAGTCCACTAAAGAATGTTGTGCAGCCAGCTTTTAATTGACCGCACTGCTCTGCATCTCACTGGGGCTGGGGGTGTTTGTGTTGTTCATACTACTGTTGCTGCCCTCCTGGACTCCACTAATGGACCCCCTGGGGGGCACCTCTATGATGCGTGGCTTGTCGATGATCCTGGCACAGCGGCTGCCCTTTTCGACTATCCCAATGATCCAGGCCTGCTGGCCCTCTCCGGTGCCACCTTCCTGGCCGAGCTGGGCCCCGACACCCAGCCGGCAGGACTTCATCTCAGCACAGAACCTGGCAGCCTGTTCCCTGGGCAGGCAGATCAACAGCCCCCCTGCGAAACACCAACACACAGTGATACTATTAGAATAGGAGCTGCAGTACAGGCGCTGACTAGGCTTCACTCGTGTACAGTAGCCAAGCGCTCAAACAAATCTCACTGGGAGTTATGACCAACCTGATGTCTCAGGAGAGGTCCCCTGCAGCAGGCCGAAGCGGTTACCACAGGCCTTACTGATTGCGGTCATCTTCGCAATAATGGGCAAGTTGTGGATGACAAAGGCCACATCGCTGCGCTGCTGCTTCGCAAGGTTGCGGGCGTGACCCAGGATCCCGAAGCCTGTGATGTCTGTGGCAGCGTGAGCATTGAATTTGTGCATCAAGGCAGCAGCTACAGAGAGTAAGGCAGAAAAATTATTAGGATTCCTGTTCTCTGCACAAAGCCTCACTTCTGTTTATGTCCCATTGCAGTTAAAAGGAAAAACAAATCTGCTAAGCAGTATAAGCAAACATCACTTGTGGCAACACTGGGACTGGGATTTATAGAACTAACAAAGCAGGAGCACCAGCCAGGTGAGTTACCTGTGCGGTTAAGGGTAGCCATATTGAACATTGCTTCCTGGTAGGCCTGCTCCACTTCCTCCCGCGTCACCACCAACTTCACCTTATTCCACTTATCGGGCTGTGCAACAAAAGAGTGAGGAATCTATTGCATAATGAAAATCACAATGACTGCACCAGTAGTATTGTGACTGTATTTTCAGAATAATAATGACTCCATAATTCCACACAATTTCCATTTATGTCGGCACAGGCGCTCATTCCTCATGTTTCGCGAAATGATCTTATAACACAAATTTGCTTTGCGAGGGGGTGCAATTACCTTTTCTTCTTACAGGAAAAAAAAAAAGTTTTTAACATATTCCTGGACAGGTTGTTTAGGACAGTGCCCTTATTTTGAAGATATTGATGAGGGTTCCGTTTGCCTCGTTAAATTTTAAATAAATAAATAAATAAATAAATAAATAAATAAACGAATGAATTAATAAATAAATAAAATTTAAAAAACCCAAATGCTGCTAAAATGCTCCTCGTTCAGCAGTCTGTGAAACACAATGCGTTTTATCTGGGTTTTAAGTGCCACCATCTGAGCCAGACGTAGTCAACCAGGTAAAAACGAGAGAAAAACGTACAGAAGCAGTTAGACAGTCTTACACATTTTTAACATTGTATTTGTGGTGTTTTCATTTGTTGAATCAAGCTGTCCTCACACTAGTTTGCCTGACAGCTACACAGGAGCTGCACTGCCCACTGTCTTTACAGCTGCTCTCAAAAAATCAAGCAAAATGCAACACATAAAACAAACATAAAACTTTATTCTCCCACATTTATGGGTTTCCCCTGAATAATCTGTGCAATAAAAACAAGCTGTGCAATAACTGTGTTGCACTGACACTGAACACACCTCCTCATCCACAGTGGTAGCAAGACCACCACATAATGGGCAAAAATGTGTTTGTATCATATTTTAAAAAGGGGGTTATATATATACACAAAAATTGTTCAGCATCCAAACTCTATATAAGCAAACTTTTGCTATAATGTACAGTGGAATGTAGTAAAATGTCTGTATTGTAATAAATTTGCAACAGGATACAGTAGAGTTTATCTGAAGCCAGACACCACACGGGAGTTATCAGCTCGCCGCCTATTTTGGTTTCTAACAAATAAACCTATTTATTTAGATGATAGTCGTGCAAAACAGAGGGGGACGGCAGGTCATTGTGACACTCGTCTTTATTCCCTTTATTCAATACAGCATAAGACTGAAATGGGGCAAACCTCTGACCTTCCATGTGCAATGCAGGGACTAACGCGAGATGTGCTGTGCTGTACACACTGCACCACGGTATCAACACCACATTCAAGACCACATCAAGTCTTTTCTAATGAGGTAACTACTGTTTACACTGTTTATCCTGCTCAGCACTTCATAGATATACAGGTGTTTCCGATGAGCTGTCAGCACTTTATTTACTTATTTCCCCAATTTAAAATAATGGGAATTAGGCCCTTGGTATCTGAAACGACACGTTTTCAGGAACGAATTAGATCCAAATACTGAGGAATTACTCTATACACAATTACACAAGCCACTGTAGTGGCTGCCACTGTATGCAACTAAGTTAATGCTTCTGATGGCTGAGTGTAAAGAACAGGACTGAAAAGTCGAATGACTACAGGAAGTCATGTTCTTTCTTACCATATCCAGCCACTGATGAGCATTAACTGCCACTTGAGTTCCAAGAGGTTTGGTCAACACCAACACGTCACCCGGAACCGCACTGTCCGGCCTACAGGAAAAGAGCACATGAGCACAGTGGGCCAACTGGAGCTGAAGCACAGTGAGGTGGACAGGCGACACATCCTGAAGTAAAGAAACACCATAAACACGCCCATACTAACATGAACCACAAGCACACGCAACTGGGCACTTAAGATGGAGCAAATGGGGAGAGACTGACATGATGAAGTCATTAGGCTGGCACACCACAGTGGCCACCCCGCCAACGATGATCCAGGGGTTCATCACAGTCTGACCCCCAGTAACCGATGTGCCACCCTCCTCGGCTGCATCCCGGAAGCCTTTTATCATCAGCGGCATCACTCGCTCGCGTTCCTGAGAAAGAAGACAGCAACAAACACATTACTGGATTACAATCCAGAAAAGGTTCAGCTGCTGCACCACTCAGCGAGGAACTTATCCCAAATGTGTTAACAAAACAACCTATATGACAAATGGGTGACAGGAAAAAAGCTTGTAAGTCATTACAGTTGAACGTTAACACATAAAATACCTAAAGAAGATGTAGCCAAATACTGCATGTTGCGCTGATGCATCAAGAGGGAAATGGCAACTCAGTCATCTGCAGAGCATCTCTACAGCTAGAGGCTCAACTCGAGCTACGGTACCTTTTCGTTCATCTTCTGACTGACGCTCAGAAGCATTAACATGTTGTCACACTCTGTGATACCCATTGCGTACAGGTCACTCAGCACATTTGCACAGGCAATGCGACCCTACAGAGCAAGAGAGACAGAAGGGTGAAATTTAGACCTTCATAGTTCAGACTCTAACCTGAACTTTACAGCAGCGCCTTGATCTTCAGACCAGAATTTTCATTGGGGTTGTTTAGCAATTTAGTAACAGAGCTGCAAGTTTGGTTTAACATACTCTGCCTTCCCTTTGTCCACAGGATGTCATGGGAGGGGAACCCCCTTATGCTGAAATCACAGTGGGCTAGTAAATGCAGTAGGAGGCTGCAATATGTATAAAATGTAAAATAAGGGTGCCCTGGGTAGAATCACTGCATTAAACTATAACTAAGTGTACTTGGGTGTGTCTGTTCACATATCCACTGTTCAACTGGCTATCATCACAAAGTGCTTGTCCACCAGGTTTGCTGTGGTTAGGAGTCTCTTCCAGAGACACCGACTATGAGGCAGGGCAGTCACACACGAACATGCAGATCCAGTCTCACACACACACACACACACACACACACACTAAAGCCAATTTAGAGCTGCAGGTCACCTGAAGTCCATCATTGGGCTGCAGAAATAAAGCCAAGCAAAGAAAGATCATGCAAATAGGTTAATCTGGACTTGAAACCACAACCAAACCCATAACCCAGGACCTGTAAGGCACCACTACTAACTGCTGTACCACTGTGTACATCTGTACCCAGAGTACTTAACAGTCAAATATGGTAAAAAATAAAACTGGGGGGGGGCTTCTAACAAACATGTGCTCAGTAAGACCTTGAGAGAAGAAAGGAGGCAAAGAGCTCACCATCATGTAGGGATCTTCCACCAATGGGTAGAAGAAGTCTGTAGTCTGGACCAGGGAGAGACCCCCGTGGCGCAATGGGATCACACAGCAGTCCATCCCAATACCTGCGGCAGAGGAGAAGAGCGTCAGTGCAGCATCGCACAGGGAAGGAGCACGGTGGCCCTGCAGACTGACGGCAGAAACTGTAAATCCTGTCCTGTACAAACGGAGTTATTATCATTGGTGTCAGTCACAAGTCACCAGATTATGCTTGAGCAGCACATTGCTGTTCAGCTGAGTAAAGAGGGCATAAGCTCAGCCCCCCAGGTGGTCTTGGGTTGACACCCCGTGACTCACTGGTCATCCTTGGTCAAAGTTCACACCACGATTTTAGACATTTACACTCAGATAGCGTCAAAATGGGTAAAATCACTGTAAGTCACTCTGGTGGACCGCATCAACCCAAACAAACTACGACCGTCTTAGTTTCCGGACTTTCTGCTAGTGGCGATTCCGGTTCAAAGTTCACCAACAGGCCGCTGATAAACTTCACAGCCCGATACGATCATTCTGCCTTTATAAAACACATTAAATGTGAACTTATCACATGACGCTGTAGGACCAAAGCAGCAGAGTCACCCGCGTCTCGGACCAGCAGGACCTTCTGGTTTCATAACTGACTTTAAGCACTTTTCTCAGTCGCACCTAAAACCAGCGATCCCGCTTGAAAGAGAGAAAACGGCGGCCACGACAACACCGACAGCAGCCCGACCAAGACCGAAAGGAGAGATTGACCGGAAAAGCTGCTAAATCGAAGCGCAGCGCCGTCCTCACCGAGTCGCGGGCCGGTAACCGGGGCCAGCTGCCCGTAGTCAGCGGCCTCCTCCCCGGGTCCCGCGGCCGTGCCTCCATCCTCCCCGGCCACCGGTGCTGGGCGGTCGGGCTCCAGTCCCTCCAGGAGTTTGAGCAGCGCCTCCTGGGGGACCTTACAGCCTCATCCTCGGAGCTCGGAAAAGGCCGTGAGCCGGAAGCTGCGGTCCAGGCCGTGATCTTCGGGCTGGAAGCCCTGATAGCCCACGGGGAACGATACTCCGGGGCTCGCCATATCAGCCGCCTGCGCGGCTGCAGCCGAGTCGGACATTCTTACTTAAAATTACAGCTTTACTGGTGTCATTAAGAACACGGCTTTACAGTGGCGCCAAAAGACAGATTCCGTAGATTCTATGGCCGCCACAGCAGAGCGAACAAAATGCTGCTGTTTCAACTGCAGACCTGAGACCGAAGATACCATGATAAAAAGGGGGAGATGATATATATAGATACTTCGCTGTACATATCACATCTTGACAACATACATTTACAGTAAAAAAAAATCTTAATTTTTATTTGTATTTTATTTTGACTGTAAAGTCGTACGCCTGGTTATTCTGAACACTTGTTAGTCGCATCCACCCTGCGTATTCAGAAGTGGTCTTTCCCGGCGCCCTGGCGCTGCTGCGGCGAAGGGACAGAGTCTACCTGCGGGAGTACAAAGGGCTTTATTTCGGAAGAATCCCTTCTTCCCCTTCTAGTAAAAATATACCTTCTTAGAATTATTTTGTATCAAGTCTGATTCTAACAAACCGCAACGAAAACGATACATTAATGGAAATCTTAAAAAGCTCCCCTTTAACAACTGTCTCAGTCCTTCGATGTTGCAGAAACCATCAGCCTTTCCTCGGTTTCTCCTTTATAGGCCAGGTGACTTTTAGAGAACGAAAAAGCTCATCCACTAGAGAGAATATTGCGATAAAATGAGCACATCCCCTTTCCGTGTGAGCTAGAAAGAATAATATTTCTCTCAGAACAGTGTGACTATGTAGAATATGTGGGACATTAAAAGCGTTTATCCATTCCTGTGTGGGGAGAAAATATACCGTTTTCAGCATCACCAGTAACCAGCTGTCTTACGAAGAACTTGCACGTTCTTAACAGCAATGGCAGTCAGTTTGACTCCACAGAGAAAATTATTTGAAAGAGGTGTTACAAGTTCCTCATTGGAAGCAACATCACCCCAAAGGCTGAATCCTCCACAGCCATAATTCTGAAGTTAGTCTGGGCCATCATGCACCAGTAGCAGAAACCAGATAACTTGGAAAAACCAGTAAAAAGTATTTTATTTCATAAACCAGAACTTACTCTGTCCCATGACAGCCTCCATTTTTTATATTTTATTTTCCGAATTCTGTTTTGTGATATGCCCAGTAAAGCTGAGGAAGTACAAGTCATGTCAGTTACATTGAAACATCATCTGCTCACAGAATTCATGCACTGAAAACCCTCTATGAGAGGATCAAATCCCACATTATTCTAGCTGAGTCAAAATACAAAAATTCTTCATCCAAATAATCCAAGTGGGACACTTTGTTCAGGGGTATAGCAACAGGGAATCTTTTGCTGATATGTCCAGGTCTTCCAGAACCACAGTCCCTTGCTGTTGATCATGTATGAGAAAAATGAGTACATAATTTTTCATGTTTTAGTCATATAGTCAGTCTGTAAAGAGAGGTGTCTGGGAGCTATGCCTGGATTGCACTCTTTGTGCTGAATGCAAAGTAGTACACCAGAATGCCAACTGCAGCTGCCCACACTTCCGTAGAGAGCCAAGGACCACTCCATGCCCCCTGGAAAAAAGAGACAAATCCTAAATAAAACAACCAGTTTCTAAAACACAAAGCTGAAGTAAATTGTGTGATCTGGGTTAAAAAAAAGTTTTTTTTTTTTAAAAAATACATCATACAATTAAACTGCTAGACCGGTTGACGCTTTACATCAGCGATTACTAAGTCAGTGTTTGTATTCATAAGCATTTCTTACTCTATGATCCACATTGACAGAAAACAGTGGTTTGATGGAATCCACATCTTCGTTGTTTCTTTGAGCCTTAGAGAGAAACAGTATTTCACATTTAATTCACTCTTCAATAACCGTGCACCCTTTAGATATGCAACAGTAATGCACAGTAATAAACTAGTAGCACCTTTACATGGCTGTTAAATGTTTTACACACCCTCAGCCAGCAGTCGAGTGCAGTTTAAAAAAAGCAGAGAATTTTTATATAATATTATATATATATATATATATATATATATATATATACATACACACACACACACACACACACACACACACCAACCTTGCGCAGGTTGCTGTAGGACTCCTCATCAAAGAATTTGACCTGGTATGTCCCTGAACTGGCCTGTTTATGTGGGACACTCCATGACACCTGAGAGGAGGACAAACAAAAATATGATCATCATTAACCATTTTTTAGCTGATGTCTTTGTCCAAAGTGACTTACAACACTGTGTTTCCTAAGCTACAGTTATTCACACACATAATGCAGCAACATTTTCGTTGCTCTGTCAAATCAGGGTAAATAACTTGCTCAGGGTACTACAGCGTGAGCAGGAATTCAGATCCATGTCCTTTGATTCCTATAGACTGTGCAGCCCCCAAAACAACGTACATTAAGCTGAGTGAACCATAATGGCTAAAGTAGGAGACAAACCTGGTATTTGCCAACATCCTGGCCTCGAGTCACAGGAAATTGCTTTCCGTTAACATCAGCATATAGAGCCACACCCTGGTGGGGAGAGAGGTACGTTTACACCAGCTACATGAGTTATGGGAATTACTTGAAAAAAGACAAATTGTCTCTATAGCTGACTCTCAACCCTCATTGTTACTCACAGTTTAACAGCCATTGTTTATCTGCAGGAGTTACCAGAGGACAGCAGTGTGAAGTGTGTAGTTACCTGAGCCCCATTAGCACAGGCCAGGCTGAGCTCCACGATGAAGACGGACTCGGTGGAGATGACAGCATCGCTGGTCGTGTAGTAAGAGGACGAGATCGTTGGCTCTGTACACGTTTCAGCTGCAAAGTACATGTAATTACACGTAAGCAACCAGAGCCAAATACCGTCTTCTTCAGTGTGCGTGGGTCTCTATATACCTGCCCCACTAAACAAAAAAGATGTGTTTGCCAAACATTGACTTTTCCCAACGTTTCCTGCCGTCTCCCTGTAACAGGGATACCATGTTGGAGCACCACAAAGCTAGCCCTTTAAAACCGAGTTAAGCAACTTTTACAAAAACAAAAGAAAATAATTTAAAATATGACAACTTACCTCCAATAAAACTGATGAAAGCAGCCACGAAAAGGGCAAAGATCAGCCTCATCTTTTCCAGTTTTCGCAAATCGTGCCAACCTGATTCTCTGCTGCAGTCTGAATGGACACGTCACGGAACTCGGATACAAGGTGGTGTGAAATAAACGTCTCCCCCTAGTGTCACCCTCCGGTACTTACGTCATTTCCGGTGCATTAATGACGTCCGGCGGCCAGAACAAGCAGTTCATGTAAAAGTTAGCAGGAGTGAGAATGAGTAATGCCGCCAAATAAATGAATAAAATCTTTATTAATCCTCCAATCACACTCGCAGATTCTTAAATCTTTTGTAGTACATGGACTCCTGTAAGAAACCAATAATACCAGAGGATCCTCAAAAGTCCATTAATTGAGAAAATATTACACTCCAACTGAAATTTCAAATAGAATTAACCAATAGATTGTAATTGCACACATTTTGTTTAGACACATATTTTTAAAAAAGCCTTGTCAGCCAAAAGAGTAGCACACAAAAATATTCTATTAACTTTTTATTGCATATAGCTGTATTAAATGTAACTTAAAAAAACTCTTGAATATACATGCACACTGATCACACATATTCCGAGCTGCAAACAGTGAGAAGCAGAGGCATTAAAAACATGTACAGTATTAAGCAATGGACTACATAGGCATGTTGTACAATAAACATTCTTTGTAAAGAAAAATTAGCATTACAGCAATAGTGACAGCCTGAAATTACTTCAATCTATAAACAAACATTTACATTTCAGTTGTGATAATTACATTGGAAAAAACATTCCATTGGCACATAGATAAAATTGTTCAGTGTTTTTCCCAGTTAGATAAATTAAACATGATAAATCACATTTTTGATAATATTGTGACCTGTCTTCTGAGCAATAAGCAATAACCCTCCTGTTTTCTGGTCAAATTTTACCCATTTACAACTTCCAGCTACAATAAATACAGTTTCTTTCATCTGACTGGTAAGGCTTCAATGACTTTTTCCTCAATAAGCATCTGGAAACATGATCAACAATTTTGCTGATATTTTGGTTGGTTTTATTCACATTTTGTAGTGAGCCTGGTCAGATCTGGGATGCTGTTGGAAAGGAATGGGTGAGACTAAAATAGGCCAAAGTGCATCAAATGAAAGATTTAAGAGCTTCCACACACACACACACACACACACACACACAGTATCATTTTAGGTAAATTGTGTGTATAGAGCATGTGTACAGAAAGTGTGCACCTTTTGATAATGACTAGGAATGAATTTGGTTAAAAGGTGTAATAAGGTGACGATGTATGTTTAATAACTGCTTTATAGCCAATTATATTGGGTCTCTCAGTTATAAACAGGGCTGCCAAAAAGCAAAAACTCTCCTGAACACAACCCAATGGTTACCATCCAGCTCAAAATCTAAAGTTTATGTAGTATTGCATGGTTCTGTCCTACAACACATCTCTGCCTCCTTCACTGAATACAATCCATGACATGGATCTGCAGAGTGTCCATCTCTGGTGCCTGATACTGACACTTTGGACAGCGGAAGTCAGGCAATTCGTCTGACACACTTGGCCTGCGGAAGGATGGGGGACTGAAAGGCACTGTTGCTCCTGGAAACATTCCTACAGAAAAGGACAAACACAGCTGGAGTTACGATGCCTAGAAAGATTTTTTTTGGTTTAGTGTTTCATCACATACAGAGGAGTGAACAAACACAGCTGCTATATCAACTTAAAAGAACTACTTACTATATGCAGATAATACAGGATTTGAAGCTACAAAGTGCATGAACCTAAGCAAGTTGACACTAGACTTCTGTAAACAATAAATACCATTATCCAGAGTACCCACAACAGTACGTGTCCACAAACCAATGGTAGTACCTGCTGGAGATGGCCGAACAGGCTGGAAGTCCTCCAGGTGTCTCTGCTGCATCACCTCCATGCGTGCTCTGTGAGGGTAGCAGGCATGGGGGGCTACTATTACAGCACTACAGAGGGAATCCACAGCAGCTGTCTTCTTCACAATGAACATAACTATTTGGCAGTCTTAGCAGGAAGATTCATCCTGTATTACCCATTTCACTGGAGAAACTCAGACTACCTGGGATTTGAAGCTACAACCTTCAAAATACAAATCTGTGACACTACTAAGTTACCTTGAGGTGCCCTCCTGTTTGAGCTTTTCAAGCTCAACCAGGGTCTTATTCAGCTGTTCTTGCAGTTCCTCTTTGTGCTGGTGCAGCTTCTCTCTGGCCTCTCTCTCTGCTAGGAAATCTGCCTTGTAAATCTCTGCCTGAATACAAAAAGAAATAAAAACAGATTATTTCCTCCAGCCAGCTTGAGGACCTAAGGAACCACTGGGGAATACAAAGTTCCAATACACAATACACACATATCATATAGAAATTAACTGTTAACAGGTCCTTGTGTGCTAGTACTGAGATGGCTGTTGGTAACAAAGGCCCATAGACGCGCTTATTAATGCACCTAAGCTAAACAACCCAGTGGATAAAAGTACTCATGGCCATCACTTCATTTAACCAGAAACTTTTGTTTACTTGGACTAGGTTATAAGGAACAGATTGTAACAAGTCTAATTTCAAAGTATTCAGAGTGTTAGTAGGCAGTCAGACTTTTCTGCTGAGAAACATTACCTGGGCAGTGAGGACAGGAATGGTCTCCAGACAAACTCTCTGCTGCTCCACATCCTCCTTAAGCTTGTCAATAAGGTCCTGCTTCAGTGCCAGAGCTCTCTCTGCCTCCTCCAGCCTGCTTGCCAGGTCTTCCACCTCACCACACTGTCACGAAGAACAAATGACATATATGAAGCAATCTACAGAGACAGTTATAGTTATTTACATTTTTTTGTCCAAAGTGATTTACGATGTTACAGTTCATTATTCACTCATTCGTGCAGCTGGGAATTTTTTACAAGAGCAATTAAGGATAATTTCAAAGTTGCAACTGCAAAGTCCAAAAGCAGCATCTCTATCCACTATGCTACCAGCAGCCTCTGGTACAAGTCTTATTCTTTTAAGTTTTTTTTTTTTAAATAAACACTTTTCTTTAAAATATACCATTTAAAATTTCTTCCTGCTATTCATTTTTAATCTGTATAGTGTGTTAGAGGCTTCTGTCAAAATATCCCACTTCTGAACCACTATACAAAGACACACTTTTGTACCTCAAGGTAAACATGCAAACAGTCACAAAATACTATACCCTTTGTTTGGCTTGACTGTCATTCTTCAGCTTTGTATCATAGTCCTGGAACAATTGTGTATAAGCATGCTGTAGCTGCACCAGCTTTCTCCTGACAAAAATGAATGAGAAACTACCATAAGCTACATTTATTCAGAATTTACTTGCATGTGTAGGTTAGCTAATGACAACAGGGAGAACACCAAGGTCAACTTTTATGAGATTTCACATAACAGCGGCATGTCATCATAGAGGATGGTGGTTAAGCACAGCTCTAAACTTTCAGCAAAACACTGTGCTGGCATTCGCATTGGCCACACAAACCAGATGTCTATTTTGCTTGAAGTGTAGCATTGAAGTCTTACATTAAAATTCCAGGTTAAATATCAGAGCGTTTTTTTTACATTAACCAATAACATACCCTGTCAGTCAAAACAAACGTATGTAATACTGTGACAGGGAACCTCTTCATTCATGCAACACTTAACCATACTTTCAGAATCAATGAAGCAGTTCCACTAACTGTGCAACACCCTCTGCATCATATTAATATGTGGCATGTTTATGTAAAAGGATCAAAATCAATGTCAGGGTGACTCCCAGACTGGGGTAGCACACTCACTTCTCCTCAGTGAGGACATGCCTTTCCATCTTGAGTGCTGTTTCAAGACTCTCTGTCTGCAGCCGTAACTGGTCCATTGTCACACTGTGCTGCTTCTTCAACTGCTCCAGCTCCCTCTCAGCCAACTGCAGGCCCTCAGTCTTTGCACAAAGCCTAGCATAGGACCACAAAGACAAAATTATTCACACACACACACACGCTTACTCTGTGGTGCACTTTTGAAGAAAAATATTTTACCCTTTTATACAGCTCCTTTAGTGCTTAAGCAATGGAAAAATAGGCTAAGTAGTGAGCCAAGCAGCACTAGCATTTTACCTGAGATCTGACCCTACAACCTTATGGCCACTTTGAAGGGTTCTTTACCTCATGACCACACTGAACATAAGGCATATCTCCACAGATCTGTCCGAACAGCAGCTTCCTCTCCTGTGTCACTCTGTTCTTCTAACAGAGTGATCTAGATCATTGTTTCTCAACCTTCGTTTCTCCAAGGACCCCCAGTGTCCACGAGAATACTTTGCAACCCCTTGCATAGACCATGATATTTAACCTACTGTACTTCTGCTACAATCTTGACAGATGCTTGTTTGCAAAAATAAATTTGCTAATGAAAATGTATTTGTTGCTAGTGCTATTTGTTACTATTAAACTGCCTGTTTTTCTTCAGCATGACATAATAGGCATTTCAAAAACTGAATAAAGGTTTATTAAATAAGTTATTCTTCTAGTGCCTAAACTGCTTAATTATAAAATAAAATAAAATAAAATATACAGGCATTTTTAGGATTAAATAACAATAGCCAGTAATTTCCAAAATATTGAATTTGTCACTGCAGACATTTTTCATAACAATAAAAGCTACTTAGTATTGTCTCAGGTTAACCATTACTTTATAAAGAAAGAGTATTTCAAAGGAAATATTAATACAGTTAGTCCAGCCTATGTCATCTGACTTTAGAAAATCATCAAGCAGTAAAAAAAAAAGTATTTATAATTTTTCCCCACTGTAAAAGTGCATAACTCTACAATAAATAAATAAATAAAGTTCTTGTGTATGTCCTTTCTCCACTCACAGCAAACACATATGACACTATTGACAAGTTAGTTGACTCTTCAATTTGAACAGTGAAGCCATTGCTGCGAGATGCATTATACCTCCAATACAGTTGAGATGCAGTGTTTGAATTCCCTTGATTGTGGTATTTCAACTAACTTTCTGGACTTATTCTCTCCAAATAATTCCGCCATCCACAAGGCAAAACCTGTATCCTCAATATCATGAGATCCGTATGATAATTTCAGGAACTTATTATCCATACCAGTCGTCACCTTCTTTTCAGCCTATGGCCAGTCAGTTCATTTGCCTCTCCTTCAAAAAATGTCCTGACTTTGTTTTGGTACTTATGTTTTATCTGTATATGTCTGTTCAACTTGAAAGGTGACCTACCCTCATCAAAAAGAACTTGGGAACAGACTACACACTGTGGCTAAATAAAACAGAACTCATCTTGGTCATGACTGGTCAGCAGATGACATCATGCTGCATTGCTCTCATAACTACTCCTGCTGAGCATGTTCTGCTTCATTATTTACTGTAACTTGATTTTTTTAGCTATTTAAATATTTTGTATATACTATATTATGACAGCCCTAACTTTGAAACTTTCTTGGACAAAACAGCCACATAATAATAATAAACATTCCTTAACTAAGAGTTGGAAAAACGCAAGAAAAAGAGGACTTTACCTTTCCTGCAGCCTTTCCCTTTCCTTCTCACTCTTGTCCAGACAGGTCTGTCTCTCCTGCAGCTCCCCCAACAAAGAAGTAACTTGGGCCTTGAGAGTTTCACTGTCTTTGGTCATCTGGACCATAAAACAGATCAGAGAAGATGCATTGCACATTTCTGTCTCAATAATGCTCTTCTTCCATTATCTAAATCTACAGAAGTGGATCTATGTGCTGTATGCAGAACATAAACTTGCTTGCTCAGGGGTCAATTGCACAAAATGTGCATCTCAGTCCAGACAAAACTAATACTAACAAATACTAAATACAGGGCAACCATCTGTGTGACAATGACAGACTCATTAAAGTGAGTATTGTGAACCTGTCCAAAGTCCTTGTCTTTCTGCTTCAGCCGTGCTTCAGTTTTATCGCGTTGAGCTGTAGTCTTCTGGAGGGAGTCATATTTTTCAGCAAGCTCCTTATACCTAGCACAACAGAAAAAAAATTACATGCGAATCCTGCAGATTCAGCCAAGCCATAATCAAGGGTAATAATATCCAGACACATATTACTGTGAATATGAAAGCAACTGATAGGATCACTTCATCTGCTCTGCATCAAAGAATATCACCATTACATCCTCCTGTCTTGCTGACTTGTACACAGGTACTTGACTGCCAGTGGTACTTTTTCATGTCCATCATAATCATTGATGACATCACCAACTTCACTCCGGCCAACTGAGCAACATCACTCCACTCCATCACATTCGTGGCACCAAACCGAAAAACAACCAGCGTGGGATCTACAGCAAGCTGCTTGTAGCTTTCTAGCTTGTAATGTTTGGGTGAACTCTGTTCTCTATTTACCTTCCCGTTTGCATTTCTTGTTTGTTTTGTGGCTTTTGCTTGTATTTCCATGTGTTTCCTATTCCAATTCAATATCTATCATCCGTGTTCTTTGTTAAGATTAGTCATTAACTGACTTGAGGAAAAGTAGACAGGTAAGCACGTCACAGGATATTCGCTTTGCACAAGTAGGTTTCTTTGTTAATGTCTAAAAGCATTCAGTGAGGAGTGAGTGACACCCGTGTATTTTGGTTTGGCTAGTTAGTATAGTTTAGTTAGGGCATCTGTAGATGCTGAAGGTCTTTGTTTGTCCTATGGCATCATTCATGTTCCTTTACCTTGTGTTTGTGTGTATTTATAAATCCTGTATATATTTTCCACTATCAAACAAACATTCACCTGTATATAGTAAATCACTTTTGCATAGTTTAATGTTGCACTCTTGTACCCCAAGATGCCTTGGGGTTGTAACATGTCATTTCACCATTTCCTGCCCCTTAGCCCCATTACTGTTTTACATCAAGTTTGCAGAACCACACAAATAATTGACCACTTCTTAGTGGAGGTAATACTCAATCTGAATCAAAAACCAGTTTTGTTAGAGGGGAAAAAAACTCAAGACTGAACCTTGAACCAGCCATAGTTTGTTATCCCTTGCAGTTCCACAGCTAATGCCACCAGTTCATTATAAAAGGCATCCCAAAGGCCACTTTGAAAGTTCTAGAATCTCCAAGGGCAAGAGTTTGAATTACAGTGTAAATACAGTAATTATAGCCTATTACAGAAAAAACACAGTAACACCCCGGTTAGCACTCAGGATATCTTCAAAGAATGTAGATCATGCCAGAGCAACAAAAGTTGGGGGTGGTTTCATGAAAAAAAGCAATGAAAATAATCCAGTGCAAGTGGCACGAGCACTAGGAGAATTAGATTTATGACATGCAATGCCACACATGCTATGCGAAGTTATTGCATGGACACAGTAATGAAACAGGACTGAACAGAGCAGCATAAAGTGGGGTATTACTGTACTGCGTACCTGTCTTTTAAAAGACTCGGTCACATACTGGTAGGGGGGAAAAAAAAAAAAAAGTTAAAATGTTTTGGAACACAAACAACCAGAAAAAGCAAAGCTGGACTTGTAAGCATTCTAACCCAGCAAATGAAAGTGACCCTCAAAACCTTGAAACCATTTACAAAAATGGTCAGCAGCCCCACACAACAAAGAGACGTAGTAAATGCTTAAGAACTCTTTTTTAAACACAGCTAGCTGATTATTCAGTGCAAAGGTGTTCTGCCAGTAAGCCATCATTTTATCTCCACAACAGACAGAAAACCATCAAGACACCAATCGCCCTTCCTCTTGTGTTATTTCAGCCTGCCTTGCACACTGGTACAAAAGTTGTGTGGGAGACACTTATGAAAATGTGGACATAAAAATGATTAATAAGACAGGCAGTTGGCTATACTGAACTATGTTAAGTAGTATTTCTAGAGAAAACAAGGATGGTATAAGGTATAAGGACAGTTCAATAAAAAGTTAAATATAATCTTTAAAAACAGGTAAAAGACTATAGTATTTATTTGCAAATGAACATTTGTTCAGTGTGCTTTTCTTTTTTTGACAATCTGCCTACCATGTTTTTCTTCTCCTGCCACCTAAAATGAATCCAGAGTAGTAAAGCTACATAATACACTGTTCCCCTATTCATTCATGTGTTTGGTTGAAATACTTTAAAAACTTCAGACAAAGAAACAGCAGAAGAAAAACGCCCAATTCACTGCTGACTGCAGAGCAAGTCAGCCCGCAGACATTTGCACTGTTTGTCATTTGATTACTTATCAAAGACCCTCGCAAGGCTGGACACCAAATGTAAACACTATTGAAATTATATTCTTATTTTACTTGGGTAATGTTGCACAGTGATGGAGGTTGCTTTCGCGCCACAACAGACTTAAATGTTAGATATAACTTGGGGGAAAAAAACATGTTACAAATAAATAAAACTGAAAGTTAAAAAATTCATTCCTGAAATGTCTGCAGAATGCAGAACCAGTGCAGTTTACTATTTTGAATTTTACAGTGGCTGACCTAGCTTGGCACACTCATCTGACTCATAGTCAGAAGCATACAGAGTGTAACACACCAGTGAGCACACACGCTTTTCTTTGAAGATCACTTAACAGTAATATTATCACACTTAACATCAAGAGAATGGCACCATAAGTTTCCTACCTGGTCTGGGCAATCTGTAGTTCCTCTAAGAGACTGGCCAAATGCAAACTAAAAGGAGGTAAAAAGTGAGATCCAGAAGTTCTGATAGGAATGCACTGAAAATTCAAGGGCATGAAGATCAACAGGGAAGACAAACTCCTATCAAATTAAGTGCCAATGAAAACAACAAATGAATAAATAGGAGTACAGAGAAAGGAAACATGCAGTACCTTTCAGAGCTGGCAGCCTGTGAGTCTGAGCATTGAAGGATGTCCATCACATCCTTGCCCTAGAAGGAAAAAATGACCAAGGAAGATATAAATCATACTTCCAGATATAGTGAACTGCATAAAAAACTTCAGAAAAAGCATCAAATGGACAGATTTTTCAAATAAAAGATACAGGAAGAGGAAATGTCACTATTAGTACTAAAATCTGTGATGTTTTATGCTCTTTCTGACCAAACACACTGATTGCAAAACAGCTAGAAACAGAAGCGATATAATGTATGTCATTATTTCAGCATGGTGTTAACATTAGCACATCTCACCTGTATCTGAGCAAGCTGTACCTGCAGCTGTGCATTAGCACTACGCAGGTGATCTCGTTCTTGCTCAACCTCTACTCTACTCTTCTCCAGCTCCTTGTTCCTGATCCTGAGTTCCTGCAGGCTCTCCTCCAACTTTTCTTTATGATTCTTCAGCAGCTTTAAGAACTCATTGGCACCGTCAATGGGCTGGGAGGGAGACAAGAACAAACACAGGTGTGTTGGACAGTGATACACAGAGGAGTTATACATTATGCTGAAACTGATTTTGTTATCAAGACACCTGAAATATCAGCCAGTTAATCAACGAGGGGGAAAGGGCACGTGCCAATTCTACAACAAATACTAACATAACAAAAGCAAAAAGCACAGTTAAAACAAATAATGAAAGCCCGAGACAAAATTGTATAGACTGTGACAGAGGGAGTTTGGGCAGGAGAGAGGGAGAGCTGCAGTCCCACTTTCCCACATTTCACCCTCTCCTTCAGCTAATGTTAGGCTGTCAGATAGGCTGGGGAAGACAGTACTGATGGAGCTACAAATACTTGAGTCAGCGTAGCCACAGTGAGATGAAGGCAGCTTTAAAAAGAAGTTCACAAAAAATGAAAAAAGAAAAAACAGCACATTTGGTCAGCATTCTGTCTAAAATCTTGGAACAAAGTTCATCACACTACAGTTTGAATATAATTTGTAAAGTCACTGTAACCTTAACATTTATTCAAAACTTGTACTTTTACAATGAAACTCATTATAAATATATGAAATTTTTTACTGCACTTGTCTAAATATTGAGTTCAAATATAAGAACTCAAACTCTTCTAGATGCTGAAAGCAATGCTGTACTCTAGAATCTCTTAGATAAATTCAAGATTTTTATTAACCTTTATATCTGGTATAACCATTTTGTTGGAAAAGCAAATGACTGTACAAGATTAACTTTTAACTAAGAAAAGACTAGTTTTTTACTGTTGTGGTGGAAATGAACAGCCATCTCTTTACTGAAACACATTCATACCAAACTGCGTGGGGTTATCTGTGTGTCTGTTTCATTCTCCAACTCCTCCAATTCAGTCTTTGCCTTATCCTCTGATGCCTGGAACAAAACACATAAAGCACTTCAGTTAGTGCACCACTCATTTGGCAGAGGGAGCAGAAACAAGTTAAATTAAGTAAGCAGATGACCATCAGACAGTTTTCAGGTACACTGACATCAAGAGAGCTTGGGCGGTCATGTTTCTGTACGCCTGTTGAGTTTTGCTCCTTTATTATGCTTTCTCCAAGCGCTTGAGCAGCCGCATGGTTCAGCTTTCCCAATAGGGCTTGGTTTTCTCGAGAAAGCCTTTCTACAAGGGCCCTGGCATCCTGAAAGCGACAGCTGAGGAACTCCCTCTCCTTCCGTGACCTCTGCTGCCACTCCTCCATCTCATCACATCTTTCCTTGAGAGCCACATTACTGCGCCTCAAGGCCTCTGAAAGACATAGGAAAGGAACATTAATTGAGAGACTGTGAAGAGAATCCTTCTTGCAGTTACTGCTATTCACAATGTTCTGTTATACACCTAAATTGTTACTAATAAGTAATCATAATTAAGAAACATTTGATCTATATTTGGAAACAACTCCAGATGGTACTGAAATACCTCTTAGCTGATGGTTGTCTCCAAGGAGCCTGTTCACAATCTCATTGTCTGCCAAATCAGGGGGCAGTCGGAGGGACCCTTGACTGGAGGGCCCTGTCCCCTCTCCGCCTGCCATCTCCCACTGCAACGCACTACCAACTTGAGCCTGAGGCTGAACCATAGTCCTTGGAAAACAACAGGAAAACTTATAACTACATGAGAATGTCCAATTATAATAGAAACACTGAATACTGATAACTGCTTGTGGTCCAGAGCCTCTCAGAAGCAGAGGGCGTGATGCAGGACGCACCATAGGACAGGATATCAGTTCATCACAGGGCAATCGCTTTCTCTATCTCTTACTCTCTCTCTCTCTCTCTCACACACACACACACACACACACACACACACACACACACACACACACACACACAAAGGGTCATTTAGAGTCACCAATTCACATCAGAGGGAGAAAATCTGAACACCCAGAGGGACACAAACATGGAGAGACCATACACACTACACAAAGACTGAGCCAGGATCCAATCCATACCCAAGAAGCTGAAAGGAGCCACGTCTCCCCACTGTGCTGCAGCACAGCTCTGTCAGTATAACAAATAACTGAAATTATCCTAAAAATCGGCAGAAAGGTTAGATGGACACACTCAGCAGAATTTGTACAACCCCAACTCAGAAAAAGTTGGGATGGTATGGAAAATGCAAATAAAAACAGAAAGCAGTCATTTCAAAGATCACTTTGACTTGTAATTCATCACAAACAGTATAAAGACAAGATATTTAATGTTTAATCTGATAAACTTCATTTTTTTGTAAATATACATCCAATTCTGCTGTTGAGGGCCTTAAGGCACGCAATAGTATGGGGTCTTCGTTGTTGCATTCTGTGTTTCAAAATGCACCACACATTCTCAATTGGGAACAGGTCAGGACTGCAGGCAGGCCAGTCGAGCACCCGCACCCTCTTCCTATGCAGCCATGCCTTTGTAATGCACACACAATGTGGTTTTGCATTGTCTTGCTGAAATAAGCATGGGCGTCCACGGAAGAGATGTCATCTTGAAGGCAGTATACGTTGATCCAAAATCTGTATTTACTTTTTGGCATTAATGGTGCCTTCTCAGAAGTCCAAGTTACCCTGCCCCAGGGCACTAACACAACCCCGTACCATCACAGACGCTGGCTTCTGGACTTGTAGCTGTTAACAGTCAGGATGGCCCTTTTCTTTGGTTCGGAGGACACAATGTGCATTTCTTCTAAAAAAAGACCTGAAACGTTGATTCATCTGACCACAATACACGTTTCCTCTGTGTGATGGTCCATCCCAGATGCCTCTGAGCTCAGAGAATTCGACAGCGCTTCTGCACACCATTAACATACGGCTTCCTTTTTTGCACAGTACAGTTGTAACCAGCATTTGTGGATGTAACACTGTGTTGTGTTACTTGATAAAGGTTTGCCAAAATACTCCTGAGCCCATATAGTTATATCACTTATTGATGAATGACGGTTCTTGATGCAGTGCCGTCTGAGGGATCAGAGATTACAGGCAGTCAGGTCAGGCTTGTGCCCTTGCCCTTTACACACTGAAATTTCTCCAGATTCCTTGAATTTTTTAATTATATTATGCAGTGTTGAGGGTAAAATACCCAAATCCCTTCCAATCTGTCTTTGAGAAAGATGGTTTTTAAACTTTTGAACAATTTTCCCTCACGTATTTCTAGGAAAATTAGTGATCTTCAGCCCATCTTTGCTCCTAAACAACTAGCCCTTTCCTGGATGCAGCTTTTATATCAAAGCATGATTACAACCACTTGTTGAATATTGTCTGTTTCTACCCAAATCCTTTTCTTTTTTTTTTTTTAAACTCATTATTGGCCCTAAATTGCTCTGTCCCAGCTTTTTTTGGAATGTGCTGCAGGCCCTCAATGGCAGGAATGGATGTATATTTACAAAAAAATAAAGCTGACCAGACTAAACATTAAATATCTTGTCTTTATACTGCTTGTGATGGATTACAATCCAAAGTGAATTTTGAAATCACTGCTTCCTGTTTTAGTTGCTTTTTCCATACTGTCCCAGCTTTTTCTGAGTTGGGGTTGTATTTAAAATGATACAGAATCCTACTAGATATGGCTCAAGACATGATTTATTTTGAAAAAGCCTATATACCAGACATGTTTACTGTACCAGTGTGTTTGTGTGCATGTTTTATTGCCTTTATGGCGACATATCCCTGTGCAATATTTTCTAGAGTTTTAGAGTACAACCTAAATGTAAACACTGTAGTCTATCTTACTGCTGGTAATGATTTATAAAGGTCAATTTGAGGTCACCACGACAATACGTAAACAATTCGAGTAACAGTTGACAATTACATTGTCTCGTTTAATTGTCCTTTTCCGGAATCAGACTGGCTTTCGCTTTCATTGTCATGAAGCAAAGGTGAAATAGTGAGGAAACAAACAAGGAGTTGTGTTTTGTTTTTGTTAATAAAATGCAAGAGTCCATCTTCCTGCCCTCCTTCCTCACTGTGGAGTGAAGTGAAGCGGAGTGGAGTGGAGTGGAGTGACAGGCTTCTGAGTCACTAGAAGGACTGAGCTGGCAGCACAACCCCGCCCCCGAACCCCACAGACATATTCACCACACTGCCCCCCCCCCCCAACCCCACAGACATATTCACCCCCCCCCCCACACCCACACACACACACACACACACACACACACACNCCCCCCCCAACCCCCCAGCCATATTCACCCCCCCCCCCCCACACACACACACACACACACACACACACACACACACACACACACACACACACACACACACACACACACACACACCACAGTTTCGGAAGTAGCCCCCGAACTTAATAATGTCGCTTTGGCACAAAAGTAATTGTTTCACAGCCAAATAATCCACAGTAAATGCGCGCCGGAGAGTTTCTAAACTGCAATAACTTTTTGTTCAATGTACGTTGGATCCACCGAGCGCGAGGCGCCCCTACCTCTGTTCCGTAGGCGCGTGGGCACGAGAAAACCATCTGCGCTTGGTGTCACCAGCGACAGTAGTGTCCCCGTCCTTCGTCCACTCGAGGACCCTTAGCGAGTTCAAACTACAGTATGTTTGTTACGTTGTTTAACAACACGGTGTTTCCACACGGTGTGGAAAAATATGCGGCAGCATCCAATTACTTTGCGCTAACACTTATTTGGAGGAATTCCCCTTCCTACTTCCTCACTGTCCTGCGCTGTCTCGTCAGACGGAGGTGCTCATGGGAGTTGAAGTCCGCTTTTAATGAACTCGCTACAGCAACATATACAAAAATTTAATGTACGTAATATTGTTAGTATTATTTTTGATGCTGCTGGTAATAATGCCAAGTTGGCTGGTATACTCCAGCTGGGGCTTGTTTTTAATTTTATTTGTAGCTAAATAATTATTTCAGGAGTTTTACTGGATATTTATGTCAGAGCTGAAAAAGAGACCTCAGTGCAGTTGTTACTTGCTTGCTGTTAGATATCTACAAAAATGAAACCAATAATATTTACAATACAGAAACGAAGCATAAGAAAAACCCAGCGGAATTTTAGTACACTTGTGATACTCATTTTATTTTGAAAAAACAATACCTACATACTTTATACACAAGTACCTTAATGTCGTCAGTAAAAAAGTTTACATTACTGGTCGAATTCAAACACAATCCTTTATCTATATTATATTAAATTAATTGTAATAGGTTCATAAGAGTGTGTCCAGTACTGAGGAGACAGGCAAATTTCTGCAAAACAGCTTTCAAATTTCTCTTTTTAGAAACTTAATGAATTATCACACACAGATCTTACTTGTTCTTACTTTTTCACAGCATCTTAAAATACTCCTGTTTAAGCCATCATGTAGAATTAAGTACAATTTAGTACAGAGATTATTTTTGCTTTTATTATTATTTTTATTATTATGTAGTAATATTTGGTCATTATTAAGGCCTTAGTAAAAAAAAATAAAGGGAAATAAAATGATTTTATTAATTATTGATTGAGGTAGCCAGAACTCCTCCATATTATTTGGATAATCGCAACCTCTGAATGCTAATAACTGGCACAAGTTCAAATAGTTTGTTCACATGTCATTTATTCTTTAAAAGCAATTTTACAGTATTTACATTAATCTACAATGGCATTAATCATTAGTGAAAGAGTTCGCTGCTGTGGGACAGATATGAGTTGAGCATCAAAGGTGTGCAGTGAACTCAGGGCAAAAACTGATCGATTTCTGCCTACTGGTAAACTGGAGAAGATTTTAAAAATTTCAGTATCTGTTGCTTGGGATTTTATGACTCTTGGCTCAGAAGGCCTGAATAATAAGTGTCTTGCTAAATTCAGGAATAAGCTAACAGTTTACAGGAGACTGTCTGCAATCTATCTACACTCTCCTATCTTATTTATCTCAATGGCTTGATGAATATATGGGAAAATGAGGTGTGTCTATTGTCATTTGTTTGTTAAAGTTATCTGGAGTGGTACAGCAGTCAGTGAGAACTTCTCTGTTCCATTACTGCATATGTGGTTTACTCCTTTTGTGGGTTTTAGCTCCCTTGCTTTATAGAAGTCATTATGTGAAGAGGAAATTACACCAGTTGTAGTATCACGGCTACCTGAGGAGTTCCGTGAATGTCGAAGAGCTGAAACTGGCCAGCGCTGCTTTACACACATTACACAGTCACACGTACACACCTCCAGGCTCCTCTTCAATATGATCTTTTCTTTCCTGTGGCCCTCATGCTGAAAATTGTTTTTACCTGTTTGTGTCAGCTATGTGAAAGTTTATTTTTGATTAGGGCTACACGACCCAATCAAGATGCCATAATTATAATTTGTAAGCGAAGACAAAATGGAGACATCGCTGCACCCCCTTTCTGGTCTTCTGTCACTCCTCAGAGAGTGAGATGTAGACGCCCCGGCAGCAGCGGGAGACGGACAAGCAGAATGGGGCTATGAAGATGTTGATCGCGCTGAGCCACAGGGAACGGACACACGGCAGACAGGAATGGCACATCTGCACACAGGGCGTCAAACACCTAACAAAAAAAGCAAAAACGTGGACAGAGATGTCAGAGGAAAGACAAGGGGACGTGAAGGTCACCGCATCTCATTGCTTTAATCAGCAGATTGCGGCCTATAGTCTCAACTGTTTGTGGCATAAATACCCAGTTTTAAAGAGCTTTGGAGTGTTTGTCTTTTTCACCTTAGAGCAAAATTAATTATGAAAATTGCATAATTACATCTTTAAAAGTTGTGAGCAATTTAGAATAAGCGTTTTTCAAATTCCTTAGAAATTACACTTTGTTTAAAGTACAAATTTTAAACAGCAGTGAAAGTTTTCACAATAACAATTAATGGCTTCTTTATGATATTAGTTTTGTACAAACTTTATTTGGTGCAAGAAATCAGTATAATGCAAGCTGTCCATTGTTCTGGCTTTGCTGGCACTTTGTGAGAACCAAGGTGAGCAGATGAGCAGGGCGAAGGTACCATATATGCACGCAGGCAAGCCAGGCAAAGAGCCCCCCAGAGAGCAGTGACAGGGGGGCGGCGCACAGAGCAGTGAGGCAGCGGTAGCTCCAGATTCGCGCCGCCTCAAAACCAATGCCACTGTAGATCCACACCCGGTCAGCACTGTGGAGGGATGCAGGCTCTGCCAGCACATCACTCAACTCAATCTGAGACAGAGGAGGTGAGGAACCAAAAGGAGATTCAGCAAAACAAAGTTCATATGTTTGCACTCCATTAAAGGACATTGCAGGCACTTTTGCTTAAAATACAACATACAGGAGGGGTTCTAGGGTTGTATTCCTAAGTTTAGCATCAAATTACTCAATACTATCCTGATGTAAAAAATTTTAATCACTTTCAGTGAAGTTATTTGAATAATGACATATTTGTTAGATGGGAAATGCTACAAACACATTCTTTTTCAACTTCCCATCCTGGTCTTTCCTGTCACGGGCCTGAGTGATACCTTCAGGTGTTGATTGATGCCATATGGGTCTCTGGTCTCAGCTTGGGAGAGATAGGAGTCCATGGATGAGGAGAACTGTGGTGGTGGGGAGGGAGTTTGCTGCAATTCTTCTTCTTCATCATCATCATCATCTAACTTACACTCTACCAGGTAGTCGTCTGACATCATGTTGCTGTCTAGGTTCCAGGAGACACAGGCACATATTCACCTCAAAGAATTAAATAAGATCAATCTCTTCTGGCCAGATGTACTAAGGCTGAAGTTTGTCCTGTCTGCAGTTTTGATAAGATGATGTGAAAAATACAGAAAAACAAATAGCAACACAAACACAGATTCTCTTCAATGTACATGAAGGATTACAGTCAGAAAACATTAATTTGCAGCAGTTGAATCTGATAAATACACAGGGCCTTGAATATTTATACACCCATTTCCAAATCACCAGCCAACAGAAGGTCAACAATTATTGAGCCAGTGAGGGGAAAAGCAGAAGAAACCCCACATGGACCTTGAACAGGGAAGCCAGCAAACAGGAGGCCAATGCTACAGATACACACCACCATATATCATAAAATTCTGTTACATGACTTATGCATAATCAGCTAATATAAATGCTAAAATTGAGACAAGTTGAAATGGATCCCTCATGGAATCTGTGAAGAAGTGTTTTTCACTGGAAAATCATTTCCTATTTTCCACAACTCATGAGGCAGAGAAAAGGATGCTTGGAATGATGAGATGGTGAGGAGCTGGTTTTATGTTCATTAGAAATGAGGTGGAATGTCATACCACTATTATACAGTATGTTAATCATTCCTCCCCTCTTGGAATTTAATTCTTGCTCCACTATTAAATGAGAGAACATACATTTTTTTCTCCTTATGGCACTTCCAATACACCTGCTGAGCAGCAAAACTTTACATATATGACTACAGTGAAAAGTAATACACCTTGTTGTCAAATGAAATGCATGTGGGTATAAAACACAAACACACAAGCCAGTAAGTACATTCTCTTACAAGAAAAACAAGAAATCAGTACATTATTAAGCAGGTGATTACCCATAACTTTTTCTGAACCCACACCCACCACGTGAGGTTAACTCCGACCGGCCGGACTGGGCAACACGATCATCCTACTGGCCTGAGGTATATATATCAATAATATATCAACTACATACACAAACACACTGTTGTATCATCTTGCTATATGTAAACTCAACAATTGTATATTCATGTAAAAATGTAAATAAAAATGACAGTAATGAGGCATGTTGTCAGGAACAGCTTCATACTCGTATTTACAATATAGCCCCAATCTAAAATAAAGCATGTTTTCCCCACTCCTGCACAAACAGGAGCAGTAAGAAAATGTAGTGCCATGACATTAGAAAGAAACAGTACCATCAGGCCACCAGCAAGGCCCCACCAGGAGAAGATAAAGGACAGCAGGGAGCTGGGAGAGCAGTCTGTCCATCTGTCAGATTATATTTAGCTTTGGGAAACGCAGTCAAACACCCAGTTACAACAAGAAATGCTGACAAAACCGTCTCTTTACACCGGCACTAACAATGACACCACATTAGAAGAATTGCTTACTGATTTTTTTGTCTGCCACCTGCTGCAAACGTCCAGTTGTTTGGTATGATGATTTATTACTCTAGTTTTCACCAGTTGATATTATTTTGCATGACCACAGAAAGGTTTCCTCGCTCCTGTTCTACACCAGTCCCCTTCCTGTTGTGGATGTCTTCTTTACGTCCTCCGTCTGGTTGTCAGTGATGCCTGGTGCTGTGCCTCTCTGCTCTGAACAGAGTTAATGGGCCAAGGATGGGGTTATTTTTGGGGACTGGGAGGATTAGGGGTTAGTAGGGGTAAGAGGGGGAGCTCAGATTACACGATAAAAGTTACCCCTCCCTCACATATATAGGCATCCACAAACAGATGGACACTGAGATAAATTTGGAGCCACAATGAAGAGGCTTTCCACACATATAAGCTGTACATGTGAGAGACATGGTGGAGTTTTGAATTGCCACCCAAAAGGATGTCCAGTGGGGGCCATAACGTAAGGAGAGGCTGTTTCAAATGCAGACAGACTAAACAACAACATCTAGACTCACACAGTTCAATCATCTCACTCCATAAAAACATTCAGACACCAAATCAGAATCTATATCTTTTATTAACGTGATAGTTTTTAACAACAAATGATCTCAGTGACATCATCAAACAGAGTACAAGGAGGAAGGGAGGTACCAGTGTCTGGGTGGCAGTCAACTGATGGCTTTGAGTCTTTTTTGTTTGTGAAGGAGTGGTTGAGAGACAATGCTGTGTTCTGGCTCAGATCCCCTCCCTTCCATTCTTGTCTGTTTTTTCACAGTTTGGTAATTTCACTCCTTTCGCGCTCACTGCTTTAATGCAGACTAAGCTGGACTTGACATCCTGCACTTTGGGTCTTTTCTTTACTGAAACTTCGTGCATAACATCACTGACTATCTGTGTGCTCCGAGTGAGATGCTGTAAGGAAATCTGCTCAGGGCAATGGCACCAAATATTGAAAAATTTTAATTTCATTAGTCTACCTCTTCCCTTACAAAGTGACACTTGTGTAAAAGCTGCTTGGCTTCCTTCCCGTGGTCCCGTGTTTTTCCCCTGCAGTCTCAGCCGGGGCACTGGGATTTGCTGCACAGCAAGACACATCACATTTTACTTTGGTGTTTTACTTCCGGGGCAAAATACTTTTTAGTGGAGCTTAAAAGTAGGTGCAACCCAGCACAGTAATGAAATGTAATATTAATCTAGACAAATCACATTATTTATCCAGAACCCAAAACTCTGTTTTCAGTGAATTTAAGTACAATCCAGCCTCCTTAACACAGAGTTGTCTGCTTGCATCCATTTGCCTGAGACTCAGGTTTTAATGACACATCCCTGCTACCCGATTCATTAATGTGGCTCAGTTTCAGCAGTGTGGAAATTACTAAGTCTGGCAACCCCATTAAACAGCAGTCATTTTGCATTCTTACTGGTACAGCAAGTTAAGTTCCAGTCATTGCTTTCAAGACTCATTAACAGTTTCACACTCATATTTACAAAACAGCCCCAATCTGCGCGGCTTATTTATTTAGCAAACGGCACATCTCCCCCACTTTTCCGTTAGCACAAGTTGAAAGGAGAGGAACAGATTACTGAAAATAAAAAAGAAAAGTTTTTTGGCACAGTATGTACATAACATGTAGAGTACCTCACATTTGAAATGCTAAAATATCATTTATGACTTAAATTGTACTGAAAAAATACCAATAGGCTGCTGAGGCAGAAACAGCAGCTCAGATGTCCTCTTTTAAACAACAGTTTATATGAGTCTGAGATACGGAACAATTGATAAACAGAGGCCTCTGACAGCCGGATGTGAGAGGGCCCCGGATCAGGTTTATATTCAGACACCAGAAGGAGACATCCAGCCATACACTCTGTGCCTTGGATCTCTAGCCGGTGCTCATACAACCCATTCATCATGTTCTCATTACCTGTGTCCTCTGGCCCATTTCTACCTACACAGTTACTGAGCTCCCTCTTTGCTGCCACTAACACGACTTCTGCTTCGACTGCCTCACCCACTATTTACCTACATAATGGCAACAAACACCGGTTCCCTGCTCAGAGAGGTGATCCATCGATGCACCACGTCGATATCATCCACACCCCCTCAGCAATGACCACGGTGCTGTTTCCTCAGTACAACAGCGGTCGCCACATGCACTCTAAACAACTGCACTGTATTGTACAGGATGTGGGACAGAGAATGGAAAGTAAACAACGTAGCATAACTACACATTTGAAAAAAATATATTTCTTTATACTTGTCTTTAATTCCTTTTAGATGTCATTGTTTTAAGTTCAAGGTTTTGCCCTGTTTCCTCTCTTCCTACACAAGTCTCTCTCACTTGAATCCTCTGAATTTTCCCCATCTTTCCTTTCATTCATTTTGTCTTTTTCAGTCCTGTTGGTCGGCAGGTTTGAACAGCGCTCTTCCTCTCAGACCGAAGCCACTCTTCTTCTGAGGGGGCCGAGTGCCCGAAGGGGAGGGGGAAACTGGGGAGGGGGAGGCAGTGACAGTGGGTTCAAGGGGGGGTTGGCGAGAAAGAAGCTCCTTGAACACTGAATTCATCTGACGACTGATCTCCTGCAGAGATGTTAGGGCACATGACAAAGAAGAAAGAAGTCTGAATATAGATTTGATTTTCAAAAAGACTTACTAAAAAAAGACTCATACTTTTGCAACAAAAAAATGAGCAAATAACCACAAGCATGATGTCTACTAGTCTAAACCATTATTAAAAATGCAAAGTTAGGACAACCATCACAAAAACAGAGTGAGACTACTGTCCTTAAATTTTACAAAGAAGGTTGCTGACCTTGTCGACCATCACAGTCTGCCTCTCTGCACCTGCACCTTGTTTCAGGGAGTCAAAGGTGTTTCTCCTCTCTTGAGAGCTGAGGGAAAGAGATGTCAAGAACGCATTGAGTACAGGTGACAAGACCCCCTTCCTACCTCCTCCTATTCTGGGGTGTCGAGAACTCGACAGGAAACAGTAGAATACATAAAACACGAGAGTACTAGAATAGGTTTTTGGAACTGGTTTAAACACATTTTCCAAAATGGGTTTTACAGGTTATGAGAAAAGTATCATACCTGTTTAAAAGAGTCAGTTTTCATGTGTAAACGCTACAAACTTAGTTGGTGATGATGTCCTCATTCTGGACTGTTACTGGTGACAACCAGCACATGGTGCTGTAAAATCAGGATATTTACTGAACACATTCTGAACAGCCTGGCTGGACATTTGCTCTCCTTGCAGTGCGACAGTAAAGAACAGTTGCTCTGGTGTAATCCATTCTGAGCGGAGGAGGAAGGTGCAAAGACCTGCCCAAGATGTGACGCTCAGCTGCGGCACGTACCCCACAGGAGGGCGGATAAGGCCAGGAGAAGGGGGAGGCAAGATGAGCCGCCCCTCAGGCAGCTGTAAGGTCAGCTTCCGGACTGGGCTGCTGCTTCCCCCGCTCCTCTGTCTGTTGGGAAGTGACGCGCTGTCGCTATTCACCCTCAGGCTGCCGAGGACAGCGAGAAACACAAGTCATGTATTGATTCATGGCTTTTTCTCTGGCTTTAGCTTCCACCGATGCACATGAGCTGCTTCGGGGTCCCTTTCGGGTCAAACTGAACCCAGGGAAACCTGCTTAGAATTCATATGCTACTATGCAATAAAGTTTTCCCTAATTCACCATACCTGCAATGAACTACATGTAGTGGTTCTTATTTACTGTATATCGGTGTGTTACACAGAGAGATGCAAAAATAACAATTCAGAATTGCAAGAGTAAGGAGAACAACTTTGATAAATCAGTAGGTAAAGCAAGAAGCTTCTTAGTGCTTGAAACTCAAATCTTAAGGTAAAAAGTCAAGATCATTAACCATTATTGGATCATTTTTGCTACCAAACCGTAACATACGTAATATATTAAATCCAATGATATTTTACATTTGTGCAGATTCTTGTTCCCTCAACAGTAAATTCACAAAGAAACGAAGATATAACACGTGTAAAAAACCAAAACACTATTTCTTTATACTAAGCTGCATAGCTTAGCAGATACAGATATATTCTGTCGCAACGTGGGGCCCTGAACTAATAAGGTTATCTGTGGCAGAGGCAGGAGAAGAGAAGGGAATGGAGCACATTTTCTTGTTACCGAGTGCTGTGGTCCACTGTCTGCTGCTCCTCAGCCAGGTTTCCAGTACTGCCCCCCCGACCTTCCTCCCTCCTGCCGCGTTCCAGTTTGCGCTCTACCCTGGAGGAGAAACAACAGGGCACAGCAAACAGATGAGTATGAAGCTGAGTGTGGATCAGATGGCTGAAAAAAATACAACATCAGTTCACCGACTTAACACAAACATTAGACCATAATGGAGAACAAATCAAACTTCGCTTATGTATACATTTTCAGGAATTCCTTACATAAAGGGATATTTACCCTGTTAAATGACTACGTTTCACAAATACCTGTTGTGGGGGATCAAATTGCCATTATTTCTTAAGATGAAAAATATATCACCTAAAATTAACCGAATTACCAAAATAAAGGGTATTTTTATGAATGACAATGATAATACCCAAATGTGCTGTGATGTTTTGAACAAAAATTAAAAGACATGCTAAAAAAATTGTAATGTTGAATTTTCATGCATTCATTCATTTATTTGTGAACAGGTGCTGGTGCAGAGTGTAGACAGGAAGCACGTGAAAGGCAGACTACACCCTGGATACAGATATCAGGACAATGTGGCTCAATAATGATTAAGCTGTAAAGAAGGGAAGTTGACATGATTGCTGCCTGTTCATTTCACTCTGCAAAACACATGGACAATATGGACCCACAGGAGTTGCATAAAGGTACTGTCAAATGTTTTACACCCCCATTAGGTCCCAGAGAAACTTTCCTTGAACTGCTCCAGCAAAAATTAACTTATAAATTTGTAAAAAATTGTAAGTAGCTTAATACTGTAAGTTGAAATGAAAACATAATGAAATTTAATTTTTGTATATCAATACTAGAGCTACTTAAATAACTGGCTGAGCCTGTCAGTGTGGGAGGAAGTAGGAAGTAAATACAGTACAGTACTTATTTGTGTTATTGAAGAGCCATTGTGTTTCGTACAGAAAAAGACAGTAGAGAGTGACTAAAATTCTGGTTGTGGAAGTAAAATGACTGCGTAACCAGGCAAAACGCTTTTGTACTGAATAATAGACCAGCTGTATGGATAATATTTTCATAAGCCATCACAGCAGTTTTGATTGTCTAGGATGGTATATGAGTTAGAAGGGCATTACATGACCTTATATAAGTGTATTTCAAACAAAACCATGAGAGTCTGACCTCGCTGCCATACAAACCTTTTCATTTTATTACACAGAAACGTAGAATTCAGCAAGAAAAGAATGAAGTAGATGGCATAACATTTTTAAACTTGAAGTCAGGTCTGGTATGGTCTAGTCAGCAATTCTTCATTAAGCAACATTGTCAGTTTAGTGGAAATCACTCAAAAACAGGAAGCGAGAGAAGCCATTTACCCCTCAGACACGCTGATGTACTTGTGTGGAATAAGACCTTTGACTCCACCCACTTCCCCTCTCCACCAATCAGAGGAAGCCTTGGAGTGCAGTAACAGGTGGTCACCCAATTTGAAGGACAGCTCCGCAGGGGAGCGGGCGACATAGTCGAACATGGCGACAGCATCCCACTCTGAGAGGAATATGACACACAGCATGTCCCAGGCCTTCACTAATAAGATGTACAAATTATTAGCTATATTTATTAGATGTCTAGAAAAAACAGATTTCCTTTTTATACATATTGAGGCTCTTCCCTAAGAAGCTATAATGTGTAACATAAAACATACATTAAGAAATGCGCCTTTCAAAAATTTTTAAACAAGACGTAGTATTGTTTTCTATTGTTTAGTTAGNGAGGCTCTTCCCTAAGAAGCTATAATGTGTAACATAAAACATACATTAAGAAATGCGCCTTTCAAAAATTTTTAAAGACGTAGTATTGTTTTCTATTGTTTAGTTACACAAATTAATTTATTTATACACCTACATGGTTTATTAGAACAATTAAGCATGTTTCTCACTTTTCCTGGCATTTGAACACACAGTATTTACTTGGCAAGTCTGTCCTTTGATAGAACAATACCTGGTGCTCCAGTGTGATGGATGAAGTGTTGTAAAACACAGATTAAGTAAAGTGCTTTTACACAGTCAGTGGACTACAAAATTTAAAAGCAGATACAATGTAAAATGCAATTAATGATGTTTAAAACTACCAGTGTACAGGGGATTCAAAAACAATTTAATGCTTTTATGAACTTTTGTAGTTCAATAACTATCACAGGAAAATGTATATTGGCAATTTGAAAAATTACTCTTTACAAATACAAATTGAGACTACTTGTTCATTAGTTGCTGAGTAATACATTTATGAACATGTTCAATTCTTTTTGAATCACCCTGTATTTATTGCTCTTTTACCATCTTCATTGTGAAGCGGTTCAGACTCTCCATCTCCCTCTTCAGGAATTGGTTCACTGCAAAAACACATGTTCAGGTAAAAGCATAAATCCAAGGTTCTTTATCAGTACCAAAAATTCCAAAAATGATAACACACAGGCTTGAAACTGCATAGTTTTCAAAACACATCAGCATCAGTTACGCAACTTGTGCATTCACAAAACCATGAACGCGAGGTAAATAAACACAAAATCTTGCTCTCTGGCTTACCAGTACTCCTGCTCCAATGTCATACATTTCTCATAGACAGGGCCTGGCAGCTCCGCTGGGCCTGGAAAGATGCTCTCATGATGGAGAATCATGGTCTTGATTAAAGCATTGATCTGGGGCTGCAGGGTGACAGCATCACCCATCTCAGCACCCCTCAGCAGGCTGGGCCCGAAGCACACCGCCAGGTTGTAGGGTTGCATCATGTTCTCATCACTGTACTGTGACACACTGTTCAAGACAACGTTCACACACACACACACACACACACACACACACACACACACACACACACACACACACACATTCAGAGTTTGCAGGCAGCCGACAGATAGTTCAACTGACAACTGAAACCTTAAACGGGCCGCAGACATCAANCACACACACACTCACACACACACACACACACACACACACACACACACACACACACACACACACACACAGATTCAGAGTTTGCAGGCAGCCGACAGATAGTTCAACTGANCACACACACACACACACACACACACACACACACACACACACACACACACACACACACACACACACACAAAGATTCAGAGTTTGCAGGCAGCCGACAGATAGTTCAACAGACAACTGAAACCTTAAACGGGCCGCAGACATCAACACCCAAGAGCAGCCGTTCACAAATCACATGGCATTATGGCCTTTAGCTGTCCTTCTGTTAAAGACTACACACTGAATATTATTCCGCACTTCCTCCCCTCCCCTTTTTATTCTCTCTGCTTTTGTACAAATGATGACAGCAGATAGATGAGATGAGCCAATGCTACTCACTGGTGAAGGAAGGCAAAGAGGTATCTCATGACGACCACGACAGGTCGAGGGAAGGTGGACACAACAGACTTGATCTGGGCTGCTCTCTCGGTCACATTCTCAATGGCTGTTGAAGCGAGAAATGGTCAGTACAGCAAAGGCTGCCATGCCATGCAATGCAAACACACACTGCAGTCGGGAGCTGACAAAACTTGTCTTACGGACACATTCCATGAGCTGGCTGAAGCTCTCCTCTGGAAAGAGGGGCTTCTCCAGCCCCCTGAAGTATAGCTTCAGCACACCAGCCACGGAGTCAATGTCGCAGTCACTGTCTGTCAGGGGGTCCTCCCCTGAAACAGCAGACACACACATAACTGCCATGCCTAAAAACGTTCTCCCCATAGGCATCCCGCCGTGAACTGTGTTCAAGCAGCACATTGACGACCCCCTGAGAAGTTGAACAAAGACACAGGCTGACATGCTGTTGTCAGGGGAAGTCATACCTCTCTCAAATGCATCCCTAATGCTGTTAACTTCACTTTGAGATCCTGGCACTCGGAAAATGCCCTCATGATGCAAACCTGCATTCACACAACAACACACACAATTTGCAATTCAGTGCTGACATTCATCCAGTGATTTGTTGACTGCATTTCAGCAAGAAAACTAAAGTCTAGGTCTTAACAGAGGCAAGATGAGTTTAACCAACTGTAACAGTAAAAGTGCCTTCAGGCCGGCATGACACATGATGCATTGCAGAACAGCTGTTGATCTCGCCGATTTGGGTGCGTTTGATAGACGGCTGCATCAAATTGTTCCAGTAATGAAGCATGAATAGTTCCAAAAAGTAATACATATGACTACTTTGAATAAAAGCAGAAGGGGCTGATTTTGGTATCCAATAAACTTTTGAATAAATAAGAGTAAACCCCACTCCCAACCAGGAAAATTACTGCATCATCCCTTTGGCCTTCAGGTGCACCCACTAAATCCTGAGGTAGCACAATGTAGAAAATCCATTTGTTTAATCACAATACAGACACACTTTCTAAGTCAACTAGGTGCTGATTAATGCTGAGAACTTTCTTCAGTGAAGTTTAATACTGCTATCACAGGACCAACTAGGATAGAAAAACAATTCTGTACCTTAGAGAACTTAAATGTAGCTGTTTTGATTCAGCTGAAAACGTGGAAATAGCTCTAAATAACCTCCTCTGTAATTATTGTAAAGCAGGGAAATATTTACAAAAACAAGTGATTTGAGCAAAAGGGATTTCCAAGCCATTAAATGTTCATGTCCTCTAGAAACTTGTCAACACTTCGAGGGAATGGAAGGGTATTTGGTAAAGAGAGTTTAAAAATGGGGCTTGAATAGCTTCCTACCACAGTGCTTTCTGACCTGTTACACAGCTGTGACTCATGAAAGGGAAGAACTGGACAAAAACCTGCTAAGGAGCTGCAGTGTATATGGCAGCAGTCAAACCAGCACGGAGTCACTGGTGGTGTGTTTCAATAACTCACCATGGAGGTTGATGAAGCGAATACAGCTTTCCACCACCAGAGGGATCTGCTGTCCAGAACTCTGCCAATACGAGAGTCACAACCTGTACTGTCATCTTCCAGTAAGATATAGCTGGACACCATATCACTTAATAGTGCAAAACATTCAAACACACACACACACACACACACACACACACACACACGCAGAACTGTACCTGTGTCCTAGACATTCGCCTTCTTCTCCTAGCAGCCACATCCAGCCAAGCAGTGAGTGTGGGTAGACAGAGCAAAAAAGAGTGGCAGCGAGAAAAGAGGACGGGCCAGAGAGCGAGAGACAGCAAGACGCCCACAGGGAGGAAAACACACAAACAGGAGAGAGATAGGATTAAGTATGAAGTGCTGGAGCAGAGCTCCTCAGTCCCACAAAATAACAAGTGGGCAAAATACCAGAGTAATAACAGCATAACCACAAAATACAACACAAGTACTGGAAAAAAAACTATTTGGCAATAGGCAGAGCCCATGAGGTCATGTAGCCCATCTACAGATGACCTCAAACTGCACCCCAGCTGACCAGTACTTACTGCTGCTATACAACTATTAGCCACAGAATTAGGAGAATTCCATAGGCTCTTTGCCCACTTAATATAAAGTGCGACTGGCCATGGTGGGATGGGAAAGGTGCAACAGGAGGCTACAGCCACTGGCAGAGACACCATGGAAGGCAGTGAGACAGGCGGGTGAGGCCCTGCCCAGAGGGGTTGCAGGTGAGTACGGCAGGAGAGCGCGAGGGCGTCTCAGCTCTCACTTGGCAGCAGCAGCTCAAGATGCAGGACACATAGGTTGGCGAGATCCAGAGAGCGAGCAGAACTGCAGCACTGCTACAGGATGTGTTCGTAGGACAGCGGTTAACAAAATGCTCTTGTAACCTGTGGGCTGTTTGTCCTGCTATAACAATCAAAGTGCTCAATGCCAGTTACTTGAGGAAAATATAAAGATGACCCTATGGGGTAAAAACTGCTGATTAAAAGAACACTCTTGACAAAAGCACTAGTTAAGCAAACAAATCCACTGTTTGTAGCCAAACTGCCATTCCAATAGTCAGCAGCAGCATTCACAGTTACACAAGTGTGATTCCATTCATTTGCAAAGTACCCATCACACAGCCAGGTGATCCTAATCGCATCTCTTTAGAAATCCCAAACCCCGGGCACAGGGATAAATGCAGCTGGTGGTTCTTCACTGGCTAAAGCTTTTTATTACACAGAGGACAAGATGTTATTTACATCATATTAAACTGGACTAGAGGCGTTTTTTGGCCTTTCCAACATCCCCACAGTGAGTGTGTGAGGGCTGGTCGGCACTGGTTCAAAGGCAATGTCACCATTAGGCAGTGGGACACACTGTCAGCTGACAGCACAGATTAAAGCACACAGCAGCAAGGGTAAGGGTGCCACTGAGAGACGGAGAGCAGGGCAGTGGAGGGCAGTGGCAGGAGGCAGCCACCGAGGGGATACCTGGATGAGGGAGAGCATGTCTCCAGTGAAGAGTTTGTGGGTGTACTGGGAGCTGGGCCGAGCCTTCCGCATGCGAATTGACCTATTGGAGTGTCCTCTGGGGGATACACATGGGCACTATGTTGTGACACGGGGCTGCGTCATTCACAAAACTCACACACATACACACACCGTGCAAATGGACTGGTTTCAAGGGCAAAAACACTGACGTTAAACAGCCTGAAGGAAGACAATGAAATCCTAAGCTGTAAACCATGCAGTCACACTAAGGCCTACATACTTGCACTGTCACATCCATCACTAACAGTATGGTCTTTTCTACCTGGAAACTTCACTGATTAATTATTATTACAGCTTATAAATATAGTGCTCTGCTCTCTCGTGTCATACTGACCTGTTGGCTACCTTGGCTGAAACATTATGTTCCAGCAGGTTTACCTGTGAAACTACACTGTTCAAACACTGAAAGTGAGACTCAAGACTCCACTACAAAAACAGGATTTTGGTCCTTGAAAAGTCAGCTTTCTTTTGGTCAGATATTAAGCTAAGTGTGCCCAGGAAATCACACCTTCAACTGCTAGTTTCAGTTTTGATATCAAACCCAGAAGTCACAAGTCTTTGAATTATTTCCTTATCAGGGACACTGTGTCTCAGTGTTGGAATCAAAAGCTTAATCAAGATTTTCTCATTACATTTTGCTACTATGGTTGACTAGTTGAACATTTTTAAACATAAAACATCATCAAGGTTCAGCAAGAATGCCAAAGTGTTACAGACTAGAGTGACATTTCAAGACAGATTATATGACCACAATGACAGATGGAGTCATGCTGTTAACGTACCTGGAGGGGTCACTGTCAACTGCTTCAGCTGAAAATGAAGCCAGACCGAGAAAAAAAAATGAGAGAGAAAGAGCAAGTCTGCTGAGATACATATGAAAACTACCACAAAGAAATGATTATACACCAAAAAGGGAAATACAAATCATAAACTTCACAGATACAATTTTACATGTAGAGAATCTATTGAGTAATTGTTTAGTGAGATGCATATTGTACCTTTCTGTATGGCCTCTTTGAGGAGGTCATGTTTGGCCTGAAGTTTGGAAATCAAAGAGCTGCCACTGAGGTACTCCTTCACTTTCTGTGAAAAGATTTTGTCACATTCATTACTGCTAAACTACTGCTACTGCTATTCTTCTTGTGCTGGTCTCCTTTGTGGAATAATGGCAAACAACTCCAAACAAAAAATAAACCCTCACTGTGAAGTAGTAGGTCTCAGTCTCCTGTTGGTTGGCTCTTCGCTTTGCCAAACTAAGTTTGGTCCCAGAAGCATCTCCAGCCACCTCCTGTGGTTGGACGACGGAAGGGTCAGGGGCCAGGTTGCAGTCGTCATCACTGATGTTGTCCAGTAGGGCAGTCTGTGTGGCTCGCATGGTTTTGCTAACCTAAGAAGTATAGAAGAAATTGTATTTTTGTATCTCCATGATAACATTTCCATGTTAGAGTTTTTACACAAATAACCTGGAAGAAAGTGCATTGGTCATGGACAGCAGAGCTTTCTATGGAGCCATGGACCCCATTAGCAGTGTGATAGAAGAAAAATATGTCCATAGATAAATTTAGAGAAAATATTGTACTGAATTGATCTCACAGAGTTTATTTCACTTTACTGCATTCACCCAAAAATTGTCACAGTTCTGATTAGTATATTTTATTTTCAACTTTGTATGTTTAAATAAATGTTTTTTTCACCGCAAGCCTGCACTTCACAGACCCCCTGCAGCACATCCACAGATCCCAAAGGAAGGCAAGGACTCCAGAATGCATAATTTGGTGTGGAGCCAAATAAAATGATGGCACATTCAGAATATTAGGGTTTCTGTGTAACTTCTAGGTCAGGCATTGTGTTTTGCAGAGCATAGTGTGGAGCTCAGAGACTGCAGCATGTACCTCCTCGGTCTCCAGGGTGATGGCAGCGAGCCTGGATTGTAGCTGCTGGTATCGTGTCTCCAGCTCATACCTCACTTGACTCTCTGCACTCACCTCACATACCTGAAACACACAAGGAGAACCAGAGGTTGCTTATTCAAGCTCTGTGTGATGGTAGATTCAATACCTCAGCACTTCAAGAACGAACATAAAAACACGTCACTGTGAAGCTTCTAATGCTCATTAATANGTGTGATGGTAGATTCAATACCTCAGCACTTCAAGAACGAACATAAAAACACGTCACTGTGAAGCTTCTAATGCTCATTAATAACAACATAATGCTACATTAATAATAACATTACAAAAAAAAAAAAAAAAATCAGTGAACGACAATATCAGGAAAGAAAATGAGCCTGAGGTATTCAGTCCTATAAAACGGTAGGCTGATAAAAAATTCTGTTGACACTGAAGATAACATGACCCCTTTATTCCTTTCATAATTTCATACTCTGCAGCTGTGAAAGAATTGAGGGCTGATCTTCTAGCATCGTACGCAAAGGTCTTCATCTTCACGGTGTCACTAAAACCATTATCATGGTCCGGACTGCAGCAAAACTAATTAAAAAATCTCATTATCATATATAAAACTGTAGAATCTGTCCATGTCTCTCTGCTGCACTTCAAATTGGATACCAATAAGGTGTCTGTAGGAACTTGAGCAGAAACACAGATTCTGTGGCTACCTGGTCCCCCTCATGGGGCTGGTACTGGAAGCGGAAGGGCAGGCAGAAAGTGGTGTTATGTGCCTGGAGCAGGGCGTCCCTGTCTTGAGCCTGGTTTAGGCCAGTTACTGCCGAGTCAAGCTGCTGCAGCCCATTCTGGAGGTTCTGCTGGGCCCTGTACCGGCTGGACAGGTACCCTCGCATCACTCGAGACAGCGAGAGGTGGTACCCCAGGTCGGTGCACTGCAACAGAATGTGGCATTGAACCTCTGCCTGACTGACTGAGTTATGAAGAGATACATCAGCAAACCAGCAGAGGTCTCAACTGAATGTGAGAGAAGAGACCATTTAGAAAAATGATGTTGAGAGGACAAGTAAAATGTAGACACTGGAACAGAAGGACTCATAAGGTCAAAAAAGATCAAAGGACAAGGAACACCCATAACATCAGAACACAAAACTAAATTGTGTGAATATAATACACAGTCATCTCTCAGTTTTTCAACACAACATTATTGCTAAAACGCGAGTGTGTGTGTGTGTGTGTGTGTGTGTGAGACATGTCCTGCACAATCTGACATCCATTGTCATAAAATGAAATAAATAAAAATTTGACATAATTGACTTTCCTCAAGATTATTCATTTTTATTTTGAGAAACAAATTATTTGACAGTTTCAAGCTGTTCTGATGTTTGATTCATGCACATCTTAAAATATTTCAAATTACTGAATGTTGGCCAGGATGAGGGAAACAGATAGATGACAACAGTGACTCCAACTTTTTACAGTAAAACTGTGACCGTCCTTATCAGTCAAGTCTAGTGCATTATTTTGCCAATAATTATCTGTAATTACAGTAGGCCTGCTACTCATTTGAAATATATTTAATGTTAAGCTATCCAAACATTGCTGAGATTTCTGTCAGACAGAACACATACTCACATCAATAAGAGTACAGATGTCCTCAAGGAAGTACTTGTTCATGGAGGCGTTGGCAGCAGCCAGGTTCAGCAGGTAGTCATTGCGAGCCTTAGTGCATTTAAGCTGGGTCTCCTGGACTTTTCCTTGTCTCTGCAAGGAGTAAACAGGTGTGAAGACAGTCTGGTTTTTACTTTGGCACCTGGTGGTGTACATTTGCTTTTATTTTAATCAGACTGATTTCTTTTTATTAGAGCAAGAACAAACTACATTACAATTACAGCTAAAATGAATTACAGATGGATGAATACTTAGTGGAAAAAGGCAAAAAATATTTTTATAAATCCAGACACTTGTAGCTGTTCCTCATGTACTTACAAAGGGAGACTCCTACCTTTTCCATTAGTCTTTCCATTTTCTTGAGGGAGCTCCGCCTCTGCCCGCCTGATTGGCCAAGGCCCAGGTCAGCTGATTTGCCAGTCTGCCTTTCCTCCAATCGTGCAGCTTCCTTTAGTTTTCCCTCCGCAGCAAGACAGTCTGTGTGATACTGGTGATAGGTCTTCAAAGCCTGATCGACAGGACAGCAACACGCATTTCAGAGAAGGAATTCCGCTCACTTATATATTATTCATTTACATAATGAAAAAGTTTCATGCATTTTTGATCAACTGTAGAACAGACAGGTTGCAAACAGGATTTCTGTCGATCTGAACTACAGAACTCAAGGCCAAGAGGCTGCGAGGCCAACAGAGCGTGAAATGTAAAACGTTTAGCAGGGCTCTCTGCATAATCAATAAGGAGGCGAATCAAACAAACAAAGTGCTCTAGCCCGTCTTCTTATATCATCCCCGAGAAACACAGTTACCAAGGCTGTTGGTGATTTGCCAGATTGCGCACTTGAACTGGCCAAAACAAGGGAAAAAGACACTGAACCCAGAGGAGCTGCTTGGGCAAATAATAAAGAGAATGATCACAGAAGGGGGACTGACTGAGACAGACTGCACCAGAGAAGCTTTTATCTGGAGAAGAGCTCTGCTATTGCAGGAAAAGAGTGGTAGGCACAGAAGATGTAGTCCTACTGCCCCACAGCACTTGACCCCTAACCACGTGACTCACAGCAGCACACACTTCCCCCGTGGGGAGCACTGACACGCCTATAAATAGCATAACCTACAGTACCACAATTCAGTAAAGAAAACGAGACAAAACAGCATATGATCATCAGACTGTAAAGGTTGGAAATTTTTATATGTGAAAGTAAATAAATCATCACAATTTAAAAAATTGTTGGAAATGAATTCTTAACAAATAGGCCAAACCAAAAATATACGTCTTGGGCTGTTTTTTTCTTTTCTTTTGTCAGTCTGTTAAAGAGAGTAAAGATTTACTAATCTTTGAGACTTAAAGTGAGAAAGCTGCTTTGCCCTTCCTGCTGTGATGTTCCTTGGTTTCCTGCAGCATGTCAGCACTGGTACGTTTAGGAGAATGTGATATACAGATGGACACTCGACGATGCTTGCAGCCAGTAAACAGCGAAAAGCTTTGACAAAGAATAAAAATTCAGATCTGGAGGTCTAGCATCATTATAGTTCCTGGAAAACCAGGCTGAGATTAGATCTTCTAGTTTCACCAAGTTATGTGCTGCAAAATTCATACTATGTTGAAGGTCAGTAACAGTTTAGACAGAACAGTAGAGGTCACTGTACTTACTAGATTTTTTTGCACAATTCCTTTCTTCTATTTATTACCTGAGAAATAAAAAGCAACCTCTCCAAAATTATTTGTGAAGGGTGAAAATAGAAATCAGTTGGTACACCAATATATCCTATAATCCATCAGATACCATGTTTATGGGCTCTCACGTAGATGAAGATCAGATAGCTAAGCTAAGGTGATCGTCTACACCTATATCCCAAACAGCTGTTCAGCTAAAGAGATTTCAATTTTGTTTCAATTCATAACTAAAACTATGAGCACAATAACCCCTGACCACACTTATACTTCACCCAGGGTGATAATGTCAAGATTCACTGTTTTAACAAGCAACTGAAGACCATTATTCAGTGAAACATGGTAAGGATGGACCCACTCTGTGGTGTATTTAGCGTACATCATGGTGTGGCAATGTGGTGGTGTGGTACCATGTGGTAGACTGATGAGGAGATGCATTGTGGTGTGGTGCTCTAATGATACCTTGTGACCTCTAGTGATAAGGTTGGTTGTGCAGTAGCAGTGATGTGATGCTGTGCCACGGCAAAGTAGGGTAGTGTAGTACAGTGGTGAGTTACAGCAGTGTGGAGTGGTGTGATGGTACGGTGTGGTGAAGCGTGCTGGTGCTACTCTTTCTATTACAATGTTACAACCGGCCCGACACACAGATAACTTACTGTCTGCAGTTCCATGGTGACTTTAAGGAGCTCGTCTTGCATCTGAAGGCCAATTTCTTTACTCTAAAGAAAAAAAAAAAAAAAAAAAGTTGTTACAATGAGGGGGAAAAAAACAATATGACAGCCTGTCCTGAAACTGCAGATAATGACAGACTAAACAATGAAAAGTCAGGATGAAACCAAAGTATGTCTCTCTGCCTGGGAACCTTGAGAATACAAGGGTAGACCAGCTGGGTAGAAGGAAGCAAAAGGACTGACAGTGTCGTTTCAATATTTTTGCCAACATTTTATTTTTTGTCAACTTGTAGAAGAAAAAAAAATGGAAGAAGGCAGCTACCCGCTTGGCCAGTCGGTTTGTGTCCTCCATGCAGTGGGAGAGGCGCTGGGTCAGGGTGTTGTTGCAGTACTCGCTGATGCTGCTGTGGTCCTTACTCTCCTGCCGGGTCTGGGTCAGCAGCACTGACCAGCACTGAGCCACCGACTGCTCACTCTGCTCCTTTCTGCTGGGACACAGTGTCATTGTCATTGTCAAATCATTACATAATTCCATTCCTTTGGAGGTGTCACTATCCACATGGCTCAAAAAAATCTATATAGCTGGCCATTTTACACTCATTCTTTCACTGCAGTTCAGCTTAAGCAGCTTAATCTAGGGCAAAACTGCAGGTCCTCTTGGGACTTCACAGAAATTGTGGGCATTTGACCAGAAGGTCCCCTGCACATCCACAAATCAGTGTTCAAGGCTGTTTTCAATCCAGAAAGCGCTCATATCCATAATGTTTGAGCTGGAATTTGGTGTTTTAAACAGATTTATGTGAAGCTGGCAGCCGCCACACATACTGCAACCCATAATACCAAGCAGCTCCACGTGTGCACATTTACTGACACCATTGATGGCATTTCCAAGTCTATTTTAGCCAATTTTAACCCTGTTAACCCTAACCCCAGCACTAATCCCCAACCCTCACCTAACGCTAACCCTAACCCTAATCCAAAAAGAGGCTGGTTTTTAACCAGATACAGTATATTCAGCAAGGCTACTGGAAACATACTGGTGAGGCAACCAGTCTGCCTGTCATTTCAATAAAAACCACATATTCTAGTCTAAATGAACTGTCAAGTTGTATACAATGAAAAAGGTATAACAGAGGTGCCTGTGAAATATGCTGACATGGTGTTGAACAGGGCATCTATTTCTACAGTAGCAAGCAGAAGCTAGAGGTCCTCCCACCACTGCTTCAATAGCACACATCTCCACTGCTCTGCTGACGGACGCAAAGCAGCTCAGAGGACCTTAAGTTTTGAGTCAAGCCTCGTCTTCGTGACAAGGAGCACACTACTGGGCACAGGGATGGAATGCAAGGCTGTACTAGCTAGCTGCCAATGTCATGATCCCTTCCCCTCTGCATCCTGTACAATCACCTCTTTATTTTCGCAGTGAACCTCTCTGTCAGTTTTTCCAGGGAACGGGCATATTCCCCCTCGATCTCCCCCCGTCGACGCAGGTAGTCGCCGAGGTCCTGCAGCAGCTGTGTTTTCTGCTCCAGCTGTGCATCCAGGACCTTGAGCTGCTCTGACAGCTGACTGCGCATCTCTGGAAGAGAGAATGTGGGGTTGGGGATGTTCGGCAGCCAGGTGTGACAGTCCTTAGATACAGCATTCAGATTCAGGAAGAGAAAACAATCCATATGAATTTGCATAATTTACTTTAATAATGGGCAAAACACTAATTCGTTTTAAGGAGTCAAATCCCAGCTCGGCCAGTCAGTCACACAAAGGAATTTCGTTCAACACGGCACATAAGACACACAACACTGATTAGACTCAGCTATTTGGCCCAAATGTGATGCAAATGAATGCTGGATATTTGTGTAGAAGAGGGTGTGAAGTGGCATTTAACTGGAACACAAGAGGCTGGGCAGACAGTGAGGGCCAGTGGATAGAGGGGATGTGTGAAACAGCTGCATGTGCTCAGCTGGATCATGACTGCAGTGGGGGCCTCTGATCACGTCAACTAGGCAGTGGGATCGATCGGATTTATTGCTGACAACTCACAGAATGACTGTCCCTGACAGCAAAGCACAGCAAATAATGAGGAATTTAAAAAAATTGCTGACAAAAGAAAATGTGTGACAGAATGAGCACAACATAAAAATACAACACAAATGGAATTTTAGCTAAATTTAAATCTTAAGAAAGAACTGCACCTTATACTTTTGAACAGTGGTTTATAATATAAAAATCATGCATGGGCGTCGATGTGTGGACACTGTGGTCATCATGAAGCGCGAGTGTGAACTACTGAGGAATGAAAGTCAGTGAACCTGAGGGGATGACTGAGGACAAGAGCGTGAAAACAGAACTGGCCTGGAAGACGGAGCTACTGCCACAGCAGGACAACGGCCAGAGCTGCCCGAGTTTCCAGTCGTCACGGAGACGAATAAGATCAGATACTGTGACTACATTCACACACTCACGCATACACGCACTATATGTATAATGTTTATATTTGTGTGTGTGTGTGTGTGTGTGTGTATTATATACTGCAGGGTTAATATTTGTAGCTTGTTTTTGACTGGCACTGAAAAACTGCTAAATAGGGGTCTGTAAGGAAATAGACGTAACAAAATATGATTACATGTCTGCTACACAGCAGTAAAATGAGGCATTAGAGCAGATAAGATCTGACTGTCTATCTGCATACCAGTGGTTTTTGTACTGCATAGAAGCTGCCATTAACTATACGTGGAGGGAGAGCAGCACAGACAAGGAGAACAAATGATTAAAAGCTGAACAGAGACACCATGAAAGCACATTTATTCCTTGTTTTATGGAGGCACAGGGAGAGAGAGGAGCTTGTGGTGCGAATGTGAGTGGAGCGAATGTGAGTGGAGCACATTAGCTGGCTGCTCTTGCCCTCCATTTTCCCGGGTTCTCGTGGCTCCGGGCTGAAGGCTGACTCAACGTGAGTAGACAGCATCACTAATACTCTCTATAAATACATGCACATGGCACACACTCCACTGCACACTTACTCACAGTGCATGCATGGCCAACACTCCCACACAACATGCATGCGCAGCTGAAAGGAATGCCAAAGCAGTGAGAGTGTAAAGAGGTGAAGAGATGTGGAGCAGGCTGAGGGAGGGAAACAATACATGGAGAGCAACATTCTTCATACCTTTGATTTGTGTTTCATACTCAGCCAGACTTCCTCTCTCCCGCCGCAGTTTTCCGTGTGATGCCATTGTGTCTCCAACTGGGGCAGAGAAAATCCTACAGTGCTGGTGATGGTTGTCTCAAGGAGCCCTCAACTACTGTCCTAATTGTTGCTTTGAGATAATTGATGGCCCAGCTGGTTGCCCCTGTGAGTGCTTCACGCTGCAAGGTTTCTCCTTGGAGCCCTTGGTTGCAGGTGTCCAAAGCAGCAGATCTCGCTGACTGCACCACTCCAGATTTACAGGCCTGGAACTGAGTCCAAAGCTGGCAGGACCAGATTTTGCAGCGAGTCACTGGTCTCCTCTTTTACGCTGTGCTTTATTTGTCAGCTGTACTCTTCTTTTGCTGCTCAGGCACCTCTTTGCAGTTGTGCACTATTGTGTGATAGATCTTGGAAATGCAGATGCAAAGTTCATTCATGTAAGGTCTTCCTGGTTAATGGTTTGCTGACCTTAAAGAGGAACATCAAAATCAGAAGAGCCGCGTGGCTTAAAAGTTACGTGTTTGTTCAGTTCCTGAGCCTTTATATGAAACTGATTGTCTGTGCCTGCAAATAAAACAGAAACCAAGAAAGAGGGAAGGAGAGAAAGAGACGTTGAGAATAAATAGTACAGATGAGTAATACAAGACCCCAGTAGTGAAGAGGCCCCCCCATAGTAAACCACATTTAGTAATGTCTGCCCACATCCACAACTTGTGGTTGGTAACCTCTGTTGTCAGACAGTCACCTCCTGGAGACCTGACTGTTATGCTGCAGCCCACAACTGGCAACTGGAACAGCACCATTCCACACAGATGCAGGTGGCCATATTTCAAAGCCTTGCAGACAGTTTCTCAGAGCGTCATGATAAAAGAGTGGCAGGATCCGCTCATGCCGCATCTAAGTGTTTCTCAGCAAAAGTTTAAAGTTTCTAGGCAAAACTTTAAAACTGGCAGCAGGCCCGCTGTCAGTCCTCTGATACCACATCAACCCAGCAAAAACAGCAGAGGGACATCTACCACAGAAGCATAATTTGCAGAAGTTAACAGTAACGGTTCATAGACTTACCAGAAATAAACATAAAGCATTACTGTACGCTCAGGCAGCTTTTAAACTCAGTCTTAACTTCTACTAAACACATGCTGCCCCCCCCCCAGCCTGTCACCATCGCCTCAAAGGGTTGCATCACATTCACGTGAACAAAAGCAATCCTCAGGTCAGAGCCCAAGCTGGTGGCTCTGCCAAAGTCATTCCTGCAGAAACTATAGGGATCTGCTAAGTTGTAGGTTTTTCTACCTGTTGGACTAAATGTAAATGACAGCAGCAGTAGTTTCAGCTGCAAATTACTGCTGCTGTCAGTCTTCACACGAGAGTTTGTTTCACTGGCACCATGTGTCTGCTAGGGGAGCAGACTGACTCACGACTTGTTGCCACCATATAATATGAGGGAGAAAGCTGGTGTGACAAAATAAGCAAATCAGGCACTATGTGGCAACACTGAGCAACACATACATCTCAAACACGGTGATACCAGGCAAATGTACCAAACGACACAGCAATCGTTCTAGTGAGGACAAAATGTCAAAATGTCTTATAGCGCCCAAGTACCACCAGTGGTGGCATGTCCTGAAACACACGAAGGCCTTTATACTTATACACACTAAGCAATGCTGGTGGTGCAAAAAATTTTGCTTTCAAAGCCCTGTTATCACATTCAGCTTTAACACATTCAACAGACAGTCAGCTTCCTCATTTTCTCTGTTTCGCTCGCTCGCTGGCTCACACACACACACACGCACTAATTCTCTATATGAGTTGAATCGTGGTTTATCCTTGCCTTGTCTGCTTCCATGTTTCAAATGTGAAATGGTGTCACTGCATTTGAATCACATTAACCTTCCTGGCTTCTTTTTACTGCTCCCCTCACAGTTTGCTGCTCTTCCCGTGATTTCACATGCGGGGTCTTCCAACCGTCACCGGGAAATCAATCACACCGACACACTGACCGAACACCAGCGTGCAGAAGGATGAGAGCAACAGCAGAGCAGAAAAGGACCGCGGCAGGACTGGGTTCCACAGGGGAGGGCTCCAGTCCTGCATGAGAAACAAGGTAAAAACGGTGTATTTTATCAGCTCTGACTCGTGTGCGTGAGCTGAGTCCCCCTCAGTAACTGGGCATTTACTGCGCCCGTTTATCACAGGGAAGAGGAAGGAGGAACGGCGCGCATCTGATAACGGCTCCGCTGCGTCGGCGTGGACGCGCCTCAACCGTCACTTTGACTTAGACATGTAAGCCGAGCAGGTACGAACGCTGACGATCCGTGTCGCCCCTAGCAGTTCGCAAAAGCAACGGAAATATAAAGTGATGTGAGACTTAGCCCTCACTGTACCAGCTGCGAACACAGTTCACTCGGCGTATAAAATCCCGAGGAAAACACACATGACGTGCAAGCGCGCTGCATGTAAGGCACGAGTGGCACCGCACGTATGTCTGCACAGACACAAGTCGGCACCCCTTCTAAAAAGGCAGACATCACATTGATACGTATAAATAATAAAGATGAAAGGCTTACCTCATTCTCTGAGGTCTTCTGCTCCCTCTCCCTCCGCCTCTCTCTTCCTCTCCCCCCCTCCCCCGCCCTCCCTTCCACACAGAGAACAGTGTTTGAGTCACTCGGATTTCATGGAACCAATCTGATTCCTCTTGCTCACTCCTCCTGACACACTGAACACTGCTCACTCGCTTTCTCTCCCTCAGACACTTTCAAAAGCACCTTCCTTCCCCGCTGCACCCAGACGCAGCCCCCTCTTTCTGTCACTCTCTCCTCATTCTGAGGCATAAGAATGTCATAATACAGGCCACGCCCCCCCGACCCCTCCCTCTCTCCCTCTCTCCCTCTCTCTCTCTCTCTCTCTCTCTCTCTTTCTTTCTGAGCTCCTTGCAGCCTGGCTATAAATATGAGTTTGGATATGAATATGCTGTCTTGTTCTCTTAGTCTCTTTACCTCTGCTTCTCTTCATGTGCTCTTCATCCAGCCACCCCACCCCCTCCGTCTCTCAGGCTATGAAGAGCTTCCCTTATGACCTTGTATTATACTGCCCAATACCCCCCACACAAACAGTCCCTGCTCCGCCTCCACTACCATCACACCATCACACAAGCACACACACTTATCCCGGAGGACTAATATACTGTAATGAGCCAGGCCGATGCGCTCGAGCTGCAGATGATGCTGTGGTGAAGCTGCTTATTGCTGTTAAAACCTCGTATCAACAACTGCAGAGTGAAAACATATAGGCCTCACAACAATATAGTCATTCTACTGCTAATGACAAAAATGCAGCCAAAAATAGAACTATGATTTGCATTTGTGATATTACTGCCAAAATAAAAGAGCAATTAGATGCACAGATCATCTCTAAAGCACCACGCGGCCACACAGGAACTCAATATTACTGGACCATTAATACCAATTAGAACAGACCACCCTGGTAAATACATAAAATATCCAGTGTGACTTTTTCTTCTCTATGTAATGACAAAATACTGTCACCTTGGCAGGTTCAGGCAGAAATTAAACCTTGTGGCATTATGCATTTTACCAGTTGGCCCTTCAGAGGAGATTAGCATGACTGTATGAGTGCTGAGCTCAGTGTCCCAGTTGGACCCCTTCTTGCCGGAGGTACCGGTGCTCTGCATGTGAGGAACAGGAAATGTCCAATATTCTAGTGAACACGTACTTCATCTGTAAGCATGTAGCAGATTGTGTTTCAAGATACTTACAGGATGTATGTTTTTGCTGATGCCACTTTGACTTTCACACAACACGTTAACAGTGCCAAAAGCCATTTTGTGTTTGATGTGTGTGCCACAAACTGAAAAATACCGCAGAACAGGCTTTGGCTGATGGCGATGCGAAATAAAAATGATCATAAGTAAAATTTCTATTTTTAACATGGGAATCTAGATGCATTCAAAAAAAGATATTTGAGATTTTTTGGGAGGAGCACAGGATATACTGCCTTTCTGGTGCCTACATTTAGGTTATGTAATGTATTTGTGTCAACTGTAACTTGAACTTTACCACCAAAATGGCAAGTCGTGTAAAAATGAACAAGAGACGTGCATTTTGAAAGCGACGTTAGAGGATTACTACTTGTCTGCAATACAGGAAATCACAGACAGAAAGACACAGAGGGAGCTGAAGACCAAATGAGGAGAGATGAGAGAGCAACCCTGAGACAGCCTTTTAGTTGCAACTGTCGGGATTTGTCGGCCCACCTTTTGTCCTTGTATGGTTTGTTAGTGTTACACTGGTGAACCCTTTTCTCACCATCTCCCCGCCGTCCCTATGCAGCCTGAGCACTACAGAACAGATGGGTGGCAGAGCGACCCCTCCCGCGTCTTTCTTCTCATTTCCTTCCTTCCTCCCTCTCTTTCACTGTCATTCAGGATGTGGTGACAAGTGCTGAGAAAAACAAAATCAACATCTCCCAATACCTTTTTGCACATTTATCACATGAAGTGTTTCAAAATGCATAGCTTGCCAAGCTTAAAACTTGCCTTGTAATCAAGGCTGTTATACATAATTTCCACATCTGCAAGCATCTTGTAAAATTTCAGATACAAGAAAGTAAGCGTTAAATGTGAAGGTTTTCAGTAGCCTGCATTTCAAGATTTTTTTCACATTTGTGCTGACACCTAAAAAATTATGCCAACCTGCTCCAAAAGTGTATATATAATATGTAAGACACACAGTTTATTGAGTAAAACTTCTCCCTCTTGCTGTTCAGTCAGTAGTGTTGCACCTGCCCCCCTCCTCCCCCCGCCCCCCTGGGCCGTTTCACTTTCCACTTGGTCAGTCAGGACTCACAGCTCTGACCTACTTCATCACTTTAACCCTCTGCGAGCAGCATGGCTGCATGTTAGAACTGTGCTCAACCTGGATAGGACAAGACCTTCCGGCTGCAAATCTGCAAAGAAACACAACAATCACTGCCCAGCACTTTTTATTTTTTTTTAAATACACTCACATTGCATAGCACTGCTGTCATTCCAGCTGAAACTATCCAGCCAGAAATTATCAGTTTCCTGCGTTCTGTCCAGCCCCCAAGGGCACACTGAAATGGCCCGTCCACCACATCGCTGCTGTCCTCCTCCTCCTCCACAACAGCCAGCCTCTCCAAGCACATGGTGCAGAGGGGGGCAGCTTTGCTCACAGGGTGTCAGCTCACATTAGAGCCTCGCTTTGCGTTAGTTTCAGGAACCCCTGTCTTCAGCTTCCTGCAGCTCTGCCTTCTCCTCAGCACTTGGCAGACTCAATGGTGCCTGAGAAAACCTTTCAAATCTACCTTATTATACAGCCCAGAAAGCACAAGGAGGGCAAAACTGCAGCAATTTGCTTTTTGCCACCCTGGTGCTGATTCTTTTGTAAAAGCCAAACATGCGAGCAATGTGTTCAGTTGCGATAAACCAAGTTTCGTCAGTATGAAGAAATAAACATCACCGCAAAAAATGAACTTGGGCATTACTAGGAATTTTGATGCTTTTAGTTTCCTGTTGAAATTAAACAAGTCATTTTAAACTTATATGCAACATATATACCTGTTACAGAAATGTAACAATAGCAACAGTCATTTATTGTAATCTTTGTACAGCAACATATCTGCACTGAATAGACATGCAAGAGTGCCGTGTGACCAGCTGCCCCAGTCACTGCGGCCTGGTCTTCCTGATGCTGTCAGCCTTTCTCACAGCTGCTTCCACGTCCTCCTGTGAGACGAGGCCCAGGATCTGCAGCGCTGAGAGCAGCTGAGAGCGGGAGTTGCTGATGAACGAGTGGGACAAGAAGGAGGGAAGCCCGCTATCACTTTTCATTGAGAAGAGGGGCACCCTCACCATCCCCATCACCTTGGGAATGAGAATGAGAGAGGGGGGTGAGAACCATTAGTAAAGTCAGAGCAGAAGCTCACACAGCAACAAAGATAAGCAAGGTGCAAGCCCATCGCACACAGTGAGCACCTCGTGTCCATGGTCAGGTGCTGCGCTGACCGCCGCTTTCTCCACTTCCCACAGCTCCGCTTCGGTCATCTTCTTTGTGAAAAAGTGTGCGACAACTTTGGGGGCTGAGTGGGAAAGGCAGGAGGAGAAGTAGTTTTCTGGGGACACAGCCAGGGCCATGCCGAGCTCTTCGCTGAGCTCCCTGCTCAGACCACACTCCAGGGACTCCTTAGAGGGATTCACTAGCCTGGGCAGAAGAGGAGGCTTCATCATGGCCGCCCCCTTATCCAGGCTCTGGCACTTTCACCCAGCAGCCCGGTTTACCCCAGCAGGACCGCAGGACTCACCCTCCTGGGAACCCCAACAACCCGTCAAAACGCATCTGCATCTGTCATGAAAAATACATTAATTACTTTATTAACCATCTGCCTTTAACTGAACACCGCACTTAACAACAAGAGCCCGGAAGCTATAGTGGGCAGAAGGCGGCGCACCAGGACGACGTGCTTCAGCGGGATTCTGCCGAACAGTTTGGCGTCCGTGTCGCCGTACAGCATTACATGGCAGGCGTGCTTGTACCCCTCTAACGACAACGCCTCTTTTCTGCTTATCTGCTTGTAAGCCATTTTCCGTCGCTTTTCCAGATTCCGACTTGGCCGCTTATTTCGCGTATTTCTGACCGGAACATAAACAGCCGACGGTCAGCAACAGCGTCAGTGTGTGAGAAATGCGCATGTGGGCGTGGCCTACAGTCCGCCGCCACTGATTGGCCCGGACTCCGCATTGGTAACCACGTGCTTCCATCTCGCTGTTTCTGGAGGCTGAGGAGTCACGCGTGGTTTTGCTGTTCTGTTGTGTTCTGTTGTGTTCTGTTCAGTGGCGCTCAATCACTTCTGCTTTCTTCTCGTATCCAAGTGTCTCTATTTACACAGAACATTATGAAACCCGCAATGCGCCTAACCCTGTACATGTACACACTTGTTCTTTCAGTCAGCCTGTTGATACTTGACCTTTAACCCCCCCTCTAATGACGAAGTTGTTAACAATGTCAAAACACAACAGCCACAGAAAGTTTATACAACAGTCCACTACTGTGAATGCTGTGTCCAAAAATACAGATTATAATTCCCGTGGTCCTGTTTAGTGACCGATGGCCTTGAGCGGTTATGGTTTGTGGGGAATGAAGCCGACATTAACCACAACCTGCGCCTGGCAGTTTCTCTAGGTCTCACTGCATGTTACTCTAAAAACAAACATCACGATCGTCTTCTGCAATGAACAAATGGACTCCTAACAGGTCAGTGATCTTAAAATAATATCTAAGCTACAAACAGGAACTTGATTGTGGGGAAAATGAGAGGAACTGATTATGAGGAGAACTTCAGCTCCAGTTGTGTCATCAGCAGGGCTTCCCAGGTCATTAATCAATATTCACACAGTTAACTATTGATTCACAGTCTTTGACAAGAATGAATTTATGAGACACATACTGTGTGTATAATTTGTTAAATGAAAGACCAGTGCAGTTTCATTGACAGTGAGATCATAGAAATGGAGGACAAAAGTGTAATAAGTCTCTGCATTTTCATCAGTCAATAAGCCACAAAGGGGTATAGAAACTATATATGTGTGACTCTGAGCAGGATTCACTGGTTTTGGACATGAAATTAGTGTTTATTCATACATAAAATTATATTTCTTCCCATATTTATTTGTTAGATTTTTGGAGATTCCACATAATATTTAAACAGCACACACAGGAATTTGAAAAAAAGACATGTTTTTTAGTTCTGAGAAGGGAGTAAAATTTTTAGTACTTTTTGATAAAACCTAACATCCTCCAAACTACTGAGAGAAACTTTAAGAAATGTATTAGTATTAAATTAATGAATATTACCCAGGACGTTCTGATCTGTGTCTTCTCCTCAGCCAGTCATTTTATTCCTTCTACCACTATACTTAGTGACCTTCACTTTTCCCTTCATTCATCTTTTCCACATCCCCACCCTGTCCCTGGGCTCTTGGTCCTTTTCCTCTCTTCCTGCATCTCACAGCAGGGAAAGTGCCTTGTTGCACATCTACCTTGCAGTAATACTAAGAGTGACAACAGCAATAAGGTTCATGAGCAACAAAGAGCAATAACCATGGCAGAAGGTGACAGGCACTGGGGGGGGTCACTAATGTACTGTAATGACTGTGAAAGGGATGGACGGGTGCAGAGCTCCATCATTACTGCGCCTTTCTCCTGCACATCAGCACAGCACTTGGGATGAACTTAATTGACCCTGAAAGCAACAGCACACAGGGCAGAGAGACTGTCCTCAGGACACAGGCAGAACAACAGGGTAAATTCCTAAGAGGGTGAAGCTGTTGCAAGAGTGAAACCATCAGCATCAGTGCATCCAGCTCTTCAATGGAGGGAACCTTTGGTTTCAGTGCTGAGCTACTGATCACAGAGCAAATAAAATCATCCGGAGCAGAAACTAAATGACACAGTGATGGGTTCCTGTATTGCACAGTCAAGGCAGTTAATGTACTGAAATTCTGAAATTTGAAATTCTCTTCAAATTACCTTTGCAGGAAACACCCAAGAGCAAAATCAACAACAACAATGCTAATACCAATACTATACGTACTACGACAACGACTACTAATGTTATTAATAATAATAATAATAATAATAATAATTAATAATGTAAACCTCACGTAATGAGTCACTATGAACAGCAGCCTGACTGTGGTCTGTTGTCGCATAACCAGCCGTTACTCTGAGGTTCCAACTACATATAAACTGTTCAGTCGCTCGTCCCGTGAGCGGATTGTGCTGCGGAGGAAAAGTGCTGTTTGTTCGCGGTGTCGTGATTTACTGCAGCTGTATAATAATAACACCTCGGCGACACGACATACAGAAAGAGAAAATTGGCCAACAGGTAATATACATTTAAAGCTATGTTTTCAGAAAAATTACATTTCAAATATTTATGTTATTAGAAAAACTATTGCGTTCATTTTTACCGATCGTATGGCTGTATTATTCATTACATATATAAACGAGTTAGTCTTTGTACATTATGTAACAGTTATAAGCAGTTACAGGAAAACGTTTACCAGCCTCCCATATGGTCTAGCGGTTAGGATTCCTGGTTTTCACCCAGGCGGCCCGGGTTCGACTCCCGGTATGGGAAGTGACCTTTTATTTTTTAAACGTTTTTCTGTAATCATAGTGTAGCAAATATTAGTAACATTAAGAGATATTTAATCTTTAAAAGTGCTGGATCCTCTATCTTTGTTGCCGTATATGGAACTACAGTAAGATTCTGCCGCTCATATTCCGCACCTCCGTTCCCGTCTGAAAATATCTCAATTTAATAATGAAGCCACCACTATTACGCAAGTGTATTATTTCATAAATGATTACTTATGTTTTTCATTTATGTATTAAAAGGGGTTTAGTATTTAAATTGGTGGGAGCCAAAAGGAGAGTGATAGTAGCGCACCAATGCATCTTCAAAATAAAATAAAAATTTAAACGCTAAAAAGATTTTTAGCCGTCCCTCTTCCTCCAAAGACTGCACGGTAATACACTTTCAAAATTTTAACTAAATAAAAGTTTTGGCTTGTTGATTTCTCAGATGCGCTCTTTCGTGGGAGAATAAACACGTCATTTACCAACAGAAAAACACGATCAAGACATAACTCTTGCATTGTCGGAAGCCACGTCTGAGCTAAAAAGTATCGAAATGCACTCAACCAGAAACCCCGATCCGTTTTTTCTAAATATGGAGGTGTTTTCCAGTTTTGCTTTGTGAGCTGTTGCCAGGTGTCTGTCTCCATGACAACCAGATTTCTATCACATCCCCTCTCGTACATTTCACCTGAGGTCCTGAAGCAGCTTTGCGGTTCTTTCTCCATTTGTGAGGTTCGCACAAGTTCAAACTGTCTCGTTTGGCCACTAGCGTCTCCATGTTTAAATAATGCAGTACACGAAGGTGAAACGGGGTAAATACTACAAGCTGTAATAAGAATGGAAACGGAAGTTTTCCATTTCTTTTTTTTATTTATAAATCTAACCATCCATTGTGCCACTGGGCAGCGCAGACTTTTAAAACGGTGAAAAACTGGGGAAAACAGGATGCAACTGGCACACAGTGACCCCTAGTGGGGGAGAAGAGTAAAGACAGCTGGGGTCGAGATGCTGCTGCTGCGTGGGAGGGGGCGCTGTGTACACCTCTGTTACACTGCAGCAGAAGTGTGTGGACGAAGGGACTCGCTGCAGCACACAGCCGTACCACATTACAGCTCCAGTAACAAAAGCACATCGATATTTAGGCCCGAAGATCAGAGCAAGAAAAGTACATTTTTTCCCCACTTGTTTACCACCCAATACAGGTGTAACCGACCTGCTGCTGTCCATCAAATACAAAGCGTTTTGCTGAATGAAGCAGAAAGAAATAGAGTCAGATAACATGTTCAATTGCATTTTAGTGCCATTTCCCTCAGCTCTGCTGGGGGCATGTTGGACATGGACATTTTCACAGACCAGGAGGGAGAAACCAGAAGTCAGTAAATTTTAGCAATGTGAAGCATTTTGTTAAAAATCACTTCCCAGGAGGGGACAGGTACCACAGGGCAGAATGTGGGGACGGTTGCTGATCTGTGGAAGTGCATCTCTCGTATCCTCAGTCCTGTGGGCGTCTCCCCACACACAAAACCACGGTAGTTTTGAATCATAGTAGAGAAACATGAAAATCCACAACTCTAAACAATTTCCTTTGCTCAGGAAGAGCTGATGGAGTACCTGACTGTAGCATAAATTCATTCCAATATGGTGTTCATTTCTAGCACTAAGGTATAGAGGCACATTAAAAAAAATAAGGGAGAAGTTGTTGAAACGTAAGCTTTATTGAATGTTTAATCCTTTCAGTAAATGAAAAACAAGCCACAGATAGACAACCACATGTAAACTTGCTGAGGCAGGAGAAAGGTACCCAGGAGGAGCCTGGGGTGGCTCCAGGTTACTCTACAGAAACTGTAGAAAACACCGTCCCACGTGGCAGAGGTGACAGGTGCCCTGACAGGCCAAGCCCAACAGGGGGTCTGCACAGCACACAGTGGGGCATTTCTGTTCATGGAATCGTGACAAACATTCCTGTGACACCACAACAATGTAACAGCCTTTGTCTACAGCTCCCTCCCACATTTGGAATGATAACAATATTTTCTTTTTCTAGTAGTTTCTACCACTAGTTTTTATAAAGATAAAATATCCAGAACTACCCTGCAAAGACTAAATAATGTTCGTTATATAAGGCTGGACCTTAATTTAATCTAACAGGAATCATATGGCGAAGATGCATCAATAAAATGCCTGAGCATTAACTTTACCGCTACATGAGGACTGCTGAGCCACTGAGGTCTGGGGGGGTCCTGACTTACTTAGCCTTGAGTTTTTTCTCCCCCCAGTTCAAGGTACCAATCAAATAAATTCAACACAAAGTCAAACAAATTGTTTGTTCATTAAGTGGAATATTAATTTTTAGGGTAAATACTTTCATAATTAGAAAATAAATCAATGCCAGATCAACTAGACTGTTAAACATTTCCATTTGCGTACTTTTACGTTTAGCCATTTTCTTCAAAGTGATCGAAACTGTGCAACACCTTCGGTGAAAATTTCTAGAAATGCAGAGTAACTCAGAGTTCAGCAGTCCACACAAATGAGAAAGAAAAGAAAGAAATGGAGACAATTGTTCTGATTATGAGGAAACTTAAAACTGCTGCTACTGCTATAGTCTGATAATACCACGGTATCTAGGTGTGTGAAACAGGCAGACAACCTATTGCTGCAATCAAGCTCATATTCTACTCATTTCAAAAGACATATCTGATATTCACAGGTTCCTGCCAACACTTTGAGCATCTTTAGCTGGTTAGGACAGGGACAGGGCAGTAAAGTGACAAAAGAAAAGGAATGTACTTCAGAGGAACTCACTCCGGACGTCATCCACCCGTTCCCAACAGATTATACTTCACTGCACTGTGCTTCAACTCCACCCTGCCTTTTCTGTTAACATCTGAACGTGCGGCAAATTAGCTCATGTAACAAATTGTTTTACTGTGGTTGCTCACTCACTCCCTGCTCAGTGGTGCTCATGCTCCACCAGCCATCTGCCACCGTCTCCCGCCTCCATCTGCCCCTTGACCAGGGTGTCACAGTCTGTGGGGGTTCACCCACTTGTAGGTGCCGTCATAGCGAAACCCCACTTTCTTCACGAGCTCATCTGCTTCAGAGGGACCCCGACTGTAGGTCAGTGGTGGACACAGCAGTGGCCGGGGGGGGGGGGGGG